>VXAY01002920.1:117880-155418 GCA_013399855.1 Oxyruncus cristatus
CCCAGCCTGTAGCGCTGCCGGGGGTTGTTGTGGCCAAAGTGCAGGACCCGGCACTTGGGCTGGTTGAACCTCATCCCATTGGAATCAGCCCAGCTCTCCAGTCTGTCCAGGTCCCTCTGCAGAGCTCTCCTGCCTTCCAGCAGATCGACACTCCCCCCCAGCTTGGTGTCATCTGCAAATTTACTAATGGTGCACTCTATCCCTTCATCTAAATCATCAATAAAGATATTAAACAGAACTGGGCCCAACACTGATCCCTGGGGGACACCACTAGTGACTGGCTGCCAAGTGGATGCAGCCCCGTTCACCACCACTCTCTGGGCCCGGCCCTCCAGCCAGTTCCTAACCCAGCACAGAGTGCCCCTGGCCAAGCCGTGGGCTGCAGCTTTTTCAGGAGAATGCTGTGGGAGACGGTGTCGAAGGCTTTGCTGAAGGTGCTTAAAACCAAGACTATTTGAGATAGATATAAATGCATTCCAGAGAGAAAGATTGTTCTCAAAGCCCTGGTTTCACCCTTTCTGGGCCTGGCTTTACCCTTTGCCAAGGCCCAGAGCAAGAACAAGGCAGGATTTCAAGCAGCTTTGATAGAGCTGCAGGTTTATGTCATGGTATCACAGTATGCAGCCAGGCACAATGGGAATCTTGGCACTGCTGTTTTTGGAGAAGAGGTTAATCCCTCTGTGCTGGGGCCCTGCCTGGCTCATGGGGAAAAAGAACCTCCTTGATTTTTACCAACTTCTCGACATCCAGCTGCAAAACTGCATTTTTAAATCTCTGTTCATCACCACTCATCAATGACATGAATCACGAGGTGAAAAGATCTCGGGGAAGTTTTGTGATGACACTAAGATTGAAGGAATTTTCTCACTCTGAGACCAGGAAATCATCAGCTGCAGGGCACGAGGAAAAGAGTTACTGCACACCCCAAAGATTTCTCAGAGGGGAAAAGCAGCAATCACCTGGATATTGCGGTGGGTAACTGAATAGCTGGATGCTTGCAAGAGCAACTTTTTGAGTCAGACCTCCCCGAATCTCTAAATAGCAAAGCACAGCATTCATGGGATCACAGAATCATTTAGGTTGCAAAAGCCCTCTAAGACCATCAAGTCCAACCAAGCACTGCCAAGGCCACCATCTTGTCCCCAAGTGCCACATCCACACAGCTTTAAATACCTCCAGGGATGGGGACTCCACCTGGGCAGCTGTGCCAGGGCTGCACAAGCCTTCCTGTGAAGACATTTCCCCCGATATCCAACCCAAACCTGCCCTGGTGCAATTTGAGGATGTTTCCTCTTGTCCTGTCACCCATCACGTGGGAGAACAAACACCACCTCCCTACAACCCGTTTCAGGCAGCATCACAACTTAAAGACTTCAGACTGCAGCACAGTCACTGACGTCTTCAGACAGAAGATAAAGCAGAATCTTAAAATCCACGTAACCAAAACTGAACTAAGCCAACCCAGAGCCCTTTCACAGCCTGCTAAAGGCAGGAACAACAGATTTCCTCAGCACTCCCAGCAGCAGCAGCTCTGCAAACACTACAACCAGGAACTCCAAGGCTTCTGACAAACACATTTACCAACAGCAAGATTTAAAAAGATGTTTGACCTGCAGCTTTTCCCATCTCTGGACCGTTTGTAACGGCTTGTTCCCATGGGAACATCCTCTTGTCTCATACTGAAAGCTTTTACTTTCCCCCATCACAGCACTTGTACAGCACATTTTCCACACAACTGCCTCTTCTCACAAGCTTCTATTACCCTTATTCTCTGCCAGCCTTGTGGGCTTTGCCCAATATCTTGTGACAAAGCCCAGAGGTTCCAGTTCTTGAAGGGTGACAGGCACAGAGGTCACACAGTGTGCCCAGAGTGCAGGACTAGAACAGCTCCAGGTGATAAATGCTCCCAGTATCAACACATCCTGCTTAATTACTGCTGCTTCAGCACAGCAATTAATTAGGCAAAACTGCTCCCAAGGCAGAATTCAGCCCCAGTTCAAAGGGAACACGTGCCTGGGTACCACTTTAACCCTTCTACAGGAGTCTTTGGAAGAGGTTCAACCCTCCAAGACTATCCTGTGCTCACATCTGTTGCACAGGACATTTTCAGTGCTGCTACCAGGTATTTTCACAGCTTCCCTTCCCTACAAGGATGCATTGCTAAAGAAATTCAAGCAGTCAGGACCCAACCTGCTTTTGCACAGGCAGAAGGGAAAAGGACATACAGAAAAATATTTCTGCTTTAAAGTTTCCAGAGGCCCCAGGAGTCAGACAGGGACAAGGGACCAGTGGCACATCCCTGGCTTCCTGCCTGCCTCTGGAGCAAAGGGAAAAAATTCCCTGCTAAAATAGGGAATGTTGTTCTGTTTTCCCTCCATTACAAATGCTCACACAGTTCTAAAAGGGCAGAGAAAAGCAGGATTTGGGGATGGTTTTATTTCCCTGCACAACAGGAACACCAGAATCCAAGGAGCAGCAGCAAAGAGAAACAAGGAAAAGGGTCTTTGCTCAATAATCCATTCAATGAACCCATTAAATAATCCATTTGAATGAAGCCGAAAGTGTAAGTAAATGCAAAGTGAAACTGGGGAAGAGAGACATGACTGATGGCATGGTCCAAAGGGCAGCAGCAAATAAAACTGAAATTCAAGCAGTGATTTTAACTACATGTCAATCAAAGTGTTCTGCAGGTGATTATTTTTTAGCATATGGAATAACAAATCTTTCAATTAATCAGTACAATACTTCAGACATCAACCCTAAGAGCTGCTACTCAGTATTTTTTTTTCTAATTTATATTGTATTGTTTTATGTCTCAGGATATTTTCTTAAAGAACTGGAACTGAGTGACACATGTAGTGTATTTTCAGGCTGATATTCAGAAATTCGCTGCTGATTCCCAATTCTTTAAATTCAGGTGTCTTCCCTTACGAAGACACTGAAGAATTTAGCTCAGATGAGCACTAGCTCTTTTCTTGATTTTTTTTTTTTTTTTTTTTACATAAATTATATTCTACAGAAACAGGATCCTGCACTCTGATTTTGGGAGGTTGAACACTTTCAACAATTAATTTAAATGATGTGCATTTAAGGCATGAACCTAAAACTCAGAAACATTTTCACAAAGCTGTGCTTTAAGAATGAACTACCCAGAACAGCAAATTCAATCAATTTAAAAATGATGCCTTGGGAACAACTGTGGATGCTCCAGGTTGTAGTATTTGTTTAGTGTGAACAAGAAACCCTCCAGCTGGGTTAACACAAAGCTGCTTGAACACACTTAAGTCCCCTAAATGGTCCTGTTGCTTTCCCTGCTCTGCACAGCCTGAGTTCTCAGGATCTCTATCCCTATACCTCCTCACCACAGGAAGATGTTCTGAAGAGTCACCAGAATCACAGAATCCCAGAATGGTTTGGGTTGGAAGGGACCTTAAAACTCATCTCGTTCCAACCCCCTGCCACGGGCAGGGACACCTTCCACTGGACCAGGTTGCTCCAACCTGGCCTTGGACACCCCCAGGGATGGGGCATCTCCTCTTAACAAGATTAGCAATGGATAAAAAAATCTAAAGTATAATGTCAGAGGTAGCCAAGAACGCTGAAAGAGTCCTAAAGCACTTTTCATGACTTCCGATGGCAAAACCCAGAGCTTTGTTCAAGATGGTAAACCGAAGTTTTAAGAGCTGACCTTTGTCACACACCGACTTTGTTTCCAGCGCTTTCCATGGGTGGTTTATTTTCAAACACTCCCTCCTCGTACATCAGAAAAATGTTAAGTGGTTAGAACACAAAATGGGAGCAGCCAGGTTATCTTGAACAGCACGATGGGTTGTTTTTACCAAAAGTGTACCTTGGCCAGAAGGTCCTGTGTGAGTCAAGGCTCTGCAGAGCTCACCCTCACTGTGTATGTTCCTGGAATAACACAATTCCATTTGTTCTGCTAAGAGTTTTTTCCTTCACAGGAAAAGCACCATTAAACAATGTGTTCTGTAAATCCAAGGTGTGTTTTTTTCCCCTCTGAATTTAAGAGACTCCCAAGAAAGGCAGAGGAGATCTGTTAATCACTGGCAAGAAATGCAATGCCAGCTTGGAGGAATGTGCCAACCGAGACACTTCCCAAAGCTAAGAAGGACTAGAAACCTCCTGCTGGAAAGGAAACATTCCAGGTTCATAACACAGTTCTTCTGTAGAACAAGAAACACAATGAGGGAAGCAAATGCCAGTTAAGTCTCTCATCTTCTAACAAAGAACTTATTCAGGTTGTGTTGATCTGTGGGTTCCAAAACCCCAAAAATAGTAGATAACGTATCCATGTTCTTACTAGCAATGAGACTCACATCCTTAATCCTCATGGATGCCTATTTAAAGAAAGGAATAAGGCAAGTTTTCCATAGAAAAGTCTAAAGATGAAAGTAATTTATACTTTTACAATGACAACTAGCAAATGAACACAGTGAAGCTGTAAACCGCAAAGAGAACAGAACAACGGGGTGGTCAACATGAAGGATCCAGAGAAAGCAGGAACAAGTGACAGCTTTTCCCCAGATCTTGGGATCTCTGTATTCCCAAAGTTATTAGAGCTTCCAGAAAGCCACCTCTAATTCTGCCAAATGATATCCATTTTCCTTTTAAGCTCTCCTTGGAATAGAGCCCTGCCCATAATGGAAGGTTCAGGCATCCAGACACACTCAGAAGTGTTAAGATGATACAGCATTTAAAAAAACATTATAACCTAATGTATTTCATGAACGTGCAAGTAGAAACTTTGTCACTACCAGGACATGTTACAACTTTCTCCCTGGAGTGAACCAGAGTTAGAGGTGGAAGAAAAAACTCTCCTAAGGGATCTGGAGTGAAACTCGGGGATGAATCCTCCTTCAGCCTGTGTCTTTATAAAAGATGTGGTGTTGAGGTTGCAACAGAAGTGTCTCCAGCTTCTCAGTCCTATCAACGTATCAGCTACAGAACAAATAATCACTGAATTGGTTGAAAACAACTCCAGAATCTTAAGGAATGGTTCAAATGAAAGTCCCAAATTCTGTGGTGGAGGAGAAACCAGCCCAATCATGCCAAATGATTCCCAGCTTGGGAAACCAGGGAATACAATATATTCCTGGAAACCCTCTGGATGAGCTCTTGCACCTCAAGAGCCTCTCAGGACGCTTGGCAGGTGCAGGCTCCTTCAGTTTGTATGTATTACTGGTTCCTTTAACAGGACACTTCAAGAAGGGGAACAAGCATTAAGTTCAGAGAAATCAAGGTTTCACTGAGCATTCTTCCAGTTTATAGCAATGCTCAACATCTTCCTGGAGGGCTAGAAAGCATCAGGGAAGCAAAGTGGGAAGGGCTGCTGCAGCTACTGCCATAACCTCCCAACTCTATGTGCTTTTTGATCCTTTGGGGAAAAGAGTCAACCCCAGGGAGAGATAAAAGATAGGGAAGAGGCTAACTGGCAAGGCTGCAAACCCTCCCTTCAGAGCAGGAAATACATCTGTAACTACAGCCTGATGAGCACAAGGGCCACAAGAGTCACCTTCCCTGGGATACGGAACGAGCAAACTGACAGCACATTCCCCTCTGTCCATGATACTGCAAATAAACCCTCTTGAAAGTTATGGATGCTGTAATACACCGGTAGCTGAAGGAAGGACACACGAAGAGTTTCCAGAATTCATTCACTGGTTTTCCTAACAAACAGCAATCAGAAACCATTCCTGGAATGGCACAACAACCATTCCCTGACACCTTTCCTAGAGAGCAGAGCTCTTCTCCCAAAAGCCAACAGACCCAAGCTGATGGCCCAGGGAAGCCTCCCAGTCCCATCTATAATGCTTGTTATGCTTGTTGGGTTGAGGTGGTTCAGCCTGGAGAAGAAAATGCTCCAGGGAGACCTTTCTGTGGCCTTTCAACACTAAAGGCTGGATTATAAGACAGACAGAGACTTTTGATCACGGCCTGTAGTGACAGGACAAGGACAACAGCTTTAGTCTGGAAAAGGGTAGATTTACACTCGACACAGGGAAGAAAATTTTATTTGTTTATTCTTTACTGCGAGGTCAGACCCTGGCACAGGTTGCCCAGAGCAGCTGTGGCTGCCCCTGGATCCCTCAAAGTGTCCAAGGCCAGGTTGGACAGGGCTTGGAGCAACCTGGGCTGGTGGAAGGTGTCCCTGCCCACAGCAGGGGGTGGCACTGGATGATCTTTAAGGTCCCTTCCAACCCAAACTGATCTACGATTCTATGATATCACTGGCAATTCCAGATTTAAAGCCATAACAACTCCCTTAATGTCAGAACAGCCAAAACAATGACTTCATTTTCTCAAGCTCTGATCCTGGTGAGAAGAAAGATGTTTTTCCTCTCTAGAAGGTTATTTTTCCTCACAGCACCTGCTGAAAGAACTTCAGCTTCCAGTTCATACTTTCCAAAGATCTGAAACACTCCACAGCTCCCCTCCATTGCTTTCTGACATTTGGGGCACCAAATGGGCTTCATTTGATCCCTTTCAGAGGGAGAACAAGACAGTTCTGGAGCAGTTCGTACGTTTGGGAAGGGATAATTTAACTCCACAGACAAAGCTTTCTTCCTTGTCTCTTTTCCATGAACTTCAAGCTCCTTTCTTGCCTTCAGCAAAGAGATACTTAAGTCAGTTTAATAGTTCTCATATCCATCACACTTTTATGGTCCTGCCCTGCTCTGCCTGTGCCAGAACAGCAGTGTGTGTGTGGCCACAGGATGAATGAGATCAAGCAGAAACTCCTGTTACAAGAGAGTAGGGCTTTTTTTCCCCAAACAGATCAAATTCCTAACTTGTTACGCGTCCCAGCTGCACACACACACATCACAGCCAGGGTAGGAAAATGAAGCTGCCCAGTATTAGCCCTGTAACTGAGCTGCTGAGAGGAGAGGGGATGGTTACAGTTATTTTTTCTGCTGCCCAAACCAGACAAGTGTCACCAAAATCTGCTCTGAACTTTTCCCATGCAGATCCTTTCCAAAGCTGGGAAATTCTCTGTAGACTCAGCCTGTGAATGCCATCACTCTCCTAAGACCACGCTCCAGTTCACCACAGCCAGCAAATCCTTCCCTGCACAGGGAAGGGCAAGAGGAATCAGGATTAACCGTGTTACAGATCCAAGAGAGAAAGAAGTATGGATTTAGGAGTGGATTGGAAGCTCCATTTTGGGATAGCAATTCCATAAGTGGTGATGGGAGGCAGCCAAATTAAGATCTCTTCTGACAAATCTTGTCGTGCCATTTAATCCAATGCTATAAAGAGCACGTCACGTGCCATGGGCCACGTATTCTGGAAATTATATTAAATATAAGCAAAATGACAGTCAGAAGGGTTTGGCAGGAGGGGGAACAGAAGGCATCAGATGAGAAGGCTCCAGGGAGGCCTTAGAGCCCCTTCCAGCCCCTAAGGGGGCTCCAAGAGAGCAGGAGAGGAACTGGGGACAAGGGATGGAGGGACAGGACAAGGGGGAATGGCTTCCCACTGCCAGAAGGCAGGGTTAGATAGGAGAATGGGAAGGAATCCTTCCCTGTGAGGGTGGTGAGGCCCTGGCACAGGCTGCCCAGAGAAGCTGGGGCTGACCCTGGATCCCTGGAAGTGTCCAAGGCCAGGTTGGACGGGGCTTGGAGCAACTTGGGCTAGTGGGAGGTGGGGGAAACGAGATGATATTTAAGGTCCCTTCTAACCCAAACCATTCTGAGATTCCCTGATTCATTCTGTGATTCTATGACATGCAAGAGAAAAGAGCATCACAAGACTGTGCAAGAAACAGACCAAGAAAGTTGCTTTCTTTAATCAACAGATTAAAGTTGGCAGAGAATAAATGGGTAACAGCAAGATTCAACAGCAACAAAATTCAGCAACTTCACCATTTCCCAACTTCTTTAAAATCAGGATCTTTAAAAATTAATAGCAAGGCAAAAAATGTAAAGAGTTGTGATTCTTACAGAACACTAATTTTTTATTTTTTTTTTTTTTAAGAATTAAAGAAGCTGTAAAATGAGAAACCGAAAGACAATAATGCACCCAACTGAAATGATAAAAATAAGTGGTGAAACAACCACTGCACTGGGAATTCAGCTACAAGAAGACTCCTACAATGATTGAGTGCAGAGGAAGGGATGTATGTAGCTGCATGTAAAGTAGGCATATATGTAGGATCTATGTAATATATGCATGGGATATATATAATATGGTCTTCACCTCTACTTACCTTGTTTCTTAAGTCTACCTCCCACCATTTCAATCCCTCCAACAAGATATTTCTTGGCCACAGATGCTCTTTTTGTATCAGTTCAGATCTAAATGTTAATTCTCACGCTTCACTAGCAAAGCTTAAGGAAGGCAGAGCCATGCCCTGCCTTGTGCACAGCCACACATTTATAGAAGACTTTTAAGATGTATTTCAGGTGGTTTTCAGCAATTTGCATGGGACAAGGCTGTGGACATGCTGGGGGAAAAAAACCCAATCTGACTTTTACTTAGAACAATAATAAGCGAAAGTATTCCAGAGAAAATAACTGAAGGCAGTGGTGGAGAATACATGCATTTTTCTTCCATATAAGATTGCTGTTCTCTCTGGCTGAAGGCAGCATTCAAACTGCTTTTGCTTTTTGAGCGGTAATCATTTGCATCTTTTGGGGAAGGAGGGTTTTTCTTAAAGCCAGGTTTGGTATCCTCAGCCTGCACCACAACTCAAATACCCGCACATAAAACCAGTCATTTTGCAAACATACCTTTAACAGTTTTGACAAAAACTTGTTTCTCTTTACTGGGGTCTTTCTCTTCTATTAGAATTCCATGGAAAATGCGCCCAAAGGTGCCTGGGAAGAGAACATACAATTAATATTATGTGGTTAAAACACACTGATAACATTAAGAGAGGATCTATTAAGAAAACACTACTTTAGGATGTATCAGCCACAGCAGAAAGTGAAGAGCAATGGCAGTTAAAGTGTCTATAAATCCCATAAAATCACCAACACAGAACCCAACCAGCTCTCCAGCATGAGGTGGATTCACAACTAGAGGTAGTAAAAGCTGAAGGTTTTGGATAACTAAAAATTTAGGGGGACAAGTATGAGAATGAACTAATGACAGCAGCAGAATCCACTCAAATTAAGTATCGATACTGGTGATGGGTTTATTTGCAGCAGTTCAGTCAACTCCCTGCACTGAGAACTCCAGCTCCTTTTCTCATCCAGCCACTCTGGAATTCTCAGTCAAAACGTTTCTCACACAGAGGAAATTTTTTTGGAAATGTTCACAAGGAAACAGTGGTTTCAGCAAGCACACACAGAGAACAGCTTGAAATAAACTGCATCACATTATTCAAATGTTTCACCTCAGCTGGAAGGTGTTGGGTTTGTCTGGGGGTTTTTCAGTCTCTCCCACATTTTTCCATTCACAAAACGTTAATGATGCAGGATGAGGAGGAGCTAAGAACAACAGCAGTGTGGTAACACACGCGGATTCTATGAATTAATGTTTTATATGACTCAGGTTGGCAGTGATTTTCTGTCACATTATTACTGTGGCACCAACGTGCGCATCATCCTCATGCAGCCTAACCCTGTGTCACAGCCCTTTCCCAGGGATTTCTCCTACCTGATTAGGTTCAAAGACCTTGGATAGCATGAAACAGGGGTTTCTAAGTACTTAAAACAGGGGCAGTGCAACACTTCTATTACCTACCCTGGGGCTGCAAGTAAACCCTGCAAGAGAGGTGCCTTCAAACTGTAATCTCGCTAAGGAGCAGCTTAACTAAGAAGGCTACAAGGCAGCCACAAATACACAGTAGGAATTATTTAACAGCAGACTGAAACCCTCCTGGTCTTGAAGACATCAAGGAAGTACCTTCAATATGTATTTCCAAAATATTAAAGTAGGTAAAGCTATTGGAAGTTACTTGGAGTTTATAATGAATCTCTGGCCAGGATCTGTAAAATGTACTTCATTGAGTTCCAGGCAGAAATTTCTTTATTCCCTTCTTCCCCTCTGAAGCTCTTTTCTTCTTCAATGACAGAGGCTCAACACTGCTATGATCCTGAACTAAAATTGATCAGGATCAGTCTTCAAAGACCTCTGATGTGTGGATGTGGCACTTGGGGACACGGTTAGTGGTGGTCTTGGCAGTGCTGGGGGAACAGTTGGACTCGATGACCTTAGAGGGCTCTTCCAACTTTAATAATCCTGAGTAACTTCTGAAGGTTTTGACTCAAATTAACAACTGGAGGCTAAGAAACAAGATCCCACGATTAACTGAGTCCACACTGCATTCAACAGCCCTTTAAGACTCATCTGGCAGAGCAGGGCAGCTCTGTCACCAAACATCCGAAGCGTTGCTGGGGCACTGAGTCACTTCTAGTCATGGATGACTCCCAACATCCCAGCTACAGGTAGAGTACAGGGGAAAACAAGGCATATCCCAAGGAAAGCACAAGCAAGGCAGCGTTTTGCAGGGCCCACTGAGCACAGAGTTGTGACCCCAAAGCTTCAGAGGCACACATGGAACAGGAGCAGGGGTATCCTCCCAGCGCTGTTCAGGCTAACACAGAGCATTCACAGCCCTGCCTCCAAAGGGTGATCATCTCAGATCTCCAGCTCTGGGAACTTTGATTGCTCAGGGAACACGGAGTCAGAAATTAATGGTAAAAAATCCTAAATATTTAAGCCTGTTTCCCAAATTTGGTATCAACAAGAATCAATCAACACTGTGCACAAACAGCTCCAAAGTGAACAATGAGACATCCAGGAGTTGGGCTCCAGGATCCCTGTGGGTCCTTTCCAACTCAGCACATTCCATGAAAAGAATCAGGTAATTTCTGAATTTTTGATATCAGGGTAGTAAGTGTTGCACCTGCTGATTAGATTTCCAGATCAAAAGTTAGGAAATTGAGACACCAAGTTTGGACAACTGAAGCTTTTCTGGGCTTTGAGTTGGTTTCACTTTGATTTTTTGTTGTTAAGAGCAGGAACTCTGAAAAATTAGTTACCTGGCCACTTACAGCCCCAACTGATTCCCTCACTCCTCAGCCATCTGACCCTTTCCTTTTTGAAGGGACCAGACTGGTAAGGCAGACAAGCCCAACAATTTCCTTTTAGTTGCTCCCCCATTCTAACGAATTCTGGAAACTGCTTTCCCCACACCCCAAGTGTAAACGCCACTCATCATTCCTCTCTTCCACCAAAGTTACAAAGATCAGAAATGTCACCCATGAATAATTTCAGAAAAATCCAGCAATAAAAATCTACGTTTATTTATATATCAATATCTGTATATTTGTGTATCTACATCACGGTGCCAGAATAAAGTGTCTGAGTGCTGTAAATACCTTCCTGGAGCACATCTTTGAGGGTTATCCTCTCCCTGGAGATGGCGATGTCCTTCACTTTAGCTTTGGCCTCCATGAGAGTGACACTTTTGAGATCATTCTTCTCTATCCGTAACGTAGGATAACCTGAGGAGCCAGCAGAGCCAAACAATCCAACATAAATACCCTTGGAATGAGAACACAAGCACATGGCTTCACTCCAGCACCACCTACAGGTACCAGCACAGCCTTAAAATATTATGCATTCATATTAAAAAGAGGACTGAGCAACAAAAACCACAAGATGCCGTGTGAAGAATTGTCAGCAGGGAAAGAAATCACACAAGGATCCTTTGCAGTGTCACGAGATAATAATAATATATAATGATAAAGTGCCTCTTTATTAACTCCAAGGAAAGGTGATTAACACCTCCCTCCAGTGCCCTGCCAAGGAAGAAATGAAGAGAGCAGATGCCTGACCCCAGCGGGACATATTCAAACTACCAGTGCCCTCTGCTGGCACTTCCACACATCTGCAGACACCAGCAGAGTCAGAAAGGATGGACTATTTTTGCACAAGGTTATGAATCATCACAGAAATCTTGAGAATTACTGTGATAATATTTTCTTAAAAATGTAAATGTTACTGAAAACCAAGTTAATGCACCTGTGCAATGATCAAGAACATTCTTCTTGCTTATTTTGTGCATCCACCCTTTTTTCTCCTTATTTTCATTCCCACTGTTTCCAGTGCTGCTGGGGATGTCCCAGAGCAGGTCCGAGTTCTCTGAACCAACAAAGATGGACCAAAGCAAACAGGAGCCATTTGGGCACAGTGGCCACCAGTCAGGGTGGGGTGAGGAGGGTTGGACCATCATCCCGGGATTGGTCCCTGCCCTTGGCCAGTTCAGAGCTTCCAGGGGTCATATCCAAATTAACTCATTGGTGGCACTTAGAAGGTCAATTGGGACACCAAAAGCTCAACACTGAGGGGCTGGAGCATGTATTCCCCAAAGTGGGGAGGAAATAGGAGACCACAGGAGGGCTGAGGGTAATAGTTACCTTTCTGCAGTGCTCCCTCATGAACTGGGATGGTCAGTACCAGCACTAAGTGCAACCAGAGGACAATGGGAGATACTTTGGGGTCTTATTTATCTGGCTCTAAATAACAGATCACAGAATCACAGGATGGTTCGAGTGGGAAGGGACCTTAAAGCTCATCCGGTCCCACCCCCTGCCATGGGCAGGGACACCTTCCACTAGCCCAAGTTGCTCCAAGCCCCGTCCAACCTGGCCTTGGACACTTCCAGGGATGGGGCAGCCACAGCTTCTCTGGGCAGCCTGTGCCAGGACCTCCTCACTCTAATTGAAAAAACTTCTTCCTTCTACCTAATCTAAACTGATCCTCTTCTAGTTTAAAATCATCACCCCTTGTTCCATCTACACTGACATTTCCTCTCACCAGACTGCAGAACAAAATCTCCTCAGGCATTTCATACGAAACTATATGATCTTAAAGGTCTGCTCTAAACTATGGTTGAGAAGATCACTGGGAGCAGTAGAGAAAACACTTAATTTACACTTCTGACAAGGCCAGGGTACCTTTCCAGCTTGGTAGCTGCCACTCTGTCGAGAAAAAGAGCAATTTGAGTTTAACAGAGAGACAGTTTGTTCCTCTGTCCAGGTTCCCCCAGTTTTCTCACTTTCTAACATAACCCCTCACCTCACTTTTGAATTTCTCCAGCACCCCTCCAGCAGTCCCTGCAGCCACCTAAGCTGGGGCTGAGTCCTGCCTTCTCCCAGTGCCCAGCCATGGACACCAGTCCTGCCCATACGAGCCTGTGCAGAGGCCAAGCCGACCAAAAACCTCTCCTCTACCAAAAAGGTCCATTTTGGGCTAGCTTAGCCCCCTGAATGACCTGGCAGCCCTGTAGTGCACGTGCAGCACACGGAAAAGGCTCCTGGTCACTCCAGTGAGGCTGAACAGCCAAGGAACTGCACTCCAGGTGTGTCCCGGCACCATCCAGCTTCCCTCCAGATGGAACAGTCCCTTCCCTGGAGCAATGCTGCATGGGATAGCTCTCCACTAGACAATCATTTGAGGAGCAAAAATTCCATAGATACTAAATAGGTTCATTAACCACACAATTAACAGAGCCCAGCTGAGGGCACTTGGCTTGTTCAGCCTGGAGGAAACTGAGGTCAGACCCCATCAGGGTCTGCAGCTCCCTCAGGAGGAGCAGCTCTGATCTTTTCCCTCTGGGACCAGGGACAGGACCCAGGGAAGGGCTGGAGCTGTGTCAGGGCAGGGTCAGGTTGGATCTCAGGACAAGGTTCTTCCCCCAGAGGGTGGTTGGCACTGACCAGGCTCCCCAGGGCAGTGGGCACAGCCCCAAGGCTGCCAGAGCTCCAGGAGGGTTTGGACAATGCACTCAGGGACAGGGTGGGATTGTTGGGATGTCCTGGGCAGGGTCAGGACATGGACTGGATAATCCTTGTGGGTCCCTCCAGCTCAGGATATTCCATGATATCAGCTACCAGACCAGTCAACCACAGAGAATACAATCCACTGCCATCCTTCCTTTGCATTCACTGCTCTTTTTGGCTGCTTCATATCATTTCAAGTAAAGCTGTAAGCAAAAAAAGACGAAAAGAACAGCACAACCATCAGGAACACATGGAGATGGGACCACTCCTGAGCCCCAGAGCTCCCTCCAGACTGTGGCATGGCTGGATAAGCCTGTCCTTAGATTAACACTTACTGGTTACTGGCGTGGCGTTGTTGGGGGTGTCAGCTCGCAGGTACTGCGTCGTCTGCGTGGAAGGCTGGGACAGGCCTTGGGAGCTGCTGCTGTCACTGATGCTGGTTTAAAACAAAGATGGACAGTTAAAACATCACTGCTTGCCACTGGAACACATCCAAAGTTAACTTAGTGACGTTAAACCAGGAGATTTTCCAGGTAAGGCTTGGAAAGAGCGGAGTTTTTGAAGTCGCTCACACATTAAATTGCGTTTCAGGGAACTCAACAATCTCAGCACTTCTGTTCTTGCAGTGTGAACAGCTTCCTCTTGTTTCTTTTGCAGAATTTGCTCTGTTTTCCAGTACTTTCCCCTCCTTTCTGAATAATCAAAGTCACAAAACATTACAGCAAGAACCACCCTGTCATACCAAAACCAACCATTATATTCCAGAGAAGACCCAGAGAAGACTTGCACACATTTCTTTCACGGTACCAGTGTCCCACTGAGACTCTCTTTTACAGCCCAAACTGCTCTACCCTACTTTGTCATTCCCTTCACCAACGGTTGTCCCTTTCAGGACCACCTACAATGTGGGTTTGAGATGCTTTCTCTGGGCAGAAGGCCCAGAGCTGCACGAGTATTCAAGAGACAGGTAAACCACAGCAGAACATCTTCTGTCTTATCCTTACAGTCAAAATCCTGCTGGAGTTGTTGCAGCTGTAATGGCCCAAGAACAGCTGAAGAGGTAAACGTAGGACCTGTTACCAGCTCAGATGGCAGGGCCAGAGAAAACCTTTTTTGATGTCCCCCCCAAACACACATCCAAACATCCCCCCCTTTTATCCAACTTAAAAGCCTCTCCACTTCTGCTGACTGTACTGGGAGAACAAAGAGGAGATTGGTTTGGGATACAACCTCTGCATTGCTGAATAATCGGCATTTAATGTTTCTTGGACTGCTGTTGAGGGCTGACCAAGCAGTGCCAGCCATCCTTGTAGGACTGTCAGGCATGAGGTGATTCCCTTCTGCTCCCTCTGAAGCCCGACTTCCCTTAAAAACCAGAAATCCACGTCAACTCTTCCCCATTACACCACAATCACAGATACACCTGCTGAATTTTTTCTTTAGAACAGAATCTGCTGGTTCTCACAACACAAACATACTGATTTATAACCGACCTCAACTCTCTCTAGGAACTTTTTTTTACAACTATTCCCACATTCCCTGTCTTCCATGTGGAGGGTTTCAGCACAGCTTTTACCATGAGGTCAAAGTCACGGCTGCTGGTGTAGCTGCACCCCTTTAACTTCCTCTGGAGCTTCTGAATGAATATCTCTGGTGCTGACAATTCATTACTGCTTATTTTAACTGTTCCCACTATTTCACCCACAAGCTGCTTCAACATGACCCATTTCCCTGGAAACAACTGTCCTGGCATGGACCCTGCATTAAACACGGATGCACAACTTTTCCCACCCTGGCTGGAAACTCCTTTTGTAACCTGATTGCCCACCGGCCCTATGGATTCCTTTGGCCAGAGGTAAGCTTGAGAAAGGAATTATTCTTTTAATGCCTGTTGCAAGCCTAAAACACCCCCTTTTGGGTTGGCTTCACTCTGGTTTTTAGGTTTAACTCTTTCTGAGCTTTCCCATTCTCATATTCTGTCAGCTTTTTGAACGATCCCTTCTTGCTTTAATGACTCCCATTATCCTGCTGTTAAGTCATGCCAGCTTTCCTTGGCATTTTTTCCAGTGCCTTTTCTAGGAGGTTTTGCACCATTTGCTCTGGACTTCCCACACAATGTTCTTAAATAATCTGTGTGCACCTGTAAACTCAGCTACCTGCTTTGAGCTTCTAGTTAACAACCCTCCTCAGTTTTATTTCGTTCTGGGGTTTGAAACTAAGCAACAGTGGGTTTTCCAGGCTCTGTTGCTCCTGGGAGGATATTAACTCCAATGACATTAACATCTTCCTCTCAGAACCCCTTTACAGCAACAGTTTGAGACTGTATTTCAAAGTCAATCCAAAAGCTGTTTCTTCTCTCAGTGAGTTTTCCCGAAAACAAAACTCCACAGACGCTGATTTTCAGGCACATGTTGCCTCTGTTACACCTTTGCTCTAGCACCAGCTGACCACAGCTCTTACCCAGGAACATATCTAAGGTTTTGTCACTTCAGGCACCTTTGGGTTCCAAAATCAAGCCCTCACATGGTGCTCCGAAGAGCTAAACCCCAGGAGCTGCACAAACTTTATAAAACCACAGCACGGTTTGGGTTGGAAGGGACTTTGAAGATCATCTTGCTCCAACTGCCTGCCATGGGCAGGGAAACCTCCCTGAAATGATCAGAATTTATCAGTAGGGCATAAACTGATTTACAGCAAATTATTAACACTTGCAAACTACAAAGGACCAACATTAGATGAATTTTTAGCCTGTATTTCCACAGAAATCCAGTGCAATGGAGCGGATGAAAGGACACTTGATGCCACTGCTGGGCTTGACACCCTCGAAACCTCCCAGACGACACTGCTCACACACTATAGCTGCAATGTTTTCCCTTTCTGAATTAAAGCTGCACATCCTTTAACACCTTCAGCTGATTAAAAGCCCTCAGCAGACAATCAGGCACAAAGGAATTGAGGGAAGGTGACAAGTCAATCAAGCCTTGAGAAACCACAGCTGTTGGGCAGTGGCTCCCCAAACCCACGTGGGCTGGGGACACCAGGGAAGAGGATGGCAGAGGGAAAAACTGAGAGGAACAGATGAAAGGATGAAGAGGAAGATGAAAAGATAAAGCAACTCTCAGAGGTTAAAGGCAGCACAGCAGCAGTTCAAGATACCCTTTCCCCGGGGGTGACCACCCACAGGCCCGACTGTTTTCCAAAGGATCCAGTTTCAAACTGCCAGGTCCTGAACAGTTGCAACTGATGCAGCCTCGGTCCACCTGCTTTTCCAGCCTTTCTTCCACCTCGGTTTTTAATCCCTACTCCACTGCCCTTGGGCTCACATTACAAGTCCCTTTCACATGCATGTGCCCCAGTTTTTCTGCATTGGAAATGCATTTGGGAGAGTGAAACATTTCCAGCTTTATAACCAAGCAGTTGTAATCCCCAGACTGTACCCTAAGGGTAAAGGGAATACTGGAAAATCCATCAAAATAGAGAAAACTGAAATTCAGTCTCCTGTAGATATCAGTAAAAAACAAATGTTTCCATAGACTCCTGGATCCCAGACTGGCTTCAGTTGGAAAGGACCTTAGAGCTCATCTCACTCCAACCCCCTGCCATGGGCAGGGACACCTTCCACTAGCCCAGGTTGCTCCATGTCCCATCCAACCTGGCCTTGGACGCTTCCAGAGATCCAGGGGCAGCCACAGCTTCTCTGGGCAACCTGTGCCAGGGCCTCATCACTCTCCTAGGGAAGAATTCCTTCCCAATATCCCATCTAACCCTGCCCTCTGGCAGTGGGAAGCCATTCCCTCTTCTCTTGTCCCTGCAGGCCCTTGTTTAAAGTCCCTCTCCAGCTCTCCTGGAGCCCCCTGAGATACTGGAAGGGGCTAAAAGGTCTTTGCAGACCCTTCTTCTCTCCAGCCTGAGCACCCCCAGCTCTCCCAGACTGCCTTTTCGGTGTGCCCAAGTATCTATCAATTTTTCCTTCAATCCTGACAATCCCTGTAAATCTGATTCTGTCCTAATTTCCCCACTCCACACAACTATTCCTGAACAGCCCCAACCCTCCAACCCCATAAACAGCAGAGCACCTGCAAAAGCTGCTGTTCTGCAGCACAGCACTTACCACCACCCTACACAGGCAGTACCTGCTACAGCTTTCCATCGAGAGCAGAAATGCCGAGCTACTATGGAGAGCTTGTTTTGAGACCAAACTCCCACAGATCTGAGCAAACGTGTCCCAGAAACGCACTGGGAAAGCTGGAATACACACCTGTCATCCAACTCGATCCTTTTCATGCTGTGGAGGTGCAGAACAGCCAGGATTATTGCCACCAGAAATATCACAGCACAGCACACGCCCACACTGATGTAGAACACCCGGGTGGAAGTGGTGGGAGCTGCGTTTACAGGATCGACTGAAACAGAGAGGTGGAAAGTCACCGAAGAGAAAAAAAAAAAACACACAAAACCCACAAGAAATGACAATTTGTTAGTTTGTTACAGCAACATGAGCAGAGGGGCTGGAGGCAGGGAGGGATCAGGCAGGTATCCTGGAGAACAACTGCCCTGGAAGAGACAACGGGGGGGAGGGGTGGTAAAAGACAACACTGAGCAAAGCACTCCACTGCCTTCCAATAGCATTTGGGCCAAACATTGACATTTTGGGCACCGTGGAGGCTGAGCACAGTCAGCTGATGGTGTTTCCAGGCAGGAGTAAGGAAAAGAAACCACCTCATCCCATTCCCTCAACATTGACGGGTTAAAACAGCAAACCAGAAAGGTCCTACAGTCCTAAAGAAAATAGTCATGTAGAGAAACCAAAGTCCCTAAGATGGGACACAAGAACTGTAAGGAGACTTGGAATAGGGTTTTTTTTCCCCTTCACTAGTTAATATACTTAATTAATAAAATTAATTACCAAAAACTCCCACTAAAATACTGGGTATAGTACAGACTACCTGCGGAGTGTTTTAACAGGGAACGCTGAGGAACCAAAGAACATCCCAAGTTTTTCAGTTTTCACACCCAAAGCTGTACATTCAGGATTACTTACAGAGAGCCTTGCTGCTGTTTTTATCAGTTGTTGGAGATTTGACTTCTGGTTCAAGCTCTAAAGAGATGAGACAAAACCATTCAATTCAGTGTACTTTTATTACTGCAGCCCTTCACAGGAAGCCAATTCCCTCCTTTAGGGAAAACCAGACTGAAGGATGATATACATGATGACTATTTAAACACTCAGAAATATGCAGCTAAAGGCACAATACTCAGCTCACGCGTGTTGCAGTCCTTTACAAAGGGAACGAATCTTCATTAAGCTTATTGTGAGTGTGGTTACCCAAGGGAGCAGTGCAAAGCCAGGGAATGCAGGCTGTGGAGCTGCCTTCAGGTGAACCTCCCTGCGGATCTGCATGGAGGGAATCCAATATTTCTGTGGCTGCAAAGGCACAGTCCCACTTGCACATCCCTCTTCCTACTTCCAATTGTGTCCAACCCAGCCCAGCCCAGCCCCTTCCCATCCCAGTTCAGCCTGATCAACTTGTGAAAGAGTAATCCAGGGCAGGGAAAAGTTGGAGAGTTTCTCTCCTCCTCTTTTTTTATTCCTTTTTTAAACTTGAGGAGGAACTATCAGGAATGCCCTGAGCAAAACCAGTAGCAAGTTCCTGTGTATTTCTAACTTAGGCACTAAATCAAGTCAGAAATCCCTGGGTGATCTACAACAATCAACACACAAAGCGACTGATGGTTTGATGAACCTGCAGAAATGTGGTCTCTCTAAGAATCATTTCTGCATGATTTAGGAAGTGGATTTGTCTCACACCCCCAGAAAACTGTGTGGTGCCTATGGAAACCTCTGCCACACATCCACAGCTGGGAATGGATCAGCAGGGCTGACTTCCCCCACTTAGAATATTTGAAAAAATACCCAGGAAAACATAAAATAAAGGTAAAAATGTCAGTATTATCAGCCAGACCTCCATTTTTACTCTAAACAGAGATGCACTTTAATTATTATAATTCTTATTATATTTATAATGATCTTCCTGTAGCATCAATGCAAGGAAAACGAGTATCCCAACATTATGTGCTACAAAGCCACACCAGCTCTTCAACCCACACCTTCTCCAAGTTCATCCCTGGGCATTTATACTCCAGAAAAGTGACAAAGTTCCCTCTGGAAAGCCAACTGCTGTCCTGTCCTCAAAGGCTCCAAGTGATCAGAGCCAGGAGGAGCATCTAAAGAGAGAGGTGGCCACCCCCATACGCTGCCTGGGAACGGGACACCACAGTCATTTCTAAGGAGGGCACAGCTCTTGGGATCCTCCTAAACAGTTTTCTTCTGATACCTATCAAAACACTAGGAAACACTTTGAAAATTCTAGGAAGCAGCAACAATCCAAGAATGAATTATGCTTGCAGATTCCCAAGTGGAAACACCAAAGAGTCGATCTGGGATTTCTGGAGTCTGGATTACATCATTTTGTACTCCATATCTGACAGACCAACACCTCCTTATACTCACTAAATAGCTAATCTTATCATAACTTGTAAACTAAGTAGATTTTTTTGGTAATTCTTAGAACAATTTGAATTCTCAGAGTGTTGCAGTTTTGAAGAAACATCTTTTTTCCTTCCAAGAACAGAGAAAATGCTTTCTGATATATATATATATATATATAAAATAAAGGTCAATCAATACAGCAGAACTTTTTGGGAAAGTTATTCATTCACCAACTTCTGCTTTTGCCACAAGTCCCCCGCTGACCTCTGAAAGACAAAATTTGACCTGGTTTCTTCCAATCCTCCCCAACACTCACTGTTACTCCTGTCATGGATCACACACCATCCCACTCCCTTTTCCTATCACACTTTAATAACAGAACTTTTAAAGATTTGAAACTTAATCGCTTACTTTTGTAGCACATTTTCCTTCTTTTGAAATTTAAAACTGTGATGTTTTTTGAGGAATTCATGGTCAAGTTGAGCTGCATCAGTATTGTGACGTCGGAGTCGAGTCTGCCAGTGCAGGAGAGTTCCACACAAAACACTGTGAACACAACAAACAGCGATTGCAGGTAAGTTTGAGCAGTTCCCAGACATTGAGATGGAACAACTTTTCCATGACAAGGGTCTTTATAAATGATGTTTATAATGCACATAGTTAAATAACTCGATATTAAGAAATGTTGTTTTAGCCTTCACGTTTCATCCACTTCAGACAACTACTGTTAGAGCATTAAAGGACACAGATTTTAAATTCAGACAACTACTGTTAGAGCATTAAAGGACACAGATTTTAAATTCAGACAACTACTGTTAGAGCATTAAAGGACACAGATTTTAAATTCATTTATGTCAATTGTATTAAATGTTCACAGGTTACTAAAACTGTATTTGGGGCTAAATTACCATTATTCCCCCATTAGCTGGATGGGGGTGGGAATTTTACCTGAGAGGGTGCGAGGAACTTCTCCCTGTAGAGAGATGTTGGCCTGGGGCAGAGCCATGGCCATGGGATCATGAACCTGAAACCCCAGTTTATACTCAACCTGTAACGAGAGTTGGGAGAGAGAAAATATATCAGAAATCTCTGCAGTAGTAAAAAGAAATACTACATACCTTTTCACGATTCTTCTTGAAAAGAAAAAAAACCTATATACATTATTTTCAAAGAGTTCTGGTGATTTTAGGTGACCACATTATAAGTTTCTTATGTGACACTTAAACATCAGGCTTTTGGAACAGTTTAAATTAAGAAGCCAATAGAGAAATCATTCTTTAAAATTTGAGGCAGAATTTAGAGCTGTGTACTAAAAAAACAATCCCCCCCAAACCTCACCTGTCAGTACTTTTAAACTTACTTGTTCAAAAGTCAGTTTGTTAAAGTCATATGAATTCAAAGAATTCCCCATCTTCTAGCCAGTTTTACAAACAAAATTGCTTAGAAACAACTTGTTCAACTATAGTCGAGATTTTGTTTCCACTTAAGAAGCTGATTCTGCAAATGTTCATTCAAACAAAACTACAGGGCCTACTGTAAATCCTAAGATCCCATTGGAAATTAATCCCAACCCTTCACAGTCAGTTGAATGAGTTTATTTTGTTTGACTTTGTTTGGCCCAACAGTTTCTTTTTTTCCCTCCTTTCTAAAACATAATACATTTCATTTCTGTTATCAATTTATTTTCCAGTCAAGATGCCAAGTGTGGAGACACAACCCGGTTTTTGAGCTCCTACAAACTGCCCTGCACCCACCCCACCAAGTCAGAATGGAAGGTGCCGAGGGGTGGAATCACAGGACTGGCTACACAAGCTCAAAAACTCCTTCTCAGAATTCCCAGCCAGGCCCAAGGAAGCTCCAGGTAGGGACAGGGATGCAGGTGGCCCATGGCTGGAGCTGTAACAAGGAAACTCATGTTACTGCGCTCCTACTGCAGCATTTCCTACTTAAGGACAGAAGAACAACCATCACTCAATTTAAAAAAGAACAAAAACCAACCCAGAATGAACATCTGGCAGAGACTAAACAGATCATTTAATACATGAAAATAAATTGTTAAGGAACTGGAAATGCTTCAGACCGTAAGAGCACAGGCAATGTTTCTGACAGCTGCTGCTGCACGCTCCAGCCATGGTGATTAAGTGAAATAAAACCCCCTTCCATTTAATCAGGGCTCAGTAATAACATCCTAGATGCTGTTTTTATAGGTTCTCCTTGTCTCCAGGCATGTTTCTAGAAATCTCTCCAACAATTGCTGTACATATAATTTCCAGAGGCTTCAGTTCATGGCTGCCCCTTGCGCGTCCAGTGCACCAACAAAAGATTCCACAGCCAGTGTACATACACGGACCTTGCCAGGAGCAAGAAGCATAAAATACTTTAAAATAAGTGCTTAACCTTTCTAAAGTAAGAAAGGAACAGCTTGGATAGATATCATCTTAACTTACTGCCTGCAGTCATATAAATAAGTGTTTTGCACCAAGCACATGCTAATTTTTGCAAAGAGAAGAGCCATGACATAACAGAACTAATAACACTAATGCTAACATTCACTAGGCAGCACAGCTCCTGTCTCAAGCACCCAAACCCAGAAGTTACTGCTCACCTTGGATTTAGCATGCCAGGTGAAGTGGAGATTGTTGGTCTCGCTGGGAATTAAGAGATTGAAGGACAAGGCGTAGTGATTAATCACATCATTCCTCACGTAGGACAGCTCTGCATCGAGACCTGCAAAGAGAAAGGGAAGAGTGAGACAGGGAAGAACAGGACCAAATACAACAACTCTCAGGATCACCAGCTCCACTTGTATCTGAATTTTTAGCAAATACTTCCTCAAGTCCCTAAATTCCATGGCAGGTTTGGAGGCCAATCTCGTGCATGTCAGCATTGACAGAGCACTTCAAAGTCCCACAAAGCACCAGTTTCAGAGAGGTGCCACAGCCTCAGAAACAGCTGGAATGGAAGAAAACAAGACTTTTCATACAATCCTCCAAGAGAGTCATTACAGGCTCCCCCTGTCTGCCCCTGGGAATCAAGGCTCTGGTTTTGCTCTTATTTACAACTGTGTTCACTCAAACCAAACTGCCTTGGATCGTCAGCTGGACAATCACAGGTAATTCCTCCTCATTTCTTAAGCCCAAAACACGTAAGCATTCTGGAATTAGTGTCAAGGTAATTAGATCACAGAAACACAGGATGGTTTGGGTTGGAAGGGACCTTAAAGCTCATCCAGTGCCACTCCCTGCCAGGGGCAGGGACACCTTCCACTAGCCCAGGTTGCTCCAAGCCCTGTCCAACCTGGCCTTGGACACTTCCAGGGATGGGGTAGCCACAGCTTCTCTGGGTAACGTGCGCCAGGGCCTCCCCACCCTCCCAGGGACGTATTTATGTAAATCTCTCCTCTTTTATAGTTTAAAACCATTCCCCCTTGGTCTCTCACTGCCTGCTTCTGTAAAAAGTCACCTTCCCTCACATACAGTGAGAGGAGACATTTGTTCACCCAGTAATACTAATATTTTATAGCTACCCTACGCTCCCTGAACATTTTAATACACCTGGAGAACTGAAAGACCCAAAGAACTACTCATTACAGAGGACTAAGGGTGCATTTCCCTAAATAAAACACACATTCTGATACTAAAACTCCTGCAGCTGCCCTTATTTTTTGGGCCACACTTTCCAAGGTCATGCTGAACACAGGGCAGGACACTGCAGCTTGCCCTGGGTGTCACTAGCAATTAGAGGCAGAGTAATCACTACCTCCCTGCAGAGATAAAATTAATCCCAGCTCCATATCCTCAGGAAAAAACACACTGGATTTGTAATCAGTATCATTTGCCTTGTCTCACACAGCTCTTCCTCCTGTGCTCCCAATCAAATACTATCCAGGCTCAGCGACGTATGGACACACCAAGAGAACAACTGGGCAAATGAGACACAGAATATTCCACACGAAGGGAACAGAGTTCAAATCAAACAGCCACAGCCCAAATGGGAATGTAAATAATGGATTCTGGGATGACCTCATTGTGGCCTTCCAATACCTAAAGGGGGCTTATAATAAACAGGGAGAGAGACTTTTTACACAGGGTAGCCAGCAATGGGACAAGGGGGAACAGTTTTAAACTAGGAGAGATTTAGATGGGATGTTGGGAAGAAATTCTTTCCTGTGGGGGTGGGGAGGCGCTGGCACAGGTTGCCCAGAGAAGCTGTGGCTACCCCATCCCTGGAAGTGTCCAAGGTCAGGTTGGACAGGGCTTGGAGCAACCTGGGCTTGTGGAAGGTGCCCCTGCTCGTGGCAGGGGGTGGTACTGGATGAGCTTTAAGGTCCACCCCAAACCATTCCATGATTTTGTGACTGAACTCATAGACAGTATCTCCCAACAGCTTCTCACTGGATTATTTTCCCTTAGGAATTTGGATAAAGGCTTTCTTAAAGCCCGGAAACCGATAGTTACAAACCTGGGAAATACCAACATTTCAATGCCGAACAATAATTTATTCCTTCTAAGTTTATCAACAATGAAAACATTTCCTCTCTAGCTCATCTTTTCCAAACCATGAACTAAAGATAAAATTCCATTTCCCACGCACAGCTAAGAACCAGAGTTCTCCCCAGACAATCAAGCTCCCATCTCCCTACCTCCAATCCACCACAGGACAGTTCTGCTTCCAGACCAGTTTTCACCCCCTTGCTGCCTCCCCACCTCAATCCTGAATTTCTGAAGCACTTCGCCTGTATAATTTAGCTCAATCAGGTCAGCAAATCACACCAAAAAAATAGCAGCTGAACCTGCCAGTGACAAACAGCCCCTTCCCTGTGCTCTGGGCAGGCATGGGAAGGTGTGTTGTGCCTAACCACGTGACAGCCATAAGGGAAGGCACTGGGAAGGTCCACAGAGGTCAGGAATCACACAGGGCACTGCAGAGAACAGCAGTGGGAGCCAGAGCTCACCGATGGGCTGGGGGATCTGAGTCCTGCCCTGACAGCTGAAGTCTAACTCAGAATTGCTTTAATTCTGCATTTCACCTTTTCCCTTCACACTTGCACATCGACACCTGCCTGGCAATATTCCTCAGTTCAGCCTTCAGCAAGCTAAACGCAGGGATCCCAGCACTGTATAGGCAGAGAAAACAAGTGGGGGAACACTTCTCAGGAAGTTTAACTCCCTGATTTAGTGAGGGTGCTCACGAGCACACCACATGGAGGGCAAGACTGCAGCAGCACTTAGATGGAGCTTATACTAAAACAGTCCTGTTATCTCATCCAGACAGTTTAAGGCTTTTTTCCAAAGCTCAGGTAGCTTTGAAAGGTGGTATCAAATGAAGCAAGTCACTATCAGCACACAGACTAAGCCAGCAACCTCAATTTTCCACTTTTTTTTGAAAATATTTACACTAAAGCACGCAGCCGCGTAAGAGGCACCAGCTGAGGTAGCAGGTCGCTGAGGAAAAGAGAAACGAGGGTTGTTTTCTCAGTTGTTTCAGATTTCCAGAATGCTCAGTAAACGGCTACACCATTACCTCCTGACTGGCAGGTGAGGGGAGGGAAGATGTCATTCCTCCAAAGGTGTTGAATGCTTTCACCACCTCGCACTAAACAGGGCAAATCCATCAGCCCCCTGGACCAAACCCAAGGGGGACGTCATGTTTTATGTCCTATATGGAATGATAAAAGGAGCAAACAGGCAGCTCTGGGAGGAAAACACACCTGCACTGCAAACAGCTGGAGGAAAGGGGCAGCTCTTCAATCATCGTTTCCTGGGCAGAGCACTAAAACATCAAGAAAGGGGTGGAGAACTTTGCAGAGAAATACCAAAAACTGCAGAGGAGGAAAAGCAGCTTTTCTAAAAACGCTCCTATTGGTTTCACAGGATATTGGTGATTGATGAGGAGCAGTTCGAAAACCTGGGCTGCAGCTCTGCCCTGGCAAGCTTCCCTAAACGAGTCCATGTGCAGACAACACACACACTGGAGGATCTGTGGTTTCTCATTACTTGGACCTGACTAACCCACACCAACCCACGTGAAATCAGGGAGAGCAATGCTCTGCCTGGACTTCCAGGCAAAGCCACCACCCTTTCACCCAGGCAACCCCTAAATCTCATTACGAACTTCCCCATCTTTGTACCTTGGGCACAGCCTTGGAAGAATAAATTAAAGCTGAAGGCAAACAAAAAGGTAAATTTAAGTAGCAACACAGAGAAAGCCTGTCATTCTTTGCACTGTTTAACATAACAAAACATCTGAAGAAGCTCAGAAAGGAAGGGGAGAGCCAAGTTTCATTCCCAGATGCCAAAGATGCTGGGCAGCCCTTGTGTTCACGACAAAATTGAATAACGTCAATTCAGCAGCCTAACAAAACATTTTTTTTCAAACGTCCCTGTGCAAAAGCAGTCTGGCTTCAACTCTTTCCTTTTCTTTCTTTTTAAGCACAATGTACAAAAGAAACTTGCCTCTATCAGCATGGGAAAATTGGATTTTATTCTTATGAAGTAAATCTGTCCCACAACATCCCCTACTAATAATATGTTCTTCCTAAACACAACAGTGTTTAGGAGTCTGTCAACCTGGGGTTACACTTAATTACTGAATCACTTCAAATCATCATAACGTAATTCTGGCACGTTTTGTCTAAATTGGGAGATAAAAAAAAGAGTGTGCAGTGTAAGAGTTGGATGAGATTGCTGTTAGACTTGGGCTAAAATATTGCAAAAAGCAGCATTTGATTAAGGGTAGTCTGGCAACAAGAGCTGACATAATTATCTGTCCCAGCACAGAAAGGACTGAAACTTTCCTAATGCTCTGGTCTGTAATTTGAAAGAGTTTCTTCATCAGCAGCTGAGAAATCTCTGCAGTGTGACATCAAACCACCCCAGCCCTCCCAGAGCGAAGCCACTCCTGCTCCTGACTCACAGCCACTGGAACTAATTGATCGGGAAGAGTTACCCAGTTCAATGAGTTGTTATACTCAAATATTCTACTTGTTCTATTATGCATTCCAGAGGACGAGGCCGCTGCTCCTGAGCAGCTCCTCTGGGTTAGTCCTCTGGCCAGAGCAGAAGTTTCCACTCCAGCATGAACATCCATGCTGAAGGGGTAGGAACCTCAAGCTTCAACACCCCTCCACCACCCCCCACTTCCCAAGTCCTGCCCCATAAACACACCAGATTCTCCCACCACTGAACAATTTACCTTCTTGATGAAAGGTATCTTTACTTTACTTCCATTTTCTTTTCATTTAAAGTGCATCCAAAGACTGAAACACTGACTTTAAAGCCTATGCCTTTTTTTCGCAGCAGGTTCTGCAAATGTCTGCTGAAAAATACAGCCTAAGCACGAGGAAATGTGGCTGAAGAATCAAAAATCAGCTCTTGACTACTGCAACTTCTTTTTTTTCGGGGTAGTGAGCACACTTTCCCAAAGGAAGTCTTCTTCGCTTGAATGTGCTTAATTAATTCACTTCAACAGTCAGCTTATGCAGAGCTGAAACTACATCTGGGAGTTAAAAAAAATGAGGAAAACAAATGCAGACTGATCCCCATGGATCAATTTAGTTCAGAAAACAGCAAACTATTTGGAATGCAGTACTAAACATCTGACTATAGAGACACACAAAGAACTTTATACATCCCATTTGTGCGTAAGAACAAAGTGAACTTTGCTTTCATAAAACTAGTCAGAGATCACAGCCTTCCACTTGCATTTTTGCGTAGGTTTTCCACAAAGCTGCAGCCTGGCAGTTACAGCTGTTGGTCAGGAATTTGGGCTGAAATACTTGTTTTTAAACACCTTACAGCCAGGAGCCTGTGGAAAAGATGACTGACAAAAAATATCACAGGGGAAAAAAAACGTTAAACCTTCGGCAACACGAAGGTGATGAAGAAACAGCTTTTCACTCCCCTAACGCAGGTGCCAGGGACAGTCAAAGGATGCTCAGTGTCAGGTTGAAAGACAAATAATCAGCACAAGTCCAGCAATGCTCACAGCTCTGCCAGCTCCAGCACTCCAAAGAGCAGCAGCAAGAGGGCACGTGGACTGTGGTTATTTGTCACCTGTGAAGAGTTAACTTTCCCTGAGCTGGAGGTGCAAAACAATGTGCAAGGATTTCCTTTGGAGGAAATACTCACCAGAACTTCAAGGCAATTAATGCATCCTTGAAAAGCAACCAAGACTCCCCAGCAGGAAATCTTAGCAGGAAGCTTCCCAGCATCCAGCAAACAAAACTCTGAGCAGAAAGCTCTCTTTAAGTCCTTGTGAACCTTCACAGACAGATCTTCCCCAAGCCACCTCAGTGATGCTCTTAAATACAATTTACAAGTTCAACACCACAGGCAAATGGGATTTTTCCCACTGAAAGGCCTTTTGGAAAGTCAAAGAGGACTTCTTCCCTTCCACAGGAAGAAGCTCCCTCAGGAGATGTCACTTGCTGAAATAAGAGTAATATTTAACTCAATCCATTCTGAAAAGAAGAACATTTATTGTTCCTAGGACCCATCTGCTTACCCTTCATTTGTCTCTGAAGAGCAGCAAGAATTACATTTCAACCACCTGCCTGCTTGTTCTTCTCTCCTTTATCTACAGAAAAAAAATCTTCCTTTTTCTAATAGGCAGAATATAAAGACCACCCTGGAAATAGTTAAAAGATGATGCTCACCTTAATGGGGGAAAAAAAAGCCAAAGCAACAACACATACCTCACCTCAGAACACAAGTGAACTCTGTTCTGAGAACATCTTTCTAAATGAAATTTGTCCATCTCAAGGAAAAAAAATAAAAATTAATAAACTCCCACCAAAACCAGCAGCCACTTTGCTTAAATAGCCAGGATGGTGCACATGAGTTACCTGAAGGGCTGATGCCAAAGGAAAGAGGCAGGAGAGATTCACAAAACAGATACCTGAAGGCAGAGGAAAATTAGTGGCAGTGACCTACAGAGAGGGCAAAGGGAAATGGGACAGGTGGGAATAAGAACAGCCCAGGTGCAGGGTTGGAGGAAACTGAAAGGGAACTTCAATATTAAAAAATAAATCTAACTTTGATGAGAAAATAAAAGAAGTTTATTCTTACCACACAGAATAGCTGGGTGTATTTATGAAATAAAAATTTACCTCAGCAGCAATGGCAAATCTCATCATTACTGGGACGTGAAGTTTGATGCTCCTTTTGAGATAGAACAAAAGCAAACACTGAGAAGACGAAACCAAAGGGTTCTATCCTCATGAACTGCTGCTGCCCAAGAGCACAAACCTCAAAACAGAAGAACTTCCCATCAAATGCTCAGTAGTGTCACAAAGCTTTGGAAGGGACCTGCTGCAACTTCCCAGCCAGAACTCCGTCATCTAACACAGGTCTGTCAGATTCGTTTGGGCTCATGAGTAATGTGTGTTTGTGGTATTTTAGAGTCACCTGCCCACAGAAGTTGTGCCATTTTATTTTTATTTCATTTAGTTACAGTAATGCTCCCACATGCTGATTCAGTTATCCCTGCAGGCAAGACCTTCAGAACGGTGTCCCTGCCAAGGGCCAGGGCTATTCCAGTAGCCAGGACCCAAGGGAGTAAAAATAAATTAAAAATTTATTAGAAAAATACACACACACTCAGTGCTTCAGACCTCTCAGCCTTGGAACTCATGCTTCCAGTTCCGTGCTGAAGGGATAATGGACCTTTTACCTCTTCTGAGATGTTTTGAACACTTCCATCCTAGTGACACGGACTGTTTAACTCAAAACCAAGCTCCACACAAACTACACCAGGTCTGTCTGCTCCTTGTGGTCACCTCTACACTCACAGAGCTTAGCATGCTTTTCTTTCAATAGGAATTACTCTGCAAGGCCTTCAACCAACTTCATAAGGGCCCAAACAGTTTGGAGAGGATCACCATCTTTAGTTTATCAGCCTGCTCAGCTCCACTGGTATTGCTGATGTATCCTGCAGCTTTCCAAGCCTCTGGAGCAGCAGTTCCCATGCCTGTGTTCCTGCTCTGCTATTTCCCAAGCAGCATGCTGAAATCAATACACTGGTTAATTTAATTACAGCTATTCAACACCCACTAAGTGGTAGTGAAATTCTAAAGCATCACATTAGTTTCATGCCACTGCTTCTGCTCCCAGATCTCCAGAGCAGCCAGTGCAAATATGTGAGTTACCCGCTTAGAAGAAGGACAAAGGCAGCAATGGAAGAGGAATAATGTGTTTGAAGCCTCTGCCACAGCGCCCTTTGTGCCCCACGAGGCATCTGCATAGAGTGTGACCATTCATTCCCACATGGGAGCTGCTGGTGCTGCTGCCGTTCCAGGGGAAAAAAGGCGGGGGGGGGGGGATTCAGTTCATCAGGCACGACTTGTTAAATGCACTTCACCCTGTACTCGGCTCTCCCAGCTGAGAGCTCGAGTGCCACTCAAACACTGCACACCAAGGTACAGGAGAGTAACTCTAACTGAACACCCTCCCGCTGAGAGGAAAGTGGGAGCCTCAGTGATATTCCAGTCTAGATAGTTTCACGTAGGAATTAGCCATCGAGCCATTTCGCTGGAGCTCAGCACAACTGTGAATCAACACATTTGGAATCTGTCTCATTAATTCAGTTCCTCCAGTATCCAAATACATCCCTGAATAGCAGAAGGTAAGGAGAAAAATACAAGGCTTCCCCAAATGCTTCATCCTTTAAAGTACCCAGAGGGCACAGCACAGCCGCCTCCACAACTTCCACTCTCAGGAAAATGCCACCCTGGGATTTTTCAGATCTGTGAACATGATCCCTCTATCCTGTATTTCCCTCTGCCCAGGCGGTGCTTAGGAGCAGTTGTGGTCCCTGCCTTCCTCCCAGTATCCTGAGCCCTTCTTGCTGGCTTTTCTCATGCATGCAGGGAGCTGTGTCTCCATTTCCTCTCCCTTGTTCCCATTCTGTCCACGAACTGGAGGGAGAATGAGAGCAGTATTCCAAGAGGCCAATCAACAGGGATAAATAGGATGCTGCCAAACCCAACGCAGGTGTAAAGTCACAGCAGTGAGGAATGCAGCTTTGGGAATTTTCCCCCCCCACTGCACCAGATCAGCCTTCAGTCCCAGCAGTCAGGTTTCTTCCAAGTCCCTGTCACATAAATGTTCCCAGAGCCACAAACGTTTATCACTAGGCAGCCCTCGGCCTCTGGGGAGCTGAAATGGCTGTTCCCTCCCAGGGCTGAGCGCAATCCCTCCTGAACACGTTTTCAGAAGGAAATACCCTTCTCCAGGCAGGATTCACATGGAGCCCCTGGCAGTTTAAATCCCAATGCATTGGCTGGTGTGCTAAAGCAGGATTCAGAAACCAACCCCCCCTCTCAGCAACGCTGAGATGCTGATCAACACGTACAAGGACTGAAGTTTAATTCCTGAACTTACCTCCTAATGGCATCACACAGAATATGATTTCAAAGCAATCCTAACCCAGGCCACGGGCTGCCTCCACTGAAGTCACTCCCAATGCCCTTCCACAGGCTATTTCAAGCTTCCAGAAGCGTAATCCTCTGCAGGTCCGCAAGCATTACAAATACTGCAGTGAGTACAGATGACTGCACATATCTCCAAGAAACAGCTCTCCACAAGTTACTTGAACTTTGCAAACTAAAAGGGAGGTAAAAGAATGAAAAGGGGCAGAGGAATCCCAAATGCAGCTTGTTCTCGTAAACCTCAACATGGGTACAAGCCATGGTGCTCTGTAAATCAGACAGACAGGCACCCAGGAGCTCAGAGAGGCTCCAGAATGAGCACAGGCTGCTCAACTCCACAGGTAACTTGTCCTGACCTGCTGTTGCTGCACCCCTGAACATCTGCCTGCCCCAGCCTCCCCTGCTCCAGAGCAGGCTGGATCACATCACCCGAAACACCAGCTACTGCAAACCCATCACAGACTGTCATCAGGACAAAGGGCTTTACTGGGAGAGGCAATAGAACCATTACCCTCAAAACCGCACTTTCAGATCACCGGGATAGATCAGAACATTTTCAGCAGTTCAGTTTCGTTTCAGAGCATGGTGTCTGTCAGGATTAGAAGTTTTATACTCTTCCCATCTAGGTGTGCACCTACATAAATCTCCATTTTAAGTCCCTTTCGAATGGTACCATGAAGCATCACCAGGCAGGCTCTTGTACTTCTGCAAAGACAGGAGTGTGGACCACAGCGACACAACACTTATTTTTCCATACAGCATGCAAAAAGCTCCCGTTATTCAGAGTCAAGCACCTAAAAGCTAGAAAATGAAGGCTTAAAAACACACACACAGCAGAAACAGATTCTGAGCTCTAGGTCACGTACCACACAGACACTTGCTTCCACACCTTGGGGGTACTCAAATATCGGCTCCTTGGGGGACACCTCCTTCATCCTCCTGCAAACACAGAGGCTCTTTGCTGTATTTTTTCCAGTACCTGTGAGTTGCCCATGTCCCATGGAAAATGATCTTGGGTGCTGCTAGCAACAGCAGCACTCAGAGTACAGCACTGGCTCGCTGGTGCTCCAGGTTGTGATGACACTGAAGACAGGCCTGAGGAGGATTTGAACAAGGCCTGAAGCTTTTCAAGAATCACAAGGAATACATACTTTCATCTCTCTTTTATAACAACCAAGCAACAAAGGAACAATAGGAGTTCCAGTCATTATAACATCAGTGCAAGTATCATAAAGCACTTTTGATGTGAACTCCTGAGGCCAGCTCCCCAAAATAGCGCCATCAAGAAAGCTCTTCCACAGTATAAAATGAAAACATCTTTAATTAAGATCATCTGCTGCAATAATATGATATTTAGACTCCATTTCTAATATACAAAATTGCATGTGGCCTGTAATTTCCCAGGGCTCTGCTCAGTCACACCCAGAGCACTGGGCTCCCCAACACGAGTCATGGAGTTACTGGAGCAGATCCAGGGAAGGGTGCAAAGAGGATTAAAGGGACTGGAGCACTTCTCCTATGAGGAGAGCCTGAGAAAGCTAGAGCTGTTCAGCCCGGAGAACAGCTGGCTCAGGGGGAACATAAGTAAGTCTCAGAAGGTATGTGCAAAGAGGAGGGAGACAGGCTCTGCCCAGTGGAGCCCAGTGACAGGACCAGATGCAACAGGCAGAAACTGAAACTCAGGACGGTCTGTGTGAACATCAGGAAAAACTGATCTACTGAGGGTGACCAAGCACTGGCACACATTGCCCACAGAGGTGGTGGAGTCTCCAATCTCAGAGATGCCCAAAAGCTTCTGGATGTGGTGCTGGACAACCAGCTCTGGGTGGCCCTGCTTGGGCAGGGGGTGGGACCAGATGACCTCCAGAGGTCCCTGCCAACCTCAACCACCGTGTGAGTCAGCAGCACAATTTAAAACACAACCAACCCACTGCTGTAATAGATTTTGCATCAGTTTTGCATCTTACACCCAGACAACTCATACTGGTAAGCTGCACAGCAGCTTCTAATGAAATTCTAGAACACGAAAGTCACATCAGTGTCAAATTAATCTAACTCTGCAATTAAGCAAGTGTAAATATAAAACAAACAGCAGACAGCGTTCAGTGATTACTCAGAAGAAACTAGGCCAGAGAACACTAAATTTGGAAACTCAATGCAAACATTGTAGAACTTCTGATCCCTGTAATTCTAATTTAGCCCCCTGTACATATCCATTATGATAACCCGTAGTTGCATGATAATGTGGTATCTTCCCCTCGTGGGACTAAAGTCTCAGTTAACACTCAGACCAGACCTGAGTGACCCAGAGCCATGAGACAAGAAGGGCTAACCACAAAACCAAGTTCACAGCTGAAAGCCATGCAGTCTCCAAAAAAAAAACCCTGCAAGGGCAGAAAGGATTGTCCTCGCTGCTTAAGCACCTTGCTCCTGCCAGGAATGCTGCAAAAGAACTGCCTGCAGTGCCGGGGAGAGCTGTTTAAGCCAAGTTTTCACAGGCAGCTATTGATTCTGGTCCTTGAAATCAGAGGGTAGAACCTGAGGTCTCCTGTGAGGCTGAGCTGCAGAACTGTTGGGAACTCACAGTGAAGGCCTAAAAGATACACCAGGAATGCTCTAAGTGCCAAATAACACTGTGTGCTTTAAACAGACTAGACCCAATCCTTAATTATGAAAGCTAGCTATCCAACAATAATGGATATTTTCTACCTTAATCTCTGAACCTTAGCTCACTGCCTGAAAAGCACGGATACACAGGCCTTTACATCCCAGGATCCTGTGAAAAGCAGAATAATGGAGCATTTCAACACGAGGCAAATCACATTCTGATTTCACAAGAAAATTGGAATGGAAGTCACTAAATCAACTAGAGACTTTCTACTGAACAACTTATCACTAACTTCACACCACCAGCTCTGCATGTTCAGCATCCCAGGGCAGTCACCGGAAAAGGGGATAGGATCAGGTGGTGTTATCACACCTGCAGTTAGTCACTCCAGAAGAGTAACAATACTTACTTCAGCTCTATGAACCAGCTCCAAAAACCTACAGATCACGGTGCCAAGAGAGTTCACTGACACCCCTAAAATGGTTGTGGTGCTCTGGGTGTCTCTCCCCAGCAAACAGCACTTCTCTTCCTCCTCCCCAACTCTCCCTGACCCTGTACCCCAACCCTGCTGTCACACAGACACCCCTGACTCCTGCTGCCATCTCTGGAGTTGTCTCAATCAAGTCCCCGCAACTAACTCCTCTCTCCTTCTACCTTTATCCCATCTATCGCCAAATCCTGCGTGGTGCAAGCAGAATCTGACATATTCAACTGTGTGGAAACCACAGAATCTTTTTCCCAAAAGCTTATAGTCTGGATGGCTGGGAACATTTTCCACAGGAATGGCAAGAGATATTTCTGTTGGAGACACCATCTGCCTGCCATATAGCAAGTCCTGCCTTCAGACCCTGAGAACTCCACAGTGTTTCGAAACAAAACTCCAACTCGCACAACAAGACAAGCCAGTTTCCTCTAGTTTTATTCTACGTAAAGTTCTGACAATTTCAAAACAATTCCTCCTACAGCAGGCACGTGGCCAGAATCCCACAGCCCAACGGTGGAAATCTGGCATTAAGCACACAGGAAAGGAGCAGGCAGTTTTCACTATAAATCACAGTATCTGTCCTGCCTCTGTGCCACAAAAAACAGCAGCCACAAATAATCTGCAGCAAGTCCCTGAAGATGTACAGGGATGATATTAAGAAGCATGAACACACCACAGGCTGTGGTAACTGCAGTAACTTTGTGTAACATTTGGGTTTATGAGCACTTCAGAAAGTCCTAAGAGTTTCTGTTCAGCCACAGTAAGACAGTAGCAGAGACAGTTTGTTTAGAGACAAAAGCTGAAAGAATCCAGTTTCCATTAACAGCTTCACTGAACTTAACACTTTGTTTCACATCTTCCTATCCCCGTGACTGACTATCCCAACATCTGCTGAACCACGGCTTTTCCCGGGTAAGTTCCAGAAGCTGAACTCCCTCCCTGCTCTTTGCAAGTTCACACATCACTACCAGCCCTTACACCATGAACTTGATTGTACTAAGTCCCAAACACATGCTATAAAATGCAACATATCAAATGGCTGGGTTTGCTTTCTGAAGTGTGAAGAACTGGAACAAAACTTTCAGTTCCTTTGGATTTTCTTCTGCCGGAGGAATATATAAAGGTACTGCTGATTTGACTGCTTGCTCTGGATGCCTCACTAAACTACACCTCACCTACAACAGCAAGTGTAAATGATACCCCTAATTTTATATCTGCTTATGCCAACAACACAATTTAGTTCCTGGAAGTTCAGTTTGCAACAGATTTCTAGTGATCTGAACCCCACTAAACTGAAAGAAGGGCCAGTTTATCTCCACATTAGACTCCAATTCATCCAAGTCTCTGGGGTCACAGAAGCAAAACAGATTATTTGTGTCAGATACTTAAAACTACATAAACCAGCCACAGACAGCTGAGTAATAAGGGTCTTCAGACATGTTAACAACAGACACCCATAAGGGAGGTTATAGGATGAAATTTAACTTAAAAAATAGTAACAGCAAATATTCCCTGCTCTGCTGCTACTTCAAGATGCATAATGACTGTAGTGGGCCAAGGAAGCCCAAGCAAATCCAGCCAACACAGACTTCAGGCACTGGGCTCGGGATAGCTCAAACCTTATCGTCAGTACTTCCAAGATTAACTACCTGTTCAGAATCCCAGCTAACCAGAAAGCCTGACATTTTCACCTTCTATCTGTAAAGGAGCATCTGGCAGCAAAAAAGCACGTGTCCTGTAAAAATGAGGACAGCAGGCCATTGATCACCATGAGGGAAAGTGTTTACAGCGCTCTTTGCTCCCCAGATCCCCTGACTTGGGTCAGCTACATGCTCACAGGGTGCAAATTCACTGGAGATATTTTTATTTTGTCCATTTGACCCAAAGAAAGTCTTGCGCTGCCAGTTTTCCAGCCTGCAGAGATACAAGGCACTTGGGAAAAACAAATCACTGGGGACACCAACAGATTTGTTTTGAGACTCCAGCCACCAACTGTAAACAAGAGCCTAAGCAAGCCAAAGCCTACAGAAAACAAATCTTGTTTAAGTCAGACTCTCCAAGCACAGAACTCCTGCAAAAGCCTTCCACAGCAGGCCAGATGGGGGACTTCAGGAACTGTCTCCAAGTCCTTCCGCAGCAATTGTCAGCCTGCCTAGAAATTAAGATTCCTTTCACACACGCACCCAATTATTGCCAGGTCTCCTCTCTGCCCTCTGCATGTCAATCGCCTGGCTAATTAAATCCCAGGCCTAAGCTCACCTCTTCCAGGGCTTACCCTGCTCCCACGGGATGCTCCAACTGAGGGAGCCCCTCACCCTCAGGGTGAAGCCCTGACCAGCACAGAGACTCCTTCCTGAATCCTCCGACTCCTCCATTCTCCCGACGGCCCCCTGCTCCCCCAGTCCTACAAAACCCATGCAGATCCCTAGAATCACCCCACCACAATCCCACAGCTCCCCATCCTCTCCTGCTGACCCCCCACGGACCACCACAGCCAGGCCCTGGTTCTGCTGCCCCCCACCACCTCCATCCCAGTCCCACAGCCCCCCCCATCCTCTCCTGAGCCCAGGTCCTTCATCCCCGCTCACATCCAGTACCACAGGACCCACGCAGATCCCTGGATTCACCCATCCCCACCACAGCCCGTGGCTCCCCATCCTCTCTGAGCCCCAGGTCCCTCATCGCCGCTCGCAGCCCTCTCCATCCTCCCCTCCACCTCCAAACCTGCCTCCCTCCCAACAGCCCCTCAGACACCCCCACTGCCTCCTGGACCC
>VXAY01002920.1:164230-183719 GCA_013399855.1 Oxyruncus cristatus
CCGGCTCCCCCCTCCTGTCAGGGAGTTGCAGAGCCAGAAGGTCCCCCCTGAGCCTCCTTTTCTCCAGGCTGAGCCCCCCCAGCTCCCTCAGCTGCTCCTGCTGCTCCAGCCCCTTCCCAGCTCCGTTCCCTTCCCTGCACACGCTCCAGCCCCCCGGGATGTGCCGAGCCCCGTTACCAGGAGCACCGCAAGGTGTCGCTGTGCGCGCGGGAAAGGGATCCGGGGGTGGCTTCTCCTGGAGAAGGGAAGGATCCGGGGTCACGCTAAGAGCCTCAAGGGGCTCCCGCACAGCTGGAGCGGGCCTTTGGACAAGGGCCTGCAGGGACAGGACACAGGGAATGGCTTCCCCCTGACAGAGGGCACGATTAGATGGGATATTGGGAAGGAATTGTTCCCTGTGAGGGTGGGCAGGCCCCGGCACAGGTCTCCCAGAGAAGCTGTGGCTACCCCAGCCCTGGAAGTGTCCAAGGCCAGGTTGGATGGGGCTTGGAGCAAGCTGGGCTAGTGGAAGGTGTCCCTGCCCATGGCAAGGGGTTGGAACAAGAAGATCTTTCAGGTCCCTTCCAAGCCAAACCATCCTGTAACTGACTCTCTGATTTCATCCCTTGGGAAATTGCTCCCATAGTCACCCATCCCCAGAGCAGTTCTCGCATGTGGTCAGCCAGCCCTGGCACTCTTGGCATGGAGCAGAGACCATGGCACCATCACTCCACATCTTGTAGTTAACGCTGGGAATCCCACAAGAGACTAAACATTGCTGCAGATCCAGGTTCCTCCCAGGAGATATGAGAGGCAGAGGTGCTAGATCATTTCTGGGATTTAATCTGGCAGGGATTTGGATGCCTGTGGCTGCCCTGAGAACCCCAGTTGGTACCACAGGGATATGTGAGCCAGGCTTGCATCACCCAGACCAGAGTGGGAGCTCCAGGCTCCCTATGCTGTGTCCTGCCTCTGCACAAGGAAGGGATGCTTTTCCAGGGTGTCACAGACACGAAGCACACAAATTGCCTCATAGTCCATGCGCTGAAACCTGCTCATAAAGAACTGACCACGAGTGGGGAGTGACTTTAAATACCCAGCACACTGATATCAACAAATCCCTCCAGGATCAGAGGATCCAGGATCCCTGTCTGCAGGTGTGCATCTCACCCTCACTCAGGGAGCTCCTTTCTCACGCTGCAGCCAGCCCTGGCCCATCCTCGCTCAACCCCTCCAAGGATTTGATCCTATAAACTACAAGTATATATCCCACACTGCTATTTGCCAGCTCCACACTGGGTCCTGCTCACAGGATACAGCTCTGCTGCCATCCTGCCAGCAGCTCATCTGGAGCAGGCTGCAACCAACAGGGTTGTTTTGCTTCCAGCCCTTCTCCACTGGTCTCAGAGCCTGGGACCTCAACAGGGATGCTTTCTTCCAGACCCTCTCAAGCAGTCCTGGAGCACGGGACCAGCTTTTCACAACGTTCCTGAGCAGCATGCAGAGCCGCAGAGCCCCAGCTGGTGCCAGGAGTCATGGTATAAATAACACACAATAAATATTGGAACAGCCTGAGCTACGGAGAACTCCTCAGACACCAGTTTCTAAGGATGATCTAATACATTTCTTGGACTCACTCGTCCTTCTCATTACTCTTCTGCATTTTTTTCCCTCCTATTTTTCTTCCCTCCCAATGAAATGTTTTGGTTTCCTGTTTTTTTTTTTTTGCTGCTTGGGTCTCTGAAATACGCAGTCATGGCAACAGGCTGGCGGAGCGAATTCCCCTGCTCCGCCTGCGCGTCCCTGGGGTCTGGTGGGGAGCGAGGGGCTGAATTCCAGCCGTTCCCTCTCGCCGGGAGCGGTGTTTAGTAAACACATGCCAGCACACACACGCTAACCCTGCCCGGCTCTGCCAGCTCGGGAAGGGCTTTTCTGCGGGCTCAACACGTCTCACTTCATCCCCCCGGACCGAGCGGCACCTCTCCCCGGAACCCTTTTGGGCGGCATTTTTTGGGAGCAGCATCGGGGAGGAATGCAAACCCCTGGCGTCGGGACAGGAACTGACATTCCCGGCCCTGAGCTGAAGAATGTGGACAGAGTGTCCGCTCCAAACTCCAGCGCTGGAGTTCATTCACCCTGGAGGAGGGGGACGCTGGAAACCGAGCGGGACTCGGCCCTCCGGTGGCAGGGCTGCCGAAGCCTGGGGGCTGCTGTGCTCCCCCATCACCTCCAAGGATCTCCCCACGCCAGGCCATGGTATCTGAGGACTCGCTCATCCTTGTTTTGGTGGCTCCGTGGCCTCTGCCCCTCAATCTGCAGTGACGTCAGCATGTTCTTGGAAAAGCTGGGAGAACATGAGGCTGCTGCTGGGTGAGGAGTTGGATTCAGGGCAGCAGGCAGCTCCAAATCTGGGGAAGGCAAACCCATCCTTGGAGTGCAGCAGGGAAGTGGGACCAGCAGTTTGGGACCCAGCACCCCACTGTGATGGGTGTCAGACCCAGAAAAGGCAGTGCAGGGTGAAGGCACTGAGCAAAGCTGACCTGTTTTAGTGTCTGTAACATGGCAAGAACCAGTATTGAGTGTGAATTCAAGCCCCAGGCCCATCGCTGGCTTCCAGCTCATCTTTCCAAGGCAAACACGGGTGCTCTAATTCCCCCTGCCCCTCCGACACACCCAGCCAGGGCTATTTATACACTTTATAATGTTACACTTTGCTGGGATTACCGCATGGCATCCGGGCTGTTTGGAGCAGGGGCTCAGGAGTCAGAATAGTTTTGCATTAATACAGTTCTCACCAGTTCCTAGGTTTGAAATTGGATACGGTGGAGTTACTCGCCATTTACTCTGACTGGATTGTACTGGGCTTTGTGGATTAAAATAGCAAAACTTCAGCAATAACAGTGATACAACACGGTTTGGGCAGAAAGATCCCCACTGATTCACCACCCTGTTACATCAGCTTTTCAACACCGGGAAATGCTGCTCATTCCACAGGTTTTGGAGGATGGTAAAACCCCCGGATACCAGGGAAGCCAAGAAAGTTGGGGAGTTTTGAAAGCATTTGTGGAATTTTTGCACAATGCCTGAATGCAAGAGGAGACTTTTCCCCAACCCCTGGGAAACCGTGCTTCAAGAAAGGGATAAAATGAAATAAAGTATCACAAAATCCAGCTTTGTTCTGCTCCTGGGGAGGGGGTGAGTGTGGCAGGACCCTCCTGCCCTGCTATGCTGGGAACAGGGCTCAGCAGCAAAGTCACGGTGAGGTACCACGGGCTGACCCGGCAGCATTCCCGGGCAGCTCAGCGGCACAGGCTCCCACAACTCCCTACCTGCCCCAGCATCCGGAAAGGCTCCAGGGGTTGCACAAAAGCGAAGCAGCAGTAGTTTGTTGCAGAACCTGCAGGAAGAAGCAGCTCCTGCCTCGGCATGTCAGGGCCAGTCAGTGCTTTCTGGTCATGCTCTGAAAGTCAAGGCCAGCGAGCATCCAGGGTGACCCAGCAGAGTCTTGTCTGCAGGAGGGAATCACAGAATCCCAGAGTGGTTTCGCTTGGAAGGGACCCAAAAGATCCAGTTCCATTCCCTGCCATTGGCAGGGACACCTTCCACTAGACCAGGTTGCTTCAAGACCTGTCTAACCTGGCCTTGGACACTTCCAGGTTGCCACAGCTTCTATGGGCAACCTGTGTTAGGGCCTCACCACCTTCACAGGGAGGAATTGCTTCCCAATATCCCATCTAACCCTGCCCTCTGGCACTGGGTAACCACTGCCCCTTGTCTTGTCCCTGCAGGCTCTTGTCCAAAGTCTTTCTCCAACTCCTGGAGCCCCTGTAGGCACTGGAAGGCTACAGTAAGGTGACCCTGAAATCCTGCCTTCTACAGGCTGCTTTATGGTGGTAGAGCTCACTCTGGCATGCTCCTACTTTGTCATCCCAGGATTTTGTTCCCTGGTCAACGAGCAAGATGTGACAGCTGGGGAGATGCAGTTGTGCTTTGGTTGTGCAACACTTGGCTCTGTGTGTGTGTGGAGGCAGCAACAGGGATCCACAGCACAACAGGAGCCTGTGTGCTCAGGATTCCTTCCTTAGGTGTTTGTGTGTTTGTGCCGTGGATCCCTAGTTCTACCCCCGAGGATCCCCAGTGCTGAAGCCAGATCAGGTTTTGGAGCTGGAGATGCTCCAGCTGTGGGGTTGTTTTCAGTGCTGTCCCACCTGCTGCCAACCTCCCAGGGCACTGGGAGTGGAGATGGACCATGGACTGGAGGTGGCCTTTGGACCACAGCCGTGGGGATGGTGCTTGGTGGAGGATGAAGAGCGTGTGGTTTGGGAAGGTTCTCCTGCCTGGAAACAAGAGGAAAGGGGGGTGTGATACGATGTCTGTCTTGCTGTCTCCAAGCTTTCTCCAAAGTCAGCCTCCCAAGCCAGTCTGTGGTGCCACAGTCCCGAGGGAACCATCCATTCCCCCTCCCTCCTGTTCCTCTGCCCACAAAGCCACCAGCTGCCTCTTGAGCTCCACTGCAGCCATGGCACACCTGTTCCTCTTTTCCATGGGTTCTCCCTTCTGGACCTTGCAAAGCCAGAGTGGACTCTCCTGCATTGTCTGCCCAGCTTCCCTCCCACTCTCCTGGATGCAGCTCCCTGGCAGGGCAGGGAATCACTGCAGGCTTGGAGCTCTCCTGGCAGTGCTGCCAGCAAATGCCTGGCACAGAGGAGGAGGTCAGCAGGGATTAGGCCCTGCAAGCAGCCATAAACAAGGAAGCAGAGTGCAAAAAAATTCCTGGGATTTGAAATCCAGTCGTCCTGACTTGCCAGTGAGCCCTGCGCTGGGATGCTGAGCAATTTGGAGCCTTCCTCCCCTCTGAGCCACGGGCATTCCCAAACCAGGATGGCTCCACACCCTGCTCAGCCTCAGAGCCAGCTGAACCTGGGGAAGAAAAGCAACGCTGCTGGTTGAGCAGCCATAAAGCCAAGGAAGGTGGGAAGAAAAATACATGGAAATGGAGCAAGGACCAAAATATTGGGGCTTTTGGGCAGGAACATGAGGGGATTGGGCTGCAGGATGGAGACTCTGGGATGCTGGAGATACATTTAACTCTGTGGGGACACGACCCAAAATATCCATCATGGGATAATGTCTCCATGGTGGCTCTATTCTGGGATGGAGCCACTCCTGGTCTGGGCATGGGGCAGCAGCTCAGGAATAGCCCCAGCTGGCCAGGGTGTCCCTGGTGTGCTCGGAGACAACCATGAGCATCTTCCCTGCCCGTGTCCATCCAACATTCCTCAGGAAGGGCCGGAGAGAGGGACCCTCCTGCCAATTTTCCATCTGATTTCATTTTCTTAGAATTTACTCCTTTGGTTCCATTTATTTTCCTTTTTTTTTTTTTTTTCCCCTCTAATTTCATTTCTTTTTTTATTTTGGACCGCTGGAAAAAATAATATGTTTTGGTTGCCTTGGAAACACACTCCCAAACTTTTGGTGAATCCAAGACATGCCTGGAGTTCCAGGATGGCCAGTCAGGGTGGTGGGGGCTTGCCCTCCTTTCCCGAAAGTGGCAGGAGCTGCTCTCGAGTGGCTCTGGACACACGTGGCCCTGACATACCCTCTGTCCCGACCCCTGTTTACTCAGCAAATACAACGTTGCTCACAAATTCCTGGGACATACCATGGGATCTTGAGGCTGGATAGTGTTACTTCACGCTGGACTCTATGCAAGGGGGAAAAAAAATAAAAAGGATTGCACTTTAAGGCTGTAAAAATGCTGGTGGGAATATTTTCCAGCCTGTGTCATTTTCCAACAAGGCAAAAATTCACATTCTGCCTCTTGCTGTTTGTGTTTTTCTCCCTGAAACTTGGAATTTTTTATTCTCCATCTTTCTCGAGTGAAGAATTAGGAAACTAAAGGAAAGTGACTCTCTCTCTCCTCCTTCCCCCCAGTGAAAAATTTCAAGGAAACTTTGAACACATAAAATTTCAAGCCTCAGGAGTTAAAACTTTCCCTTGGACCGAAGCCAACTGTTTTCCCCGAATTTCAGTAATTCTGCAATTTTCCTAAGCATGAGGAAGTGGAAAAGTGGGAAACAGGCCCTTCTCTTCCATTAACCAGTACACATTCTTGTTTATTTGGGAGAGTTTTAGCTCCACAGAGGAGAGGAAAGGAAAATCACACTGGAAAGTTTTCCCTGCAGTGGGCAAAAAGGCCAAACATCCAATTTTTCCTGGAAAGAAGAAGACAGTTTTTTTTAATTAAATAACAACAACAAAAGTAAAGAAACCAAGGCACTTCTGTCTGGGAAAATACGTGAAACTGAAGTTTCCCTTGAAATGTCCTGCGCAGTGTTAGTGTGCAGTGACTCACACAGTGGTGGGAGGGAGAGACCTGGGGAAGGAGGTTGGGTGGGTTGTAAAGGCTTTCCCTGCCCAGTGATAGCTCCATCTGTCTCCTGTGGCTGGATGTCATTTCCCTGTCCAGCCGAGAGCCTCATGTCCTTTCCAAGCCCCTTTGCTTTCCAAATGAGCTTCTAACAACCACAGTTTTTCTCCATGCAGATTATTAATCCCTGTCTCTCTCCAGGTACTTGGCCAGAGCATGTTGCAGCACCCTGCAGTGGGATGTGGCCCACTGCCCTGCGGATTTGCCCTTTGCTCCATGCCAGATCCATCCCTGTGTGCCAGCACCTGCCACAAACCTCTCAAATTTTCCTGCTGCAGCAAAACCCAGCTAGCAACCAAAAAAAAAAAACAAGAAAACAAAAAAAACCAAACAAACAAACAAAAAAAATGCAAAAAACCCGTGCTCTAGCAGTGTGCTCAATTCCTTCCCTTGCCTTTCCTTGCCTTCCCTTGCCTTCCCTTGCCTTTCCTTGCCTTCCCTTGCCTTGCCTTGCCTTGCCTTGCCTTGCCTTGCCTTGCCTTGCCTTCCCTTCCCCTTCCCCTTCCCCTTCTCCTTTTCCCTTCCCCCTTCTCCTTCCCCCTTTGCCTTCTCTTTCCCCCTTTGCCTTCTCTTTCCCCCTTCCCCCTTCCTTCTCTCTTCTTATCCTGGTGCCTTCCCGGCACTGACAGATCCCTGCCTGCCAGGGCTGAATGGTCCAGCATGAGAACTCATGCTCCCCCTCAGCTCGCACTGTCTTCATCATCCCCGGACAGACACCTTCCAAGCCCTAGGGATGCAAAGTGAGGAGCACAGGCAGCATCCCGTGCCCCTGCCCCAGCTGCCTGTGTGAGCTGCACCCACGAGAGCGCCCCCAGTGCCTCCAACCCCCCCAGCATCCCCTGCATCTCCAGCATCCTCAGTACCTTGTCCGTCCCCAGCCTCCTCGAGCACCCCCAACACCTCAAGGATCTCCAGCATCCTTGAGCATTCCCAACCTCCTCAAGCACCTCCGGCCTCTTTGAGCATCCCCAGAACCCGCAGCGTCCCCAGCTCCTCAAACACCACCAGCATCTCAAGCATTTTCAGCTCCAGTGCCTCCAGCATCCTCAGCCTCCCCCAGGATCCCTGTCCCCTTGAGCATGTCCAGCACCTCCTGCAGCATCCCCAGCTTCCTTGAGCATCCCCAGCTCCTTGAACATCCCCAAATCCTCAGCCAGGGGAGGCTACAGGCTGGATCCTGCCCACCACTGCCAGCCCAGGGCTGCTCCACCAGCGGGCTCAGCCCTAGATTCTCCCTGTTTCCAGCCACAGGGAGCAGAGAGAGCAGCAGCAGGAGCACAGTCGGGGAGAGGGTGTGAGCAGAGACAGCCACAGCTCATCCGCCTGGGCTTTCAAGGTCACAGAGGTGGTGGGAAGGAAAGAAAAGAGACCGAGGGAAAAAAAAAAAGTTGACTCAGAAACCACAGGGAATTTTTTGCCTTTTTAGAATACTGGGAAGAGAAAAAATAGCCACAGTTATTCAAAGCATCCAGGATAATAACAGCCTGTTTACTGTTTGCATGCGAAGATGGCAGGCAGAGAGCACAGCGCAGGGAAGAGGAATGAGGAATTCGCTGCGCTCGCACAAACGGGTCCGACCGCTTGTGCTGAGCCTGGCAAAGCCTGGGCACTGATCCTGGCTGGGAGGGCAGGAGCTGGGCAGCCCTGGACCACAACACCTGGGTGGTTCTCACCCCTTCTTCAGGAAGGGCTTTGGGAGGACCTGGGGCTGGGGAGGATGGGGATGAAGCTCCCAAGTTAGATGATGCCCCATGGCTGGGTGGATGGAACATCCAGGAGGGTGTCACAACCTCCCCCTAAATAACAACCCACTATAAAACAACCCCCATCCCTCAGTCCCATCCCTGCCACACAGGCATCTTGGATGCTCGGCAGGCATCTCCAGCCACCCCCTCTCGGGGACATGGGAAGCCAGGGGGACAGGGATGCAAGGATTGAGGACCCAGGGTTGCAGAGGTCAAGGACACAGGGATGCAGGGTCATGGGACGGCAAAGATCAAGACACACTGATGTTCTGCAGGGAGGGGACACCTTGGGGTGGCTCATTCTGCAACAGGATGCAAAGCCCAGTGCAAGGAATTCGGGAAGGGAGCGTTGACCCCCTGGCAGAAGAAAGCCCGGCAGGGGGGACTCCCCCTGGGAGTCCTGGGCACAGAGAGGAGCTGGAGGCCTGGGAGACCCCTGGGAATGGGGTGGAATGAGGGAGGGAGGGGGAAGGGAAGCGTTCAGCAGGCCCAGCAGGGACAGCTTCATTCCTGCCGGTCCAACAAGCAAGCCGGGACTTGAGGCGAGACAAAGCACCCTGTTTGCCTGACTGGTTTGCTGGGAAGCAGCTGCAGGGCTGGCCCACAGCCTTGCCAGACTTCTCCCATGAGGGTCAGTACTATTTGGAAGGGGAGTGAGATTCCTTTTCTCCCAAATTCTGGTGGAGATTTTTCAGTTTTAAGAGAGTTTTCCATACGAAGGAGGATGTGATGAGCTTGTCTTTCCCCATCCAGCTCTAGCATTTGGCAAGTGGGAAAGGAGAGGGAATGCCCAAGGAGGAGATGATGAGGAACCAGGGCCAACGAAGGACCCACCAAGATCCAAGGATGCTCCAAGGACCAAGCTCCAACTTTCTCCAAAGAGAAATGAGGAGAAGCAGGAACCAAAGATGAAGAGATGGTGCTGTGGTGTGGCACCAGGGGGAGAAGGTGTTCCTGGCTGGGAATGGAACTTGGTGGATGGCCAAGGAGCCCCAAGGAGATCCTTGGCCCTGTCCTGTCACACTGTGACCATGGAAGGACCAGGCCCTGAACAGCCCCTGGACCAGCCGAGCCATCTCCCTGCTGCTGCCCCAGGACAAGGCATCTCTCTCAGGGCCACCAAGGTGTCAGTGGTGGCACTCAGAGCAGAGCCCGCTGGCCCTTTTCCATCCCTCCAGGGCTGTGGAAGTGCAGCCCACAGGAGGAGTCGCATCCAGGTGCCAGGCCAGCCAGCAACTCCTCAGGCAACTCCAGCACCGCCTCCCAGAGCATGGGAATCCCGGGAACAGGGATGCGAGGATTGAGGACACAGGAATGCAAGGACAGATACAGGGATGCAGGGGTGCGAGAATGCAGGGATGCAGGAATGTAGAAATCAAGGACATGGGTGCAAGGACACAAAGATATAGGGATGCAAGCAAGGATGCAGAGATCAAGGACTCTGGGAACACAGAGACAGAGGGATAAAGGGATGCAAGGACACAGGAATGAAAGGATCAGGGACATCAAGATGCAAGGATCGGGGAGTCTGAGATCGCAGACACAGAAATAAAAGCAGGAGGCTTGGCTCCCACACACCATTTCAGCCATGCTAAGGTGACAGGGACACCTCCTGGATCCACATGGGATACAGGACACTGGGTCCAAGTGATGCTGCTGATGAAACCCAGTGAGATGGTGTGGGAAGGGCAGAAGGAAATGCCTGTGAGGGCAGAGCGATGGAGCAGGTGATAACACACCCCCACAGCAGCCTCCTTTTGCCAAGGTGTGGAGCTCCTTTGGGATGTTGCTGTGTCTGAAGAGCATCCCTATCAAAGCACTCGGCTCCTTGGGAAATGTGGCAGGAGGAGTCGGGACCTCCTGCCCAGCCTGCTGGGCTTGGGAATCCTCTCCCCACAGCCCAATTCCTGCATCCACAGAAAGGCTTTGGAGTTTTTTCTGACTCCTGGAGACTGTGAAAGCCCTGGGGATGGGGGGGCAGTGGCCAAACAGGGAGCAAATCTCCCAACAGGAGCCCGTTCCCTGAATCCCTGGACGTGGAAAGCTGCCTGCAAACAGCCAGACCTGCAGCCGGGCCGCTCTGCATCCGGATTCGGGTAAATAAAGCGTGGGGTGTGAGAGCTGCGGAATGCCAGGAATGCTGCCGGCCTTCCCGGGCGGTTGCTGCAGCTCGGGGCGGCAGGAGCTGGGAGAAGCAGGGCAGGTACGGCCCTGGTCGGCGGCCGCCGGGACTCCCGGACATATTCCCAGCCTCGGCAGCTCCCTGTGAGTTCCTATCCAGTTCTTCCCATCTCTGGCCCCGTTTTAGGGTCCCTTTCAACCTTTTGCATGGGGGGAGCTTTTGTTTTCCTGATTGTAACGCCCACGACAAGCCATAGGTGGAAGGAGGAGCTCGGCTCCGCGCTTCCCATTGCTCTGAGTGTTTCTAGCCTGCTCCTCAGGGATGGAGAGCTGTCCCACGGCCATAGGAAGCCCCAACTTTTCATTTTTCAGCCACGCTCCTTCCAGATTCCTGAGTGGGAAGGGTAGAGCCGAGCTGGCATTCAGCATCGCTGTCCCACCAAGAACAGAGCCCAAAGGGATCCTGCCCATGGAAGTGGTGGAATCACCACCTCTGGAAGTGTTCAAAGACACAGATGTGGCACCTGGGGACGTGGGTTAGTCGTGGCCTTGGCAGTGCTGGGTTGATGGTTGGACTTGATCTTAAAGTGCTTTTCCAACCTGAACAATTCCATGGTTCCATGATTCCAGGGAGAAGGTGGCAGCAAAGCTGGTTTCTGATGCCATTGTTCCACAGAATCCAAGCTAAACACCATTGTAGAGACTTGCACGAGAGCTCCTGGTCCCCGGGGACAGAAGAGATAACAAAGATGAGCTGCCAATCATTGCCAAAGGATGCCCAAAGGGAAAGTTCCAGCCTGGCTGGAGATGGCAGAGTACCCAGGGAAGCTCCCTGGGAAGCACTAATAACACACCCATTAAAAACGAAGGTCCAGCAACTGGAGAACTTCTGGTCTTCGGGAAGATCCAGGAGCCAGGCAGGGTGGGAAGGGCTGGGAGGTGGCTGACAAAGCCAGGGAGAGCATGGGGACCAGGCCAGCCATGCTGGAAGTCCTGGCCTTCAGGGAGATCCGTGGTGGAGCATCAGGAGAGCGGGAAGGGGTCTTGTGAAGAAGAGGAGGAGGATCCCATCAGGATGGAGTTACAGGATGCAGAGACCAAGGACACAGGGATTCAGAGATACGAGGATGGAGGGTTACAGGGATGCAGGAGTCAAGAACACAGGGATGCAGGGATGCAAGGACAGGAAGGAAACTACATTGACATTTCTAGGCAACTCCATCCTTTCCTCCATGAAGGATAGGGAGAATGGGATTCCAATGGGATTCTGGAGAACGCGGACATGCTCTTGAAGATTCTTTCCCCTCTCCCAAGCAGCTTCACCCCAAATCTCTTCCCTGGAGAGCTGGGAAGGACATTTGAACCAGAGGGTCACCACCCTCAGACCCCTTTTCCCTGGCCTGAGCCTCCATCTCTCCCTGTCGCATGGAAAAAAGGATAAACAGGGGTCAATATTTGGGGTTTTTTTTATTAAAATATTGTTATACCAAGTGGAATGCTACAGCAATCTCGGTATAGGGCGGCGTAACGAAACAGCCAGGTTTACGTTTAAATACTTAAAGATAACTTAAAATGCACAAACGAGAACTTGTTGTCTTTGGCAGGAAAAAAAAAGTTCACAGCATGAAAAAAAATACTTAAAAAGAAATACCAATATTAATATAAAATATATTAAGTCGTGGGGGCTTGTTTGTTTTTTTTTTTCTTCTTTCATAACTTTTTGTTTCTTTTCCACTTTGTAAACAATGCACGAAAACCGAATGCATTTTTTACGTGTCTGGGGAGAGAAAAATAAAAAATGCAGTTGGCCAGCAAATGCACACATTGAAAGGAGGAAAAAATAGAGAAAAATATATATATATACATGAAGGGCAAGAATGGGAGGCTCTCAGGAGTGGGATGTCGGCGCTGGCTACAGGCAAAGCCAGCTGCCAGTAGCCAGGGGATGCAGCCAGGAGAGGGGTGGCACATCCCACTGCCTCCATCAGCATCCTTGCTTCCCACAGAGCCCTTCACCTCTGGTTTCTCCTCCACCTTTCATTCCCTCCATGGTCATGTTTTGTTTCACTGTAACCCCATCATGAAACCTAGAGGCAGGATGCAGGTGATGGAAGTTTGGGGCTCTCGGCACTTGGCTTAGCCATATGGATCCACGTGGCCGATGAGACCCAGGGAGGACAAGGATCTCCCCTCCCAGCTCTGCCCTCATGAAGAGACAGCGGCTTGTGGGAACAGTTCGGGCGAACAGGGAGGGATTTTCCTGTCAGAGGCCGAGCTCCTGGGTGGGTGCAGATGGCCAAGACCCAGAGGTGGGAGCTGGGATGAGGATGGAGCCGGGATGGGGATGGAGCTGATGAGGTGTATTTCTAAGTTACCACTGCAGGGTCCCCCGGGTCCAGCGTGCCCCGCGCAGCCAGGGACTCGTGTGGGCACCGAGGGGGGACAGGGACCCTCCCACGCCTGGGGGTCACTGCCGAGACCAGCCAGGGGGACACCGCTGAGCTCCAGGCTTGGTCTCCCCTTCCCACAGGCTTCTCCATCCTGAGGTGACAGCAGGAAGGGCAGAGGGACCGGCATGCAGCCCCAGGGGGCCTTAAATCAGGATCTCCACCATGTCGGACAGGTCCAGGGCTATGGTAGCAGCTGAGCTCTCTGCAGGGAAAGAAGGGAATTACAGGGATTCTCAGGGATTCAACGCCCCTCCCAGCTCAACCGGGGCCTTTAAAATGCCTTAAAAAATCACCAATGCTCAGGCAAAGCCCATCTTGGGAACTCTAAACCCCGGTGCTGGAACATCCCAACTCCCCATCCCATGTCATCCAGGGGGACTCACCCAGCACTCCGGTGCCCTCACCCTGCCCGCTGGTCCCGGCCCCGTCCGTCTGTGTGCTGCCATCCTTGCTGCCGTGCTTGGAGTGGGAGGGCAAGGGAAGGGCAGCAGGAGCTCCCGCTCCTTCAGCACTGGCTTTGCCTGCTGGAGGAGACAGCATTAGGGTTTCATGGCAAGGGATTCAAGTGTCCAAGGCCAGGTTGTACAGGGCTTGGAGCAACCTGGTCTAGTGGAAGGTATCCCTGCCCATGGCAGGAGGGTGGAATGAGATAGACTTTAAGGTCCCTTCCAATGCAAACCATTCCGTGATTCTACAATTCTACAACTGCCGGCTTCTCTGGCTGGTTCTGGAGAAATCCCCCCTCCCCAAGCTCTACAATTCCAAAACCACAGGGGAAATTGCTGGCAGGCAGGTGTTCATATTTACCTGTGCTGCCCCGGGAGCTGCCCTCAGCGGAGCGGTCGCTCTGGGCAGCCCCTGGCCAGCTCGGGGCGGCTGAGGCGGTGAAGATGGAGGGCACAGATTTGGCCGGTCGCAGGGAGCCCTGCAGGGCTTTGCTGGGGTCCCTCCGCGAGCGCTGCTGCAGCACCTTGATGACAGCATCCTTCTCCAGGATTTGGGCATGGAGGGCTTTTAACCTGGAGAGGAGAAGAGGCAGAAGCTGGAAGAGGAGCTGGGTGGGGAAAGGAGGATGCAGCACTGCCTGACCAGATCACAGCATGAGCTTGATGGAGGCAAAATTCCTCCAGCGAGGTGGGAGTACCTGTTCTCCATCTCCTGGTGCTTGTGGCTGGCCAGGAGAAGGTCCTCGTTGAAGCTGCTGTTGGGGGAATGCCGTGGGGAGTGGCTGATGAGAGTGGTGTCCCGCTGGGCGGCCGCCGTGGCCGCAGCGTCCATCGCGAACTGCCTCATGGTGCATTCCTCCAGGTACTTCTGCTCCCACTTGGTCATGTCGGCCTCCAGTGCCAGGATCTTCTCCTCCTTCTCCCTCAGCTGCTCCGACAGCGTGTGGGTGCTCAGCTCCGGCATCCCCCTGCCCGCAGCACCCGCCTGCCTCTGCAGCAGCCCAAGAAAGAGCCCAAAATGGGGGTGAGGAGGTGCTGGGAGGACACAGCACCTGCCGTTGCCTCGTCAGCACCCACCATAGGTCACCAGCACCCACCTGCTGAGCCCGCAGCATCTTCAGCTCCTGCTCCAGGCGGGTGCGGAGCCGCAGCTCCAACTGCTCCCGCTTCTCACAGGCGGCCTGGAGCTGCCCCAGGGCTGCCTGCAGCCGCTCCACCTTCTCCACGTAGGCCCGTTTTTTCCGGAGCTCAGCCTCAGCCTTGGCCGCCCGTGCCTGGGCACTGCCCAGCGCCTGCTCCAGCAGCTCTGCCCGCCGCCGCTGGTCCTCATTAGCGCTGCGCAGCAGGGACACCTCCCGCTCCAGCTTCTCCTTCTCCTGCTGGTGTTCATAGCCTGAAAGAGAAACCCCCCAAATCTCAGAGGTTTTGCTTCCTGAAGGCTGGCCTATGAAGCTCTGCAGCGGTTCTTTGCTCCCCAAAATCCGGCCATGCCACTCCTCCCCTGAGACCATATACCATATAGGGGCCAGGGGCTGCCCAGGCACTTGGGCAGATGGGCAAAAGCCTCCATTTGCCACATTCCAGCCTAAATTTTGGCACGGTAAGGGTGAAATCCACCCAGTGTGAATCCAGCCACCTTAGGAAAGGCGATGCAATTCCTTCCACTAATACCAACACTGTGTCTCTCTGCTAAAATAATGATTTAGGTATATTTTCCCCAAAAAACAGTCCAGGCTGGTGCAGCTGCGAGGTGCAGGAGGGAGGAGGGAGAGAATGACCGGGCTGGCGTGGGGCGGGAGTGCGGGCTTGGTGCTGGAAGAGCCGGCACAGCGGCAGGAATGTGGGGAATGCGGGTCACGCTGTCGGCTGGCCGGGATTAATGGCTCCAGTCCAGTGCCAAGAGCTGCTCTATCCTCCCTGGGGAAAGGCAAGAGCTGCCGCCCACCACCCGCCTCCTCCTCCCCCTCCAGCCCAGCCCCAGTGTCCCACTCACAGATGCCACAGGCAGCCAGACAAGCATGGGTGTCCCCCGGGACTTACTCTGTGCCAGGAGTTTGGCCACGCTGCCCTGGTTGCTCTCCTGGCTTTCCTGGGCCTTGCTGGCCAGCTGCTTGTTCGCTGATTCCAACCGCTCTGGTCCAAAACAATTAAACCCAATTAAGATTTAAATACAAGATTTTGGCTGGAGGAAGTAGCAAAGCCAGGTTTCTCATGGAAACACCCACGGCACATAGAACACCCACAGGGATGGGGACATGGAGAGTCCCTCACCTTTCAGGTCCCGGTTGAAGTCCTGGAGCCGACGCATCTCGCTGTCTCTCTTGTTCCTCATGGCTTTCTCCAAGGCTTCCCGCTTGGAAGACGTCTTCACGAGATTTTCATAATCCTCCGAGATGCGCTGGATCTCGCTCTCCAGCTGGGGTGCAGGAAAGGACAGGCCAGGGTTAGATACCATGGAATGAAGAAAGGAAAGAGAGATGCCGTCAAGGCTCTCCTGGGGTGCTCAGCCCAACATGAGCTGTCAGAGGAGTTCAGCACACAGGACCCCACAAACTGACCCCCGGAACATGCTCTGGGGGGGAAAACTGAGTTTTTCTGCCTTTTTTCTTGTGGAAGAGGCTCTCTGTAGATTTTGGCTCTGCCATAGCCCAGCCACAGGGAACAGCCACCCCTTGTAATTGGCAGCACAAAGGGCTTTCTGTGGTGGCTGGGATGGGGGGACAGGCGGAGGGAGGGGGTCACCGGAGAATGGGCTCCTTTTCCCCAGCCCCGGCTGCCGTGCCGCAGCTGCTCCAAGGGGAACAACCCGCCAGAGGGAGGAGGAGAAGGGATTAAACCACTAAAGGGGATGAATTTTCACAGCAGCTGGTGGAGCGTCCCCCCCGCCCCCCAAGGCAGGGAGGACACGGGGCTGCCACCATCTCCTCACCTTCTGGATGCGGCTCGCCTTCTCGGCACAGCTCTCCAGCTCCCGCCGCAGCTTCTCGCTCTCCCGCTGCAGCCTCTCGTTCTCCTGCAGCACCGCGTCCGCCCGGGCCAGGCGGCTCCCGGCCGACACTGCCTGGGCGCTCACCAGGGCCTCCACGTCCGCCGGACCCAGCGCGCCTGGGCACAGCGGCAGGAACGCGGCCGGGACCGGCGTGGGCAGCACCCTGTGGGGAGGGGTGGTCAAGGTTTGGGGGAACGGGAGAGCCGACCGCAAGTCCAGCACAGAACCATTGAAAACCAAACCACTGAACCAAAATCATCAACGCCAACCACTGGCATCCCGCCAACTGCTGCAAACCCAAGGGCCAAGACGGTACCAGTGCCTGTGGGTCACCCCAAAGGAGAAGAGAGGCTCTGGGAGGTGCCTATCCTGCTTTTTAGAACTGGGAAGCACTTGCTTTCTAATGACAAATCCCATCTGGCAGGAATGCCTTGACCTGACCCCTTCAGGACCTGACCAGTGGGTCTGGATGGGCTCTCAGGCCCCCCTATTCCTGGGAATGTTGCAGATAGCCCCGCATAGGATGCACATTGGAAGCCAGCCGTGTTGCCCCTTTTCCTTGTTTTCTGGGCAAAGCAAGGGCTCCTGGCATGGCTCCTCACTGCCAAACTATGGATTCGTCCTCTCTCTACTCAGAGGGTCCATCCTAGCTTGGCCAGCCCTCATGCCACTGCCCTGAGTTCCTTGACATCCCATCTGGAATCCCCTGGGTAGGGTGGCTGTGCATGGCCCAGCCCTGCTCCACTCCCCTGCGGGCTGCTCGCCAAGGGCCTGCATTCCTGCGGGATGATATAGGAGCGAGGAAGAATAAATACATCTTCCTCGCGGTTCCCCTTCCCCTCTTTGTTCCCCTGCAAGGAGAAGGTTTTCCTGCTGGCGATGCTATCACACTCTGCCTGGATAGGTCAGCAGGGCTGGGAGCAGAGCGTCCTTCCAGTGAGCCTCCAATTCCCTTCTTCCCATCATTTTCCACAGTGGAAGAGGTTGTTTCCAGGCCTTCCTCAAATTCCAAGTGATGCCTGGCCCCCCAGACCTCTGTGTCCATCTCATAGTCAACCTGGGGCTTTGCCAGAGGTGTTGAGCTGCCCAAAGGACCATGGGTCACTCAGCACCAGCCCAGGTTCTGCTCGGCAGCAATCCCAGCAGCAAACCATGTTACATGGACATTCCCGGCTCAGGACCATGGGGTGGCATTCCACAGAACAGGGAGTACACTTGCCTTCCAGCCTTCCCCATGTCTGTTCCACATTTAGCTGTTTCCTGAGCTGGTTCCAGATCCTAAATTATCCCCAAATTCCTCCTGGTGCACAGGGAGGGGGAAGGGTCTGCAGAGGGAGTGGGATTTTCATCACCAGCTGGAAAAACCCAATCGTGCTGGCGGAACTGGGGAGAGGAATGGAGCAAAGGGGTCCCAGCAGAGGGGTCCCAGCAGATCCCCATGGGCTGAGCTGGTGAGGAGGAGAGCAGCTGCCCCAGGCTCCCTGTGGGATGCTCTCTGCATCCCACAAATTCCAGTCATCCATCTTTGGACATTCCTGGCAGGCATCCAAAAGCATGTCCCAGGGGCTGCACTTTACCTGATTTGGGGATGCTGGAATCCAGGACCTTCCCGGGAGCAGGGGCGGGGCTCGGCCAGGTAAGCGTCCTGGGAAGGGATGACGTAGGGATACTCCGGGGGGGGTCCCCGCGGCTCCGTGCCCTCGGGGTGCTGCGCGCTAAGGGCGCCGAGCTGGTGGTGCCGGGAGAGCTGCGGGAAGCTGTGGGAAGCGCTGATGGGGCTCTGCGGCTTGGCCCCGTTCCGCTCCAGCGACATCCGCATGAGCCGCTCGCTCAGCGACCGCACGTGGCCGTGCTTCAGCTCCTTCAGCCCCTCATCGGGGCGCCGGGCCCCGCTCTCGGCCCCGCGCGGGGGGTTTTCCCCCCGAGTGCCGGCGCCGACCGCTCCCCGCTGCGAGGCGTAGAACTGGGAATGCGCCTTGGCCTCCTCGTAGGTGGGGAGCTCCTCGCCCTTGGGCGGGCAGAGCCGATAGACGCTGTTCTCCAAGTAGACGTGGTCGGAGTGGTGCTCCTGGCCCTGCGGCTCCTGCCGCGTGGATTGCTGCACCATCTGGCTCTCCTCGGGGCTGAGGCTCTCCAGGGAGGAGCGGGGGCTCCCGGCCCCGCCGCCGCGCAGGGCCTGCTGCTGGATGGCCAGCAGCGTGCGGTTCTCCGTGAGGTTCCCAAAGCGCAGCTGCTCCTGGATGAGCCGGTGCAGGACCGTCCCGTTCGAGTCCTCCGCCGTCCTCATGTCCGTCCGCGCCGGCGGCAGAGCCACGTTTCCAACCGACAGGAACGTCCCGGGGGACCTCAGCAGCAACTGGGACACCTGCGAGAGGGAAAAATGGGATTGTTGGGAAGCAGCTGGGGCAGGACACGGCGCGGATCCTGATGGACGTGGGTTTGTTTGCCAGGAATCTGGCCGGGACGTGCCGGAGGGGTGGGAGCCCGTGGCGGCGGTGGGAGAGCGGAGCAGCGTCCGCGCTGAGGTGGCTGAGGACTGGTGCTCTCGCTGTTCCCATAGCCGAGGCTGGGACCGGGATTGGGAATAGCTGTGAAGCTGGGGCCAGTTCCGGAGTCAGGGCTGAATCCAGTGCTGGATCCCCACGGATCTGGGACCAGCGCTGGCCCAGGAATTGGGGAAGTGGCCCCACGGGACCAGCCACGGAGCCACGGGGAGGCGGGGAGGACCCCCCCCCCCCCTTCCGGACACAGGCCATGGAGGTCCTGGACCTGCCAGGGGTGTCCCAGTCTCAGGCAGGGTCCTGGTCCTGGGATTCTCCCCGGATCTCACGGTGCCTGGGGGCATCACGATGCCGAGGGGAGACCCCGGTGCTGGGGGAATCCTTTTTCCGGGGCTCTAGATGCCGGCGAGGGTCTCGATCCCGGGTGGGGAGCTCTCGGTGCCGGGAAGGGTCTCGGTCCCCGTTGGGGGAATCCTTGTCCGGGGGGAGAGTCCCGATCCCGGCTGGGGGCTCCCAGTCCCAGGGGGTGTCCCAGTCTCGGGGAGGACGGTCCCGGTGCCGGAGGGCGTCCTTTTACTCGAAAAGATCCTGGTCCCGGGTAGGGGTCCCGATCCCGGCTGGGGGTTCCCAGTGCCGGAGGGAGTCTCGGTCCCAGTTAGGGGAACCCCCGTCCGGGGAGGTCCCACTCCCAGTCGGGTGATTCCCGGTGCCAGGGGGTCCCGGTCCCGGTCGGGGGGATCCCGGTCTAGGGGGGTGTCTCGATCCCGGTTGGGGGGGTCCCCTGTGCCGTGGGGCGTCGTTTTCCCGGGGGCATCTCGGTGCGGGGAG
>VXAY01002920.1:184317-194402 GCA_013399855.1 Oxyruncus cristatus
CCCCTCCTCTCATTCCCCCTACTCAGATCCCTCTCCTCACATTCCCTATCCTCATATCCCTTCTTCACATTCCTCTCCTCACACTCCTCACATCCCCCTCCTTATGTCCCCCTCCTCACATCTTCCCTTCTCGTGTCCACTGCCTTGCATTCCCCTCCTCACGTCCCCCTGGCTGAGGGATGCCAGGTCCCTGTGGATCCATCCAGTCATCCCTGCCAGCTCACGTCTGTCACACTTGGTGCCTTTCAGTACTCACTGCCACTCTCCCAGCCTCAGATTCCCCTTTTGGGCTTGGCCACCCACAGGGGCACACAGGGATGGAGGAAACCATCAGGGACCAGACTCCTCTTCCCCTCTAAAGGGCCCCAGCTCATCTTTGGGAGGACACTGAGCACCCCCCACCCCAAAGCAGTCAAACACCAGCCCCATCGCGGCCCCCAGCTAGCTCCTGGTGCAGAGCCCAGAGGCCCCCAGACTGCAGATGGCCCAAGGGGAGGTGGCAGTGGAGAGGCAGGTGCAGGGGAAAATTGCTTATTAGCTCTGGGACATTAAGCTCCCATTCTTGTGAGAGAACTTGGAATCTTCCGACTGGCATGGAGCCGGGAGGCAGGTCTGGGGAGGGGGACACGGTGGCTTCCAGCCTCGACTCCTTGGTTTGCTGCTCCATCCCACTCTGGTCTCATCCCCTGAAAGCCCCAGGATGCAACAGCAGGCATAGGCCTGCAGGCACAGCTCGTTCCCCAAAAATGATGGGGGGAGAGGGAAATCTCCAACATGTAGCAGGAGAATGTGGAGAGAAGGTGCACAAGGAGATAGAGTCGGTGCTTGGAAGGACAAGAAGCACCTGGAAGCTCAAAAAGCAAATTTTTCAGCCCAATTTTACCAGTGACAAGTCAAATCTTCACAGATGGAGGTTCAGAGGTGGGAATTGGCACCCACCCTGTGGGTGATGTCCTGAGACCCCAGTGAGGGTCTGATCTTATGTGGGGAGCAGAGCAGGGCATCCCTGTGTCCCCAAGAACATGCGGAATCTGGAAACACTGCTGGCCAAGGCCCAACACCAGAAGGAGGGATGGAGGGATGGATGATACACAGCTCCAACATACCAAGCCCAGCAGCAGCACCTCCAAAAGGACCCAGCTGTGGCTCTGCCCTGCTCTTTCCCAAGAGGATGGAGCAAAGCCCCCAAGCCCCAGCACAGCCAGCCCCACTCTCCCCAACCACAGTTCCTCTCCCAGCTCATCCCCTGGCCTTATTTATTCCTGCGTGGTCCTGCTTCCCTTCCTATCTTAACACTGCCCTATTTTTGGCAGCAGGAAACCCCTCCTGGGCTGGTAACATCATTTGGAAAGTGATCTGAAGAGTTTCCTCTTCTTTCTAATATTGGAGGTAAGAAAATCTTCAACCTTTTTATTTTCCCCTGAAGAAGGTGAAATACCAGTGGGACCCAATGAGAATGGTGGGGGTTTGAGGGGGGCTGCTTGAGCGGGCCCCCTGCCCAGGGGGGAGCATCCTGGGGGATGGCCCTGCTGGGCTTCACCGGGGACTCCAACTGGAGCCAGGGAAGCGCAGGTGCTGTGTGCCGGTGTCTGGCTCCATAGGGTGACACACGCAGCATCGCCAAACCCTCCCACTGACCTCAGCGCCTTATCGCAGAGGCGTTGGAGCAAGACAATGAGCCAAGAAAATACCCGTGGGATGAGATCACCTCGGCTGTCTTCACAGCTCCCAAAATGCCTCAGCTGTGCCAGGCCTGGATAACTGTGGCATTGCAGGCAGTGCCTGGGATGGAGGGGTGTTTGCAGCCTCAGCATGTGTCCCGGGGTAATGGTGACAATGGTGACAGTGGTGACAGCGTCCCCTGACCACTGAGCCCCAAAACCTCTCCATGGCAATCTTCCCAATAAAGCACCCTCCAGGTACCTGCTTCTGTCCCAAACTCTGGATTCAAAGTGCAACCAGCTGGGAAGGAGAGCTGGAGTTCAAGGAATCATGCAAGTGCTGTTTCCCAGTGCCAGGATTCCCCAGGCTGCCCCCAGGGAAACCAGGACACTGCATCCCCATGGGCAGCAAGCCAAGGCAGTGTCCCAACCCTTCCTCTCCTCCCAGCATCCCAGCCAGAGGGATCCTTGCCCTCCGGGAGACACCCCCACAAGCTACCAGGCCTGAGCCTGACTCTTCTTCCCTGTCCTCTCTCTGAAATCTGCATCATTTTGGCGTGTCCCAGGCCTGATTCCCCCCTGTGGGATTGTGTGGCCTGTGGTGGTGCTGTGCAACACCATTCCCAAAACTCCAACAGGAAACACTCCTCAACGTCACTGGGGAAGGCATGGGTAGGATGGGGATGCTCCTGGTTGGACCCAATCCCCTCCCTCTTGTTGCTGCTTCGTGAGCAGGTGACTGATACAGCTCTTCCTCAGTGGAGGAAGGAGGGGAAAGATCCCTCCCCACCCAGGGGGAAATCGAAGCAGCCTCAGTGGGGGCACAGCTGGAGCCATGGGGGGACCAGGACTGATCCCATCCCAAAGAGGTTGATGGGGACATTCCCATGGAGAGTCATCCCTGAGACATGACTCCAGCACTACTCCCTCTGTCCCATTGCTCCAGCTCATCCATGCGTCAGATGTCTGTCCCAGCGTCAGAGCCCTGAGATTCCCGTTTTTGGAGGGGATGCTGGAGCTGATCCCAGGTGAGGGTCACAGAAGGCTGGGGTGCTCCTGCTCCTCCCCCCTGCTCTCTGCCACCTTATCCTGGGGTCTCTTCTCTTCTGCAGCTGGGACATCCCAAATGCAGCACCTGGATAACCCAGGACACATCCCCACTCCCAGCAACTTCTGCTACAGTTCTCCATCACTCAGACACCCTGGGAGGTGATGCTGCAGGCACCTTCACAAAGCCACTTCTTACAAATTTGGGGAGGGGAAAAGCATGGCTGGAAACAGAGCCAGGACCCTCCTCTTCCTCACCTTTCCCACATTTTAACTTCCCTGAGTCATTTCCATTCCTGGATGTTAAATTGTGCTTCTCTGCTTTCCTTTATTTCCCAGTTTCCTGCAGGGGGCTCGTTCTTCCCGATCTGCCGGCGCCTGTGGGACTCGGCCTCGGAATCCGCAAAGCAGATGCCAGTGAGGACAAAGGTGGGGCCCAGCAAGGTCCCAGGAGCCCCCAGCCCTGCAGGACACACAGCTCCTCATTGCCATAGCAGAACCCCTTGCTGTTGTTTTGCCACATCTTAGGAATTTTCTCTCTTTTCAGAGAAATTCAAAGCACCAGGTGCGATTTTCTGCCCACCTGGCAGGGAATCCCCCATGGCTCTGGGAGAGGGGCAGCTCTCTCCCCTGTCCCAGAGCCCTGTGGGAACGAGGGGTGACACCTGGGAAAGCACCATGGGCAGTGACCACCAGCAGAATCCCCTCCCTGGCCACCTTTGTCCACTCTGGAGCACATCCAGGCTGATGGATGGATCCATGCTCACTCCCCAAGGCCATGTGCAGGATTCAGTACCCTAATTTGGAGACACCACCTGCAAAAAGGGGGGATAGAGCCAGCCACCCTACTCCCCATGGCTCTTTGGAGATGAAGATAACCACACACCCCCGGATCCCTAAGGAATTTCCCATCTTCCCATCTATGAGGATAACTTGCCAGGGCCAAATCAGCAGGGCCTTGTGCTCCCAAACACAGTGAGAACTATCCATGCTGGAAGAGCAGCCCTGGCCAAGTCATATTGGGGTGGCTGAGGAGGAAGAAAAGGTCTGTTCATTCTTGTGCCTAATGACTTAGGTACAAGATTTTAAAGATTTTAGGCACAGATTTACAAATCCGTCTGTCTCCAATGCATGGACAGGCTAAGTGGAATAAGAAAGGAGAAGGAGAGCATTGGGTAGGGGCTGTTCTTCATCCCAGGATCCCAAATGCAGCAGGAATTGTCACCTTCTTGCTGCTTCACCCAACCTCCTGCCCGCTCTCTTGGTCTGTACCAGTGCTGGGGACTTCCAGCCACCCTGTGGTAATGAATCAGAGGTGGCCCAGAGGCCACACAGAGTGGGACAGAGCAGCTCTGTGTAACCTCTGGGATCATTCCCAGCCACATCCGAACACCAGAGCCACGCTGGGAGCTGTGTGGGGGTGACAACACAAGGGAATATGTGCACCTCAACAGCACCCAACATGCCTGGGCACGGTGACAGTGAGGGTGTCACCAGGCTGGACACAGCTGACACGTGGATGACCAGAGGGCTCACTGCCTGGGGACACAAAGTGCCTGGGAAATACTCCCTGATCCCTGGGCCATGAGTTTTTGTGCTTCTCCTGTTGGTGATGGTTGGGAGAGAGGCTGGAGTGACATTGGGACAGGTGTGGAGAGGGGACAGCGAAGAGCATCTCTCCCTCCAGCAGGTGTAGTGGGGGAGCACAGCAGGGTGTAAAGGTGGAGCAGCACCTCCCAACCCAACACTGCCTGGGAAGGATGGAACGTGGATGAACCCCTGGGCTGGTCTCGCCTGTCAGGAGGACACAGACAGGTGTGGGAAGAAGGGGCTCCAGGAGGTCCCATAACCAGCAACTATTTGATATCCAGCAGGATAAACAGAGGCAGGGCCTTGGGAGCAGTTTGTCCAAGAGCAGGGAGGGGCTGGAGGGCTCTGCCCAACTGTCACCACTGTGTGTGGCAGAAATGCTGTTTCGTGGAATCCAGGAATGGTTTGTGTTGGGAGAGACCTTAAAGCTCATCCCATCCTACCCCCTGCCATGGGCAGGGACACCTTTCTCTAGCCCAGGTTGCTCCAAGTCCCTCCAACCTGGCCTTGAACACTTCCAGGGATGGGGCAGCCACCACCTCTCTAGGGAACTTGTGCCAGGTTTTCAACATCCTCATTGTAAAAAACTTCTTGCTACATCTCACAATATGATCTAAAATGCTGGGCACTGAACTCTCCAGTGGCAAATCTCCACCAGACTCCCACACTGGAGGTCTCCTTGCTTACAGCAATGAGTTTGGGGCTGGCCCTGGGGCTGGCAGCCTGCTTTTTGTTCCCAATCTCCTCTGGGAGCATGGGGACAGCTCAGTTGTGGGAACAGCAATAGCGGCATTAGTTGGGACAGATCAGAGCCCCTTGGCCAGGATGCTGGAGCTGGTTTTGTGACACCTGGGAGCCTCCAACGGGAGTGTTAAGAAGCCCAAATGAACCAACAAGGTGGGCCTGGTTTTCTGAGCAATTTCCCCTTTTATGACATCTTGGGCTTTTCTCCCGGAGAAACCTTCACCTGTACATGGAGTATTTTCCCAGCCCAGCCAAGGTGGGAAGGTTTGGTTGGGGGTAAATATCCCCCTTCCCAGTCAGACCAGGTGGGAAGGTTTGGTTGGGATAAACCTCCCCATTTCCCAGCCCAGCCAAGGTGGGAAGGTTTAGCTGGGATAATGCTCCCCATTTCCCAGCCCAGCCAAGGTCGGAAGGTTTCCTTGGCGTCCAAGTGAATCCCTCCAAGCGGAGCTGCATGTTTTAGCTCGATGATACAATAGAAAATGTCTCCCAAGTCCCGGCCCTCTGGAGCATTTCCTTAGCTCACTGGAATTTCCGTTCAGTGCTTCCTCTCCCGGGCTCTTACCGAAATCCCGTGTCACCACATGGCTCTGGAGAGCAGCCAGCTCTCGGGGTCCCCCTCCCAGGTCTCCCACCGATGTGCTGGGGATTTGCAAGGAGCAGCTCCCAGAGGGTGTCAGCTCTGTCGTGCCCCTTGATTAATCACCAAAGGCCACTCTGCCAATCAAGGAAAGATTTACAAGGCAGGCAGGAAGCCCTTGTTTTCACAGGAGTGCCTCAAACACACGCACACAGTAGGAAAAGCAAACATTCCAGGCATACCAAGGGATCCACGGGATAAAAATTCCCCAAACAGCCCAGATTAAGATACTTGGCTGCACATGGAAACACTAAAACCTGGACTTAAGGATTTAATTGTGTTGTTGAGCAGAGGGCCCTGTGGAACAACCTGAGCAGGCTGGGAACAGCCACTCCAGGGGGCAGGGAGAGGGTCAGCGGTGCTGCCCTCCCTACAATAAAGGTCAGGGCTGGCCCCCACCCCTCTCCCAGCTCCATATGGTCGCCAGAGCCTTCTGGCAGAGTTTAATGTGAATTTTTACTTTGGAAAAGCTCAGCCCTGCTCCTGAGTGAGTCAGGCAGAGTCGCTCTGAATCAACACAGCACCAAATCCGAGCCTGTGGGAGCAGAGAGAACCCCTGAGACCCCTGGCCTGAGAACAGTGCCTGTGCTGGGTCCATACCTCTTACCTCCTGTCCTGCCCTACAGCCTCTGGAGTGAGTGGGAACACTCCCATCGTCTCCAGACCCAGGAGAGGCAGCAGCATTGCTGTCCGACAGTGATCTTTTGTCTTATGGATTTTACAGGGACCATGAGAAAGGCAGGAGGGAAACGCACAGGAGGAAGGAGGAATCGCTAGAAGTGTTCAAGGCCAGGCTGGATGGGGCTCTGAGCAGCCTGGTCTGGCGGGAGGTGTCCCTGTCCCTGCAGGAGGAGAAAGCAAGAGGGCTCAGAACTTTTCCTGAGCTGGAAATATCCTCCCTCTGTTGCTGTATAAAGGCTCCTTTCTCATCTTTCTGCAAATCACCTCGTGGAGAGTGGAATTTGACCCCATCTGTTTTGTGTGGCTTGTCCACGTCTGCTTCAAATCCAGCTGCCAGTGGCTTGTTCCAGCAGGGTGTTCCAGCTCCCACTCACAGATGGTTCCTGGAAGAACAGTGGAAGGGACTGATAAGGAAATAAGTCACCTGCTGAAAGTGAGAGTTAAAGCGAAGCATGTGCTGGAGATCAAAGAATCACAGGACAGTTTGGGTTGGAAGGGAACTCCAATCTCCCTATGGGAACTCCACCTGCCACTAGACCAGGTTGCTCCAAGCTCCATCCAACCTGCCCTTATTTCCCAGAAGTCAGCACCTTCTCTTTCCAGGACTTATCCAGGTGATCCTGGGCTTCTAGCTTGGCAATTCCCATCTGAAAAGCCACACCAAGAAGCCACCCCGACGGAGATGATCACCACACACACCACTCAGGGACCAGAGGGTACAGAGATCCAGCAGAAGCTGAGAAAACAGAATAAAGAATGGTGGATCTGAAAGGAAGTGGTCAAGTATAATCACTTGCTTACCCTGAAGAGGATCAGGGATAAGCTCCCTGGAGGGTGTGGTCAGGAGACCTAGTGTCAGGAGGACCATTGCTGTCACCCACCCTGGGTGCTGGGCAGGCTGGAGGCCTCAGTTAAACAGTCTGTCTGCACACCAAGAGTTTCCAAGGGCTCCATTTGCAGCACAGTTCAGAGGAGAGATGCCTCCGGCCCCCCCAGAGCCCTCCAGCATCAGGCTGCTCATCCTAGGCATCTGCTGCCCCCAGGGCCTGACCAGGAGGGGGTGGAAGTGAGAGGTGGGGAAATATTAGGGCCGGTGGAATCAGCCTATCCTGACCTCAAAATGGGGTTGGGAAACCTGGCCAAGGTGCTTCAGGTGACCTCTGTCCAGCCTTGCCTTCCTTTTCTTTGCTTTCCCATCCCTTCCCTTTTCCTAGTTTTTCCTTATCATGCCCTCACTTCCGCTCCCTTACTTTGCCTTCCCATCCCTCACCTTGCCTTCCCATCACTTCCTTTCCTTCCTCTTCCTTTCTTTACTTTTCCTTCCCATCCTGTGCTTTTTGATCCCTTCCCTTGCTTTTCTTTCCCTTCCCTTCCTTTTCTTCCCATCCCATGCCTTCCCATCTCTTCCCTTGCTTTCCTTTCCCTTCCCATCCATGCCTTGCCTTTTCTTGCTGCGCCTTCCTATCCCTTGCCCTGCCTTCCCATCTCTTCCTTTCCCTTGCTTTCCCTTACCATGCTTTCACTTCCCATCCCTTCCCTTGTTTTCCCTTCCCTTCTCTTCCCATCCCTTCCCTTGCTTTCCCTCGTCTCACCTTCCCATCCCTTCCCTCCAGCCAGGTTAAGACCTCACCCTGCAGGCTGTTCCACCTGGAATCCTGGACACAGGGATTTAAATGACAGATCAACTCTCCTTTGCTTTATATACTTAAATCAGGTGTGTACCTAAAATTGCCATCATTTCCCAAATTAATTACTCAGTGGAATTACTTTGTTATCCCACTAATTTGAAACACCAGGTACTGGAACCCCATTGCTATCACACAGAAGCTGCACTAAAGGTAGAGACTTTGGGCAAAGCATAAATAATGAGCCATAAATAATAATCAATGATGGAAATTGTCTGTGCTCCCTCTGGGATCAGGGGTGGGACAGAGCGATCTGGGTGTCTTGAACCACGTCACACCACGTCAGTGCCCAGAACAAGAAGCTCAGAGGTAGAGTAAGGATGAAGTCATGGAGGGAACCAGCAGCTGCAAAAATACCAGGATTGGGAAACACAGCCGATGCAAAACTGCTCTGGGAAGACACGCCAGGAATTACAACACACAGCCCTTGTTGTTATGTTTTAAGGGATGGGGGGGTTGGGGAGGGAGGGGAAGAAGAAAAAGGGAAAATTTTGCTGTGAGGAAAACAGAGCAAGAAGAAAGTTTGCTCAGTCTGGTGGCATTAATTTAATTAAATCCTAATTTATTCATGTATTTGGTTATTGATGTTTCAGAGATGGCAAAAGTCTTCACACCAACACCGTGTAAAACAGACCCAGCTCATGTAATTCCACATTAATGATCCTGTGTTTGGGATAAACTCTTCCTACTGCACAGGTTACAGGGATTTGGATGAGCACCGGCAGCTCCCGCCCCATGGACACAGCCAGGCACATTCCCGGCTCTCACAAAATCAGTCAGAGATTTAAATTCGCTTAACAGACCTAAAATCCCTTAGAATTCCACTGTCCCGTGAGGACGAGGAAGGGGAGTGAGCGAGATGTACTTTATCCACGTGAGGATGAGGAAGGGGAGTGAGTGGGAGGCACCTGCTCCCGGTGAGGATGAGGAAGGGGTTGGAAGGAGGCTCTGCAGCTCTTGCGTGGCGCTGCCGTGCCCTCTGCTGGGCTCTGCATCCAGGCTCAGGCTTTTTCCTTGAAGCCCAAAGTGTAGCGGACTGGGAATGAAGGTCCTAAAATAAATGGGAAGGTCATTTTAATTAAACCAAATCCCACCACCCCCTTGGATTTCCTTCGGGCAGGAATAGCCAGAGGGACCTGCCACGAGAAAAACTGCTTTAATCTCTCTATTTTTCTCCCCGCTTTCCTTCCTTCCTCCCTTTAAACATCGCTCCCGCTCCTGTGGAAACGCTGGAGCCACGCTCCGGGATGAGGCTCCCGCTGCTCCTTCCCGGCCCGGGGCGAACGGCTGGGAAGTGATGGGGAAAAGCATCCAGGAACCGTTTTTTTGAAGGCGGAGCAGGCGCGGTGGTCGCGGCGGGGATGCGGCCGCTCCCGAGGATTCCAGGCGCGAGGAGCGGGCGAGCCCCGCGGCACCACCGGGCGGCCCGAGCTCGAACACGGCGCTCGCGAAGCGACGCTCGCTCAGTCGCGGTTCGGCTCCTGTCGCGACAGCAGCAGCTGCCGAGATGCGGAGCAGAAAGCGGTGCCGTGATCTGCGCAAGGCTCGGTGAGCCCCGGGACGGGAATTCCGCACCTCGGGAAGAGACAGGGAGGGCGGGAAACCACAGGGACATCCCTGCTTTTCGTGGGAGGCGGGGGGGATTCTCCACCTCAAAGCCCCGGGGAAAGGCAGGAGCCCCAGAAAAATCCAGGGAATCCCAGGGAAGGTAAGGAGCTCCAGCGAAGGACACGAATCCCAGGGAAAGGCAGGAATCCCGGGGAAAGGCAGGAGCCGCAGGGAATGCCCAGCGGCTCCCAACACCACACGGGGACAGCGGGCACTGATCCCCAGCAGAGCCCGGCTTCCCCAGCTGGGAGGGCTCCTCGCCCAGGTGGCGGGGCCGGCCGGGCCGGGTCCAGAAGTGGCGGAAACGGCCCCAATTTCGGCTTCAAAATATTTTAAAGCGCGCGCGCCTCATCCACGCGTGGGCGGGGCGGGGCCGGCGGAGGGGGCGGAGCGAGACGGTCTGGGGGCGTGGCCACCCTGGGGGCGGGA
>VXAY01002920.1:194513-206500 GCA_013399855.1 Oxyruncus cristatus
CCGCAGCCCGGCCCGGACCCGCCCAGCGCAAAGAGGCCGCCCCCCAGGTCAGCCCCCGCCGCCAAACACGGCGGTCCCCTGGCCCTGGCCCTGGCCCTGGCCCTGGCCCTGGCCCCGGCCCTCCTGCTGCTGCCCCGCCGCCCGGCGCCCCGCGTGGGTCCCTGATATTCCCCACAAATCCATAAGAAAAGCCCAGGTGCCGCGGTGATTGTGGGTCCCAGGTGTCCCCGATAAGTAGTAGATGTGGTGGTGATTGTGGGTCGCAGATATTCCCGATAAATCCGTAAAAAATCCCTAGATGCTGAAGGGATTGTGGGCCCCAGATATTCCTGATAAATCCCAAATGTTAAAGTGATTGTGGGTCCTAAATATTCCTGATAAATCCACTGGCAAACCCAGGTGCCGAGGTGATTGTGGGTCCCAGATATTCCTGATAAATCCCAGCTGTTGAGGTGATTGTGGGTCCCAGATATTTCCAATAAACCCATTGTCAAACCCAGGTTCTGAGGTGATTTGGGGTCCCAAATATTCCCAGTAAATCCCAGATGCTGAAGTGATTATGCATCCCGAATATTCCAAACAAATCCCAGATGCCAAAGGGATTGTGGCTCCTTGATATTCCCCATAAATCCATTGGCAAACCCAGCCCCTCATTTCCTTCCCATCTGCACGGTGGGGGCTTGAAAACGATCAAAGGGGTGGGGATTTGGAGCAGGTGTGTTGGAGGAGCAGGGAAGGGTATATGTTGGATGGAGGGAAGAAATCGGATAGGGATGTGGCAGGATGGAAGGGGGCTGCCTTCCCAGGTATTAGCCACGGAGCTCCCAGTGCCGACGGCTGAACCATCTCCGCCGCTGGGAGCAGAGGAATGTATAGATTCCATGCTATGCTTTGGGCAGTGTGGTGGCTCCTTCTGGGAGGAACTTCCTCCAGGAGGCTCTGCTTGGTGCCCCATTCGAGAGGAAATGAGGCAAGGGAATGCCTCTGGAAAGAGCCACGTGTTGCACAAGAAGTTTCCAGCAAGGAGCAGCCCAGGAGGAATGACCTCTTGGGAAGAAAAATGGGAACATCCTTTACACTGTGTTCCTAAAGGAAAAGGTTTTGCTGGACTTTTATCAGGGTCTCAACTGATAGAATCCTGGGATTTGGGCTTCTGAGAAAGGGTGAGGCTGGTAATTATTTCAAGGACTCGTTCCCAAGCACTGACTCAGCAGGTTATTGAAGTTGTGAAAGTGGGTGTAAGCAGGAGTTGCTTTCCCACCTTTTATTTCCAGTCCTACTTAAACTTTCCTTTGCAATTCAGTGTAGTGACGTGAACCTGGATGGCTTATTGACCTCTGGAATGCTGTTCTTGAGGAAAGAGGAAAACTTTACACATTTAAGGAATTTTTTGGTGATAGAAATACACATAAAACATCAGGAAGCATTAACAGAAAGGAAAAGAAGAGGCCTGATATGGTTTAGTGGGATGATCCCAGAGATCAGGGGAGATCTTTGGGATATTTGAAGGGAAGTTGGGAGCTGAACTGTGGTTGCAAAACGCTGTTGTGCCTGTTCTTTACCTCAGCGTTCCGTCACCTGTGGAAGATCCTGACGATATTCTTGCAAAGAAGCAGAAAACAGGTATTGCACCTCACAGAAGGGGTTAATGTGCCTGGTTTTTCTTGGGTTTGAGGTCCCTTGGGTAACTCTGGGTTTTGTACTTCACAAATTGCTGCTGAAACTGTGGATTTCTGAGCCATTTTTGTGGCCTGAGGGGGTCTCATGGGGCCGGGGCCTACTGATGGTGTGTCCCAGTGTTCAGAATCCGTGTGGACATGGCACTTACGCACATGGCTAAAGGTGGCCTTGGCAGTGCTGGCACTTGATGATCTTAGGGTGCTTTTCCAGCCTGAGGGTTGGAGATTGTGGCCTGATGAGGGAGAAGTACAGAACAACTTTCTCCCTCCTGGGAATTCTGTGTATTTGCATCAAGGATAACTCCTGCCTGTGTGTGGCACGGGGATATCCCAGGTCTCTCTGGCACTGAGCCTCTGCAGGGCAGCACAAAAAGTGTTTTAAAGCTGTGGCTGTCCCACAGGGAATGCAGAGCTTCCTAATTCCTGCTTGGGAATGGTGCTGCCCCTGGTGTCGGGGAAGAGGCTGTTGGTGTGTTGTTGAAATGAGTTACCTGGGTCAGGTGGGATCAGTTGGGCTTTGATGCGAATAGAAACCCTAATTTTCCTTTTCTGGCCTGGCGGTGTGGCTTTTTTTCAGAATGTCTCATCTCTGGGACTAACAAGAGACCTGAAGACATTCCTGTGGCCACCCAGTTGCCACCCAAGGCAACAAGTGGGTGCCAGGAGGCTTCGGGCAGCGATGCCACTTCTCTCCCTGAGCCTGAGCCTGGAAAAGGGGTGAGCAAAGATTTAGAGGAGAACTCAGGCCTAATAAGCTTGTGCTGTGTCAATCCCTGCATGTCAGAGCTCCTGCTGCAGTCTGGACAGCAAACCCTGGGCCCCGAGGCAGGACAGAGCTGACTGGATTTTGGGAAGCCTGAGGTTTGCTTGCGTTCACATTTGGGTTGTACTCACTCTGGTGCTTGTTTTTGGTTTTATTTCAGGCTCAGGCCACTTCTGACTCTTCATTTGAAAGAGCAACAGATTCTGTGGCAGATGAGGACAGAGTAGAAGTTGGTAAGGCTGGACAGCAAGTTCTTCACTTGTTTCTGTGTGCTGCTGCCCTGTGCAGCTCTGCCCCAGGCTTAGGGATCATTAGTGAAGGCACAATATCTGGGAATACTGGAGCGTGAGCTCTGTTTCTTCCCTGCATCCTGGCCTTGCTTCTCGATCGGGATCAGGGCTGGGAACAGGCTCCCCAGGGCAGTGGGCACGGCCCCAAGGCTGCCAGAGCTCAAGGGGGGTTTGGACAACACCCTCAGGGACAGGGTGGGATTGTTGGGGTGTCCTGTGCAGGGCCGGGAGTTGGACTGGATGATCCTTGTGGGTCCCTTCCAGGGATATTCTGTGATTTATCCTGGCATTTCAGTTCAGGAGCTGCCCTGGGCGCAGCTCTGTTGCCTTCAGTTGTGCTCACTGTTAGTTTACCAGAAGGGAATTGTTTTAAGTGCTAAGTTTAGGTAGTAGAGCCTCATAACCCTCTTTTATCCAGGTTTAGGTTGGTAATATTCCGTAGTTGCCAGTATGAAGCAACATAACACAAATAATATAAGGACATAAGGGAGAAAATGAAAGTAATTTCTCTTTGGTGAGGCTCTTTGAACCCCTAAAACTCCAGTTTCCTTGAGCAGTTGCTGATGGTTTGTGCTCTTCTCTTGCAGCTAAAATGCCTTGTGACACCGACACATGCTTGGCTAGTGAAACACTGTCCCTTCCGTACAAGGGAGTTCCATATCTGAGGTAAAAATTCTGTTTCCTTTTGCTTCTTCTCTGAAGGATATTTTTTATCTTTCATCCTTGAACTTCCTCTGTGTTGCCCAACACTTGTACTTGTGTCCACAGAGCAGGATTTTTCCAAGGTGTTCTGTGCTAAGGGAGGTCTCCAGCTGGGTTGTTGTTTTTTTTTCCTTAACCAACTTTAAGCTTGCTCTTTAAATCCAGATAGTTCATAGACATGGGAGATCTGAGGAAGATGAACAAGTACAACACTTTCACCTCCTGTGGCTGGAGGAAGTGTTAAACTTGGGAAGAGGCTGAGACCAGGAATGCAAACAGAAAAACTCACAACCGCAAAAAAAACCCCACCTCTAAAAACCCCAGAGAATTCCACTGGGAAACACTTTTTTACTCTGAGGGTGGTCACCTAGAGAGATGGTGGAGTCTGTCCATGGAGATGTTGGAAAACCCACCTGGACAAGGGGCAGCCTGCCATGGGTGCCCCTGCTTGAATCAGGAGGTGTTAATTAAGATCTAATTAACAAATCAGGAGGTTTGAGTGTTCTCTTCATACAGTTTCTTTTCTGTTGGTGTTTTTAGCCTGAAGAAAAATAATCACCACATCCAACCAGCTCCAGACAGCCCTGTGACACCCAGGCCCCCCATCAAGGAGCTCCCCGTGCCAGGTCCCACCTCTCCAGGAGCCAACAGCATGGGGAGGCCCCTGTGTGCTGCTGAGGAGGTAATCTGGGGAGAGGGGAATTCCTTTGGGATGAAACAGCTGCTTAGCTCCTCCACAGTCAGGGTGAGACAAAAGGAAGGGGTGGGAATTCCTGCTGAATTTTTTTTTTCCTTCCCCTCTCTTAGGATGTTCGTCGAGGAGAAAGCCAGAAATACAAAGAGATCTTGAAGCTGTTCAAGGAAAAATATTCTGGAGGCCTGAATTCTCCCCAGCCAGCAAACTTCAACACGTAATTATAAGCAAAATGTCCCTTAACTCTTGGGGGGGTGACTTTGTTGTACATGGAGGGGGAGGCAATTAACCTTTCCTACTCTCAGGGCTCTGGAGTAGATGTCACGATTGATGAGTCTCTTTTGAAACAGTGGAGACAGAAAATGTGACTCTTATATTCACTGGGTTGAAAGTAGCCAAGCCTGTGGATGTAAACTCATGGAAATGAGCATTTGGTCATGGAACCGGTGACAGGATGGTTCTGTTAAGGGATTTAAACTAATTTTCCTTTATATATTTCTATTGCTTTAACTGTGGCTTCCAGCTGTAATTGAGACAGTTGGGTACAAATCAGCTGTGTCCTTTGTAATTAATTGTTGTGCACTGGTAACAAATCACTTGGGAAAACTGTGATTCTTCTCTGTCTTTTTTTTTAATGCTACTCCAAAGGGTTCAGACCCACTCCAAGGAGCCAATGGCGACTGGGAGTCACCTGAAAGGACAAAAATCCAGGGGTGTCTATCCAAGTGTGACACAAAGAGCTGGTGAGTTTCCCCAGGACTCAGGTCTGGTCTTTGTAGGTTGACTTCCAACCAAAACAGGGCATTTCCTCCCCCCGCCCCAAACCATAGTTCTTGGCTAAACTGGGCTTGTGAGGGTTTTACTGAAGGGAAAAAAATGGTTTAAAATGGTATTTGAGACATAGCTGTAGCAGTGCTGTTTGTAGCTGCAGATGTGACCCCTCTGCCCAGAGGAAGGTTGTAGTACCCGAGTTTTTGTACCAGGGGAGGGGAATATGTGACTGTGCACCCCCAGGTGCTGCTACTTAACTCAGAGCAACCCTGAGTTCATCCATTTGAGTGCTAGAGAGGCCTATTTCTGTGATAGCAGAGCTTCCAAACCAAGTGAACCAATTGCATATATCTTTAATACTGTCCCAGGTGGTTTTTTTCCACTGTTCGTTATGTCAATATTGTTTCATCACTACTTCTTTTTACGCATCTGGGCTTTTATTTTGAAATCATTTGGGGTTTGAAGGGATTTCTGAGCAGGTGCCAGAGTCTAAACTTCTAACCATACAGCCACCAGTCAAAGTTTTTGTGTTGTCACCCAGAAGCCAAGAGCTGCTGGGATGGAAAGTCGCCTTCTTGTTGTCATTTTGCTGCTTTTCTGTGCAGGTGTCAAACGTGGAGATGTTTTCAGCCCCCAGTTGCCTCAGAGAGGTGTCATGATCAGGTAAGAGCGTCCTTTAATCATGGTCGCTGTTTCCTTTGGCATGAATCTTTCAGCCTCTGGGATACAAATCCAGTTTATCATCTCAGTGTGGGGGGAAAGGAGCAGCTGGTTTGTGGAACTGCTCGAAGCCAGTTGTCCCTCAAATCCAGCTCCCCTGCTGGAGCTGCTCCTTTTTGGGAGAAGGAAGCAGGGGGCGACAGTGGTGGCTGCACCAGGTTGCCCTTGGGTTTGCAGAATCCCTTGTTGCTTGTGAGTGTCTTCGTGCCAAACCAATAATAAGCTGGCATTGCAATTCCTTATGGATCCTGAGCTGACATTGCATTTCCTGTGGATCCTGAGCCATAACACTTGTAAAGCCTGGAGGGACTGAGGCAGTTTTTGTGGCTGCAGGATGCCTTGGGTTTGAATAGAAGCCCAAAAAGGGAGCGTGCAGTCGGGTTGTCCCTCACCAGGGGCCAGTGAGCTCCTTGGTGGCAGGACTGGGAGTGCTGGTGTCCTTGTGTTTCAGAGGCAAAGGGGCTCTTGGCTGCAGCTACAGGGAGGGATTTTGATTTGGCAGTGTGAGCTACTCATCTTCCTGCCCTTAGATGAGAGAGGAGAAAGCACAGATGGGAGCAGGGAGATGTTCAGTCGTGCCAGTCCTGTTTTTAGGTAGTTTTGTCCTTATTCTTCTCCCCTCTTAGAAACGAGGACTATATTTAGCTGTGCAGCACCATCCTGTGTTAAATTGTCACTGTTTCCCCTAAGCTGGAAGGGAGAGAAGGAAATAACTGGTATGGTGTGATGGGTTTGAGTCAAAGAAACATTTTCTTGCCTTTTTTTTTCTCGGTTTTAGCCCCTAAATGAAGTCATTTGACAGGGCCTGTGATCTCTCTTACCATGTGTCTTTAAAGCACGGCAAGTGTAGGACACCATGAGAGTCTGTTGTAGGTCTCCCTCTTGGAAAAGGAGATTGTTTGGTGACAAAGGGACAGATATGGACAACTTCAATATCTATGTGTTTGTTTGCTCTTCAGAGCCTGCGTGGTTTTAATGCTCATCCTCTCCAGGGGGGGATAGTGCCTCTCTTGACTAGAGAAGGCAAGTAAACACCCCGTAGCTGTCCCATTCCCCCCACAGTCCATGTGCTGCTCTTAGTTCCCATAAGCCAACTGCACTTGGTCAGGTGCAGGTGTTCCTGTTCCACTGGCAGTGGAACACCTGGCATGTGGTGTTTGTCACCAGGAGGTCCCAAAACACTTGATAGAGGAAGTGCTGGTTGCTCCCCTGTTTTCCAGAGAATAAAACTGAGTTTGGCACCTGCTGGAGGTGGAAGAAGGTTTGCAAAGCTTCCAGCTCTTCATCTATCCCAGTCTTGCTGCTGCAAAAGGAATGGGGCAGGAAACTGAGATGTTGTCGTGTGTCAGAATCAGCCTTGAAAAAGCAGTTCTTATCCAGAAGGTGAATTCCTGGGAATTTCATGGAATAGGATGGATATCCAACTCACTTGCCTCTCCTTCTCCTTCCTCAGCTACTACACACCACCAGAAGACTCCCGTGGACAGGGAATACCAGGCAAACAAGCTGTTGCAGTGGTAAGCCTCAATTAGTCATTATTTCACTTTTTTTTAGGAAAATAGAACTCCTCTCTGGTCAGGATCCAAAACGAAATTTGTAGTGTGGAAATCAGAAATATTAGTCCTGATCTCAGCTTGGTACCTTGGAGGCTTTGCTGGTGCCCTGGATGTTGGTCCAAGCCAAGGGATTTTCCTGCCTCTCTGGCCTCTGTTCTGAGGTCACAGTTGGGGTGCAGTCACCACTCGAAAGTGACCTTGAAGTTTGCTGCTTGGCTGAATGTACAAAAACCCTCCCAGCTTGATACACAAGCAGGATTTTCTGCACTGTGCCCCCCCAAAACTCCTGTACTCGTTCTGTAACTTCATGTCCTTTTGTCTAACAGGGCCAGGGTGGAGCTGAAGTGTCCCAAGGGATGTTATTCCAATTCCATGTGACACCTGTTCTGTCCAAAGACTTCTTTTTTGTGGACAAAGAGCCACTCCCACACTCAGAAAAGCCAGCAGAAGACTTTGCTCCACTCACAGAGGTACCTGTGCTCAAATCAGTGCTGTTGCTGGTGTAGCAAATCCCTGCAAGGGCTGTTGCTGTGGCACCTGAGCTGACTTTAGAGGTTGTTTGAGGTTGCTGTGCTCCATGTGCTGTTTCACGAGTCCTTCCCCTTTGAATTGTCCATTCCAGGCCATGGAGAGGGAGGTCTCTGCTGCCTTTGGCAAAGGGGAGCCTGGTGAGATCCTGAGCAGTGCCTTCAAGCTCAAGGTCACTCGTGAGGACATCTGCACCCTGCAGCAGCTGTGCTGGCTCAATGACGAGGTAAAACGAGCTGCAGGGATACTCTAACCCAGCACTTCTGTAGGAGCACCCCTTCTCTGGGTGCTTATGGCTCTGGTGTTTCTGGAAGTTCCTTTCCTTGGGTTGTGCAGCTCCCAGGGACCAGGCTAGGTTGCTGGAGTGGTGCTTTTATCCAACAGCACAAGTCACCAAGGGCAACATTCCCAGAGCCAAAGCTGCCAGCTGGGCTTCTCTCAGTTGTGTACTCAAGGGTGGCCAGCAAAGATGTGTTGGTGCTTTTTTTATTTGCTGAGTTACTGCCTTCTCTTACATCTCAACTTTCCTCTCCCTGGCCCAGGTCATTAATTTCTACATGAACCTTCTGATGGAAAGAAGCAAGAAGGAAGGCTATCCAGCACTCCATGCTTTTAATACCTTCTTTTACCCCAAACTGTGTTCTGGAGGCTACAAAGCAGTGAGGAGGTGGACCAGAGGTGTGGATCTCTTCAAGCAGGATCTCATCCTGGTGCCCATTCACCTCAGAGTGCACTGGACTCTGCTGGTGAGTCAAAAGTGACCTTTTAGTTAGGGGATGGGAGGAACAAAAATACCAAGGAAAGTTCTTTAGGGTTTGGAATGTGCTTTGTCCAACATTCACCCTTTAATCCCAGGTCATAGATGTCAGAAAGAAAACTATCAAATACTTTGACTCCTTGGGACATAAAGGAGACAACATTTGTAAAACCCTGCTGTAAGTAGCTGCTTTTTTTATCCTTTTGATTGTTTTGAGGCCTTTTTCTGTCCCCACTTGGACTGGTCCTGCCCTGGCACAGGCTGCTCCTCACTTTCTACCTCTTCGGTTCTGCTCAGTGTTTTAAATCACCTGGAGTGTACTTGGGGCAGGTTTTCATGTGTCCTGGACATCCTTACATGTCTTTGCCAGTAAAAATCCTTAGTCCAGCAGTTTTTTAGGATGAGAGCAGCCCCACAGAGACAAACCATAGAATCCCAGAATTACTGAGGTTGGAAAAGCCCTTCCAGCCTATGGAGTCCCCCCTGTGCCCCATCCCCACCTTGTCCCCCAGCCCAGAGCACTGAGTGCCACATCCAGGCCTTCCTTGGACACTTCCAGGGATGGGGACTCCAAACCTCCCTGGGCAGCCCCTTCCAGTGCCTGACAGCCCCTTCCAGGAAGAAATTCTTCCTGGTATCCAACCTGAACCTCCCCTGGCACAGCCTGAGGCCGTTCCCTCTCCTCCTGTCCCTTGTTCCCTGGGAGCAGAGCCCGACACCCCCCCCAGCTCCCCCCTCCTGTCAGGGAGTTGCAGATCCAGAAGGTCCCCCCTGAACCTCCTTTTCTCCAGGCTGAGCCCCCCCAGCTCCCTCAGCTGCTCCTGCTGCTCCAGCCCCTTTCCCAGCTCCGTTCCCTTCCCTGGACATGCTCCAGACCTTCAGTGGAGGAAGTCCAGACCAGTTCCTTCCAGAACTGCCCTCAGCAGATCCACATCCCACTCAACTTGGTGTCATCTGTGAACTGACTGAGGGTGCCCTTGATCCCTTCATCCAAATCTTGGATAAAGATATTAAACAGGACTGGCCAATACTGAGCCTTGGGGAACCCCACTTGCAGCCTCTCACCGTGCCTCTAAATTTAAGACTGGGATTTTCCATCACACTCCTTAAATCCGCTGCTGTGAGGATCCTCTGACATTTCACTGCCACTCATCTTCCTGTCACCCTTCAGCAGCTTTTTTTTTTTTTGGTTGCCCTAAATTGGGGAGATAAAAAGCAATTTTGTGTTGTTTTAAACAGACAATACCTGCAAGACGAAAGCAGGGAAAAAAGGAACCTGGAATTGACTGCTTCTGAGTGGACTCTTCGCAGCCTGAGCCCAGAGGTACATGAGCAATGCCTGGATTTGGGATGTAAGGGAATAACACTTGCCAAGGAAGCAGGAGAGATTAATTGGGACAATTCCTTGGATTCGGGAGTGGGAAATGGAATCTGGAAGTAGGTTTTCAGGAGTTGTTGGTGGGGGTAATGTGTGCTATGACCAAACTGCTGCTCTGTTAAGGTAGATAAAAAATTCTCCATCTTTTCTGTGTTCCTCAGGAAATCCCTCAACAAACTAATGGAAGTGACTGCGGGGTTTTTGTTTGTAAATTTGCCGATTCCATCTCCAGAGACAAACCCATCACCTTCACACAGGTGAGGGAAGTGAGAAACAGCTCCAGCCTTTCCCACATGGATACAAGAGCTGGGCAAGTCCCACAGCAGCTGGGGCAGGGGCTTGAGGGCTTGTTCCTCATGTCTGCTGTCTGCTTGGCAAGATCGTGGAATCATGGAATCCCAGAGTAGTTTGCGTTGGAAGGGACCTAAAAACCCATCTTGTTCCAACCACAAGATGCTGCAGGCAGTGGTTTCTAATATCTGGCCTTTGTATCTTTTGGCAAACAGGTTTTCCACTGGTTATTATCCAGTGTGGTGGCCTTTAATAAACATCTTTTACAGCAAATGGGGCTTTGCTGGGTGGTTGTGGCACCCCTGTGTGAAACCCACCTTGTACCCAAATGGCAAGTGCTGACAGTTCTCAAGAGCAACTTCCATGCAAGAATTCCCTGGGTGTTCATGGAGATTTCCTGCCTCTTTCTCCCCTGCCTTCCTGTTTAATGGATTTTCCCTTTCCTTTCCAGGAACACATGCCTTACTTCCGCCGGAAGATGGTGTGGGAAATAATTCATCAGCAGCTGCTGTGAGACATGCACTGTTAGCAAAACCACTGTTCTGTAAAAAAAGAGACGTATTTATTTCTTACTGTTAAGATAAATATTTAATTTATGTAAAAGCCTTATTGTAAGGGAACTTTACTTGTTAATAAATTAGAGTAATTTATTTTTTAATTGAAAACCGGTTTGGTGTCTCTGTGTGGTTTTTTAACTTGCTCACAATTCCTGAGGAAGAGGGGGTGTCTCCTCTGCTGGGCTCTCAGGGATATCCCTGTGCTGTTCCTTGCCTGGAGCTTGTCTCCTGGAAGAGCCGAGGGGCTTTATCCACCTTTTCTTTCACACTAGTTGCCTCCATCTGCCCCAAACTCAGACCACCAAAGGAAGAACGATTCCAAAGGCTATTGGTTGTGTTTTGTCCTTACAAATAATTCATCAGGCATAATTACCTTCCCTAAGGCCACAGATGATCCAAGCTCTGCAGGGTTTAGGTTTCCTCTCCCCTTCCCTTGGGTTCTTCCTGTTCAGGGCTGCAGTTTTGGGGGATGAATTGTTCTTTTTGAGGGGCAAACACAACAGAGGTGTTTGGGGTGGGGGGGTTGGTACTCTGAGGTGTTTTGAGGTGACACCAGAGTCTGCCCTTTCCAAGGCAGTGTTCCTGGTGCTGGAAGGGTGGGTGGGAAGAGCCCAGGGGGGTTTTTCTCATTGTGGCCCCCTCAGCCCAGCCAGCTCTACCCTTGCCGCCCAGGGACATCCCAGCCCCGTTTGGAACCTTTCCCTATTGGATATTCCACCGTTTTGCCTTTGCCAAGGACGTGCAGGGAGGGAGAGGCAGTTCCATGATGGCAACTCTCACCTTGAAACGCCTACACCCACCCCCCTCCCCAAAATGCTGCCCCACCCACCCCTTCCCTCCCCCCCGGCAGGGGAATGGGGCGTCCATTGGGGCTCGCGAGGGATCCCAAAGAAATCACAGAGAGCAGGCTCAGGCTCTGGTTAGCTGGATATATTTCTCTTGTTTTTTTTGTTGGTGTCTCGGGTTGGTTTTCACACAACACTTTGCAGCAGAGGAAAACATGGATTCGCAGCCCCCAGCACCTCGGCTCCCATCCCTCCTCCTGCCCGGCGCTTCCGCTGCTTCCACCCATCGCTTGTCTTTGCTTAAACCCTTTTTTAATTTTTAATTTATTTTTTATGTTTGGCTTTTTCTTTTTTTCCCCTTTTTTTNCCTCCCCCCCGGCAGGGGAATGGGGCGTCCATTGGGGCTCGCGAGGGATCCCAAAGAAATCACAGAGAGCAGGCTCAGGCTCTGGTTAGCTGGATATATTTCTCTTGTTTTTTTTGTTGGTGTCTCGGGTTGGTTTTCACACAACACTT
>VXAY01002920.1:206655-225446 GCA_013399855.1 Oxyruncus cristatus
TTTATTACAAAAATAAAAAAAAAAAATGCTCCAACTCTCAATTTTACAAGGCATACAAAAATCTCTAAAAGGGCAACACAAGCGCAAGGTGCTGAGGTATGAAAACCTGAGGTAGTTTTTTGTGTGTGTGTGTGTGTGTTGGGGGGAGCGTTGGGGATGTTTCTAATTTTAAAAATATTTTTAAAAAATTTTTCAAAAAATTAATTTTGCTGGTTGTTTTTTTCCAGCCCCTGGTCTGGCAACTTCTCTTGTAAATCCTGACAGTTTTTTTTCTTCCCCACCCATTTCACCCTCCTCTCCCTGCAACAAGGATATTTCCCCAAAACCCCAGCCCAAAGCAGGCAGGGCTGGTGCTGCCCATGGTTTTCCAGGNCATTTTTCCAACTCGGTTTTTTTTTTATTACAAAAATAAAAAAAAAAAATGCTCCAACTCTCAATTTTACAAGGCATACAAAAATCTCTAAAAGGGCAACACAAGCGCAAGGTGCTGAGGTATGAAAACCTGAGGTAGTTTTTTGTGTGTGTGTGTGTGTGTTGGGGGGAGCGTTGGGGATGTTTCTAATTTTAAAAATATTTTTAAAAAATTTTTCAAAAAATTAATTTTGCTGGTTGTTTTTTTCCAGCCCCTGGTCTGGCAACTTCTCTTGTAAATCCTGACAGTTTTTTTTCTTCCCCACCCATTTCACCCTCCTCTCCCTGCAACAAGGATATTTCCCCAAAACCCCAGCCCAAAGCAGGCAGGGCTGGTGCTGCCCATGGTTTTCCAGGGATGTCAGTGCCGGGCAGTGATGGAGAGAGAGGATGGACAGACAGAAAGGGGGGACAGAACGGATGCAACCCCCACTTTTGGAGTCTGTGAAGCAAAGAGGGTGGGTGAAGGACAGGAGGCAAGGGGAATCTTGTTGACTCCTCCAGGCCCTGCTCTTCTCAAAGCCCTTCAGAAACAGCTTTTAAACATTTATTTAATGATTTTTTTCCCTGCTGGCAATCCTACAGCTAGCTCTGCTCTACGGTGCATTAGAGAACCAATGGACCAGCTCCCGCCCTCAGACCTCTAGATAAGCCTGCTTTTGCTAAAAACAAAGAGCCCCCTCCCCCTGAAAATTTAAAAAAAAAAAAGAGTTAAAAAATAAAATAAAACCTTACAAAACATAAAATGGGGCGTTAGTTTCATTACCCATATATTAACTCTAAACTTAACGAGCGCTGCAGCCCCCCACAGGCCGGGCCAGGGGGTGGGGGAAAATTCCAAACAAATCCCAAACAAATTCCAAAAAAATTCCAAAGTCCAAATCCTCTCTCTCTGCCTATGTTAGTCCAGCTGGAGTGAGAGTGTGGGGGGCTGGGGCAGTGGGAGGCGATGTAATAAGGCGGAGGCTGCGGGATGGAGGGAGCCCTCCCCGTGCCCCTCGTGGCAGAAGGCTGGGGGGCCCGGGGGGGGTCTTTGGTTTGTGCCCTGCCCTGCTGGGGGTCTGGGAGGCGCCAGGGGGGGTTACATTCATCGGGCGGTGCTGGTGGGAGCCTCACTTGCTGTGCTGCTGCGAGGCCACGGCTCCCTGAGCGTGTTTGTGCTCCTGCTGCTTCACCTGCTGCACGATTTCCCTGATCTTGCGCTGGGCAGTCTGGGGGGAGGCAAGAAAGGGGGGTCAGGGGGCACCACCGGCAGCTCTGCCCCCCTTCCCCGAGCCACGACAGCATCACAACTCGCCAACTTTTAACTCCAGGACAAGCCCAGCTGTAATTAAAGCTGGGGTTTAGCTTATTCTTCTTCCACCTCTTCATGGCCTCAGTTTTGGGGTGTCATCCCCCAGCAGTCAGGAGCCAAGGGTGTGGTACCTGCACCCAGGTGGGATGTGGGAGCCCGTTCCCACCTGGTGTGCAAGACATAGATTTTGGCTAAATTGAGGAAAACTTTAATTTTAATGCAGCCAAACCTCCTTTATAATTTCTGGCCTCATAAACAAGCTATTTATAGAATCACAGAATATCCAAGTTGGAAGGGATCCACAAGTACCATCCAGTCCCACCCTCAGCCCTGCACAGGCCCAGCCCCAAGAGGCCCCCCCTGTGCCCCAGAGGATCATCCCAACCCTCCTGGAGCTCTGGCAGCCTTGGGGCTGTGCCCACTGCCCTGGGGAGCCTGGTCAGGGCCAACCACCCTCTGGGGGAAGACCCTTTCCCTGAGATCCAACCTGACCCTGCCCTGACACAGCTCCAGCCCTTCCCTGGGTGCTGTCCCTGGTCCCCCCAGAGCAGAGCTCAGTCCTGCCCCTCCTCTGCCCCTGCCCAGGCAGTTGGAACTGCACTGAGGTCTCCCCTCAGCCTCCTCTGCTCCAGCTGAACACACCAAGTGCCCTCAGTGTCCTCACACGGCTCCAAATCAAGGCCCTTCCCCATCCTCGTTGCCTCTTCTGGACATTCTAATGGCTTCAGATCTTTCTTACACTGCAGTGACCAAAACTGCACAGAAACCTCCCAAATCAGGGCAGCAGAATGCTCAGGGAATGCTGTGCTTGGTGGCTTTCCTCAAACTGGCTGGGAATGCCAGAAAACCCATGGCCATGTGGCCAAACCTCACCTGACTGGCAAAGAAATGCCCGATGATTTTGACGACGACCTCGTCGTTCTCGTCCGGGGTTTGGTCCCGCGGCACAATCACTTCTGCGCTCGTTAAATTCTGCAGCTCGTTCACCTGGAGCAAATGACACAGATCCAGGTTTTGCCGTGGAAGAGCCAAAATCCTCCGCTGCCGGTGCCCCCCCCAGCTCCGAGCCGGCACATGGCACCAGGAATGCCGTAGGTCACGCCCTGTCCCCCTCGGCCACCACCAAGAGCCACCTCCAGGGACTGAGGCATTGCTGTGACCATGGAGCACCCGAGCAGGGTGATGGGAAATGGGATACACCCAACTCTGCCCCCCTGGACCCCCCACCTACCGTCTTGCCACCTTTGCCGATGACGCGGCCGGCGGCGAAGGAAGGCACCTTGATGTGGGCTTCGAGTTTCACCTCCTCCTTCGGGTTAAAGAAGTTTTCCTCTTTCAGCTTCCCAAATATTCGCCCCTGGGCCTGCAGAGGGGACAGAAGAAGGGAAGTAAAACCAGCGGTGCCTGCTGTGCCCTCCATCCCCACGGGCGATGAGGTGCCGATGTCCAACAGCATCAGAACTGTGGTCCCAAGCCACGAGCCCCCGTGGTACTCAGAGGGTGGCAGCACAGTGGGGACCACAGGGATGCCCTCACTGTTGTCCCTGCCCGTGTCCCCACCCAGCGCCCTCCCCACAGTCAGCACACCTTGAACTGAGCCTCGGGTGGCCCCGTGATGATCACCATCCGTTCGCTGGTGTCTGGACCTTCTGCCGGGGTGATCTGGGAGGGAGGAGGAGGGAGTATCAGTGGGATCCCCTCCTTGGGCAAGACCTCCCCTAAATGGGATGTCCCCCCATGCACGGACATCCCCCCCATGCAAGGACATCCCCCTAGCCGTGCAGGACTGACAACCAGGCTGCTGCAGGACTGGGTTTCTACTAATTTGGGGAGCAAAACCACCCCTCAAGGGCTCCTATTCTCTGCCCTCAGTAGCAGGAAGGGGAAACTGAGGCATGAAGCCCCCGGGCAAGCCCTGCAGTTCCCTGCTCACCTTGATGGAGGCACCAGCAAACCGTGCCAGTTGCTTGATGTGCTGCCCCTTCTTCCCGATGATGGCCCCCACCGCCTGCGTCGGGATGAACAAGTTGACGACCTCCTGCTCCGGCAGCTGCAAGGGGCACAGCAGAGCCAGACGGTCAGGAAATCAGATGGATCAGGGGGTGGCTTCCCCCCACCAGCATGCCAGGGTTGGGTTGAGTTGAGCTGGGTAAGTTCCGGGTTGGGTTGAGGTGCTGGCACCCACCCCTTGTTTTTTTGCCTGCCTCAGCCACACAACCCTCCCTCTTCCCAAGGTGCCCAAGTGAAAACCTCATGGAGAGAGGTGCTGGGGCACTTCTGGGGTGCTGATGGGGGAGGGGCACTTACAGGGTGCTGATGGGGGAAGGTGCTGGTCGGAGGAGCTCCGTACAGACCCGACACGTAGGCTGAGGAGCCCTGGAGTGGGAGAGGAAATGGGGTCAGTGATATCAGTGACATCCCCAAGGTGCCAGCCCCTTGCCAGCCCCATCCCAGCCACCCCTCGTACGAGTGAGAAGAGCAGTGTGCCACCACCACGAGCCTGGTGGGGACTCAGGGACCACCCCTTACCCCCTGAGACCCCTCTGAGACCGTGTGTGCACCCAAGGGTGGAAAAGGTTGAGTTACTGCCTGGATGCCGCACTTCTGGCACAGCACGAAGGGGCTGGGAGGTGGTGGGAGCTCCCAGTTAACCCCAGTTCCTCCCCACTGCTGGTTTTTTGGCCGTGTCCTGCTGATGGAGTGGCCACAACCCTGGAAAGCCTCTTGGCTATGCTGCAACCCACCATTGGTCCCCTGTGGAGAAGGTGGGGTTTGGGGAGAACTGAGCAAAACATCTGGTTTGGCTCTGATTTCCATCCCTATTGTCCCTCTCCAGCTTCAAGAGAGGGAAAAGCTGAAGATGTTCTTCCAATACCCAAGCTGGGCATAGGGAAAAGCAGCAGGTCTGTCCACGATCAAAAGGAAGGGGTATGTGCCAGCACCCCAACGCAACCCAACCCAACCCAAGCTCTTCTGTGTCTCGAATCCATCAGACATTTCTCCTGGCAGCAGACACAACTCCCTCCCACTCTGGGGGGCATCAAGAGGTCATCTCCCACCCACAGCCAGGGTGGCCACCCCTTCTTCTCAGGCTTCCCCATTCATTGTGAAGCTCCTTTCTCATCCTCCTTGCCCAGTCTCCAGACGGGCGATTTCCAAGAGGAAATTGCTGCTCTTGGCCTAACCAGGGGGACTTAGAACAGGACATGCAAAGCTTTGGGGTGAAGGACCCCACACCAAATTCTGCCCTTCAGGAACCTGCACAGACCCTCCCCATCACACCCACAAGTATTTCCCACAAGCTGATGTCTCCCAACATACAGGGAGAGCATCCTCCCCTCCACGGGCTGGCACAGACAGACCAACTGACCCTCTTGGTGCCCTCCAGAACCACCACACACCACCCACCCCCTCACCTTCCCTGGCACTCACCGTCCTCCTCCGCCCGCTCTGCTGCTGCCATCACCAGGGAGAGAAAACAGCACAAGTCAATCAAACCACAACTTGGAATAAATTATTCAGAGACTAACAGAGACTGTCCACAGCACCTGGGGGACCCAAGGGTGCTCCGTAGGTGCTGCTGGATGGACCTTCTCCACCAGCACTTTGGCCACTGTGGTCTCTGGGCACTGGACCGTTGCTGCCCACATGTGATTCCAGGGGTTTTGAAGATCCTTCCCCAGGTCTCAGCACCCCAAGAACAAGGAAAACCCTTCCTTATGAGGTGGGGTGGAGATTGGCTTCCTGCAAGCACAATGCCTGGGTGCCAGGGCAGGGATCCAAGATGATGCCTTGTTGTTGGATGCACCAAGGGTGGGCTGCTCGTCCCCTGCACACCCTGTGGCCACACCAGGGGCCTCAGGTGGCCACCAAGACCAGACCCACAGGGCACAACCCAGCCCACACCAACCCAGTGGTGGACTTGGGGTCAGGACTGAAGACCACCTGCAAGGTTTTTCCATGCCCTCTTCAGACACTGACCCCTGGGGCACAGCCAGTCCTTAAACACAGGGGAAATCGAGCTCAGCACAACACAGGGATCTTCCTAGGGAGCTGAATCTAAGGAAGGACAAGCCACTTTCATTCCCTGTCCTCTCCACTCTGCTGCTGTGACAGCATCCTCCCCAAATGGCCGAGAGTCAGAGCTTCCACTCAAGGCTCTTCCAGTTCCAGTGACCACCCAAACACAACAGCTGTAGCAGGACACTCCAGACACCACTCTGCCCCCAGGAACACACCCCCCACACCCCAAAACCTCCCACACTTACTGCAAAGGGGTGGTAGGGGGGGGCAGCTGCAGCCCCTTGGGCCCCCGGGCTGGATGGAAACATGGACAGTCCTGTGGAGAAGATGCCCAAAGCACTGAGGTTCAGTCCTGGGATCAGGTTGGCTTGTTGCTGGGAAAACAAAGATGTGGAGAGAGGTCTGAAAGGCAGATTGGGGTTTTGGGCTTCTCACCCCAGTGTGGGTGTGATGGGTGAGGGCCAACCAACCCTCATCATAACATACTAACACCCTCCCCCGCAGTTTTCTTATGGCCACCTCAGTGGAGCAGGAGCATCCCAGGGGGAAGGCTGGAGCTTACATTGACAGCCACCACATCATTCTCATAGGCCTCTCTCAGCTTCTTCATGATCTCCACCTCGGCATTGGAACAGGCCTCCGTGCTGCCCCTCACTGTGATGGTCCGCTCGGGGTTGTAAATGGTCAAATCCTGCAACCTGCCCCGCAGGGAAACCCGGACACGCGGTTACCTTCTTCCTCCAGGGCAGGAAAAGCCCCAGGAAAACTCAGATCAAAGCTGAGGGTTCCCCCACCCCGAGACAGATTCCACACACACCCCCACTCCTGGCCCAGCGCCACCATCCACCTGGGGTGAGGCATGCGCATGGAAGGACACAACTGCTCTGCTTTCTGGCTCTAGCACAGCCCCATCCCATGCTGGATGGAAGGGGGTGGCTTGGTGTTTGCCAGGACTTCACTGAATCACAGAATCCCAGAGTGGTTTGGGTGGGAAGGGACCTTAAAGCCCATCCATTGCCCCCCCCTGCCATGAGCAGGGACACCTCCCCCCAGCCCAGGTTGCTCCAAGCCCCGTCCAACCTGGCCTTGGACGCTTCCAGGGATCCAGGGGCAGCCACAGCTTCTCTGGGCAACCTGTGCCAGGGCCTCCCCACCCTCACAGGGAAGAATTCCTTCCCAATATCCCATCTAACCTGCCCTCTGGCAGTGGGAAGCCACTGCCCCTTGTCCTGTCACAGGAACTTACGGGGAGATGGTGATCTTCGTGCCTGTGTCCTGCTCGATCTTCTTGAGGTTGCGGCCCTCCTTGCCAATCAACCTCCCCACCAGGCTGTTGTGTGCCAGGATTTTCAAGGGAATCTCTTCTGCTCTAAAATGGATTAAAAAATAAAATCTAAAGGTCCGTCTGGCCAGGAAATCCATTTCCAGGCATGGGCACTACAGACATGGTGGAAGAAGCAGAAGAACCACCACCATTTCAAAACCACCACCCGTCTGGCTGAGCCAGGAGCACTCACGATTTAGTTTCATCAGCCTCCTTCTGCATGATATCCAGGATCATGCGACAGGCTTCGGAACAGCCCTCCGGCGTGGCGTGGATGGTGATGGGCTTTTCAGCAGCGCCGGCGTTCTCCTTCCTGTGGATGTCGACCCTATGGAGAAATAACCGGCAGAGAGGAGCCCCCTGAGATGGGTCTGGTGGCACACAGAGGTTTCTGAGAGCTCAGGAGCTGAGAAAAACTCATTTCAACACTTGCTCAAGCTTTGGGGTGAACCTGGGTCTCAGGTGCATCTGCCACCACCTGGCTCATGCAAGCCCAGGTCGTGTTTGGTTTTGGGTGGTTTGGATCAGATCTGGGCTATGTTTGCCTTTAGGGCCCGAGGTCCCCGGGAGCTGAGGGGCGTCACAGCGTCAACCAATGCATCGAGGGGGCAGAACAAACCCTCAACAGCTCAAAGCCCTAAGCCACCTGCCCATTCTCTCTGATGCCAGTCCCACTCGGAGCTGGAGACCGGGTCAGGGGTCTCCAGAGGTCCCTTCCGACCTCCACCTCTCTCTGCGCAACACCCAAGGCTGTCCAGCGACCACGTCCTTCGGGACAGAGAGAACTTACCCATGGGCAGCGTCTGTCACGACACGGAGGAAACACGTCAACAACAGCGCTGGTACTCACGCCCTCCCACAGGAGAGCAGCAGCCCCTCCCGTGCGCCCGGCGGGACCGTGCTCTCCTCCTCTGGTCCTCCCTCAGCTCATGGCAGGGAGGAGGAACGCGCCTCCAGCTCGCTCCTCACGCTCAACCGTACCTGGCAAAGGCCCTGAGAGAGAGGGAGAGAGGAAAGCAGGGTAGGAGACTCCTGCACCTCAACCACGCGTCTTGGAGAGCAGGGGGAAGTGACCTCTCCATCTTCTCTTCCCACCAGAGGGTGACGGATGCCATGCAGTCATCCTGCCATGGGCCACCACCATGGTGTCCCTGTCACTGCCGCAGCCGGGGTCACGTCTTCTGAGCAGGGGCAGCAGTGGCCACTCAGCCCCTCAGAGAATCCCACCGGTGCTTGGCTCCGATGAGCTGGAGCCTCCGGCCACGTCTCCGAAGTCTCCATCCCGACCGGGGTCACTCCTGGTGCTGCTGCGTGTACCAGGCCAAGGGCTGTGGGGCAGAGTCACCCCCATCCATGGGGGAATGGTGTGGGGTCCTGGTGGGTTTGAACAGGTCAACTCTTCCAGGAGCTCCTGAGCCAGTGCGTCGGAACATGGGCAGCGGAGGGTGAGCCAGGTAAGGCTGGGGGAGCTGAGATAAGGGCTCCACCAGCTCCAAAGGGACCTCAAAGTGGTTCCATCCAAGCACCAAGTAGGGAGCAATAACAGAGTGTGATCCCCTTTGTAGGCTCCATCTCTCCAGATTTCCCAAAGCTTCAGCCAGAGCTGCTCAGGCAGGAGGTTGGTCCCCAGTGGACTGTACAAAGCCGTGATGGGGACACCAGCTGAGCTCTCCCCACCCTTGGTGGGGAGCTCTCCCCACCCTTGGTCACTTCTACAGCCCGTGGTGACCCTGCTGTGTGCTGTGTGACACCCTCTGAGGTGCTCCCAGCCATGGAGCTCAGTCAGGTTGATTTGCAGGGTCTGTTCCCAGTAGGCACAGGGACACCCCGCCCCCCGCCTTGCTGGGGACAGGGCAAGAACATCACGACAGGCCATACGAGGCGATGACAGGCCAGGCTGATGCTCCCAGTTAGGAGGAACCCATGAGGAATTCCAACAAATCCCACAGATGGGAGCCAGGCAGCTCCTTGAACCCACGAGCAGCTGAGGCTGGTGGAGGTGGGGACACAGCTGAGCCTCCAACCCGGAGAAGGACCAAGCACCAAGGAAGGGCCAAATGGGGGCACCAAGGTAATGAGGACCTTGGACAAACCCCAGAGAGGGGCATGAGCCAAGTTTCTGGCTGACCAAGCCATCCCACACTGGATGTGAGAAATGAGCTCCCTTTGCAGAGGGAAGACAGGACGCCAGAAAGGGGCTGCCACGTTCAAGGCATGTCCCACCCCAAAGAGCTGGAGAAGGGGGAGCTCTGGACTTCCCAGCACATCCCACTGCCACTGCTGCACAGCTCCATTCCAATGGGAGGATGGGGAAGGGGACCCTCAGCACCCTCACCCCATCACCATGATGCAGGAAGGGGCGACCGGGGATGCTGGGACAGGGACAGTGCAGGTTTGCCCATGGTGCAGCAGGAAAAGCCTCCAAGACACATCACAGGGGGCTGGGAATGCTTCAGGAAGCAGTGGCCATGAGGGACAGCCCTCTCCAGGTGGACAATATGGTGTGCATGCAGCGTTATCCTGGTAGCTGTGGTCCTCTCCTCACTGAGATCCAAGGGCTGTGGAAGGTCATCCGGTGGGATAGGCTCTTGGTCTGGGCTTCTTCATGGGAGAAGATGGCTCAGCCTGGGGACAGTTTTGTCCCCTGGAGCATCTCTGGGATCACCGTGTGTGCAGCCAGGGGGTGAAGTCCGATGTGACCAGAAGAATCCGGAACCCAAGGTCGATTTGGGTAGGAGCAGCAGCTGGACATCACTCGGGGTGGCCTGAGCTATGGGATGACGCCCCAAATTGAAGGAAAGGGCCTCCTGAGACTGCCCAGGATGCGTGCTTGAGGTCCTCTTTGCCCAAGGCTGGCGTGGAAGTGGTGGCACATGGTCTCCGTGGGTAGGTGAGACGGGGAGAGCACAGAGCATGGCCTTCCTCCACGGCACCGGCTCTTCAGGGCAGGCACAGGGAGCTAATCCATAAGGAAGGACAATTTCATGGCAGAAACTGCCCTAGGCAGCAGCATTTGGCCTCGTGGTCAGGAGAAACCAGCACCTTCTCACCTTCTTCACCAGGCTCAGGGCTTGGAAAGGGCAACTTGCAGTCTTGGGTGGTGAGGACACACCTACCCCTGCTGCTCATCCCACCAGGACTCACCTGGAGAAGGGCTAGCAGTCAACAGGGACCAGCTCACGGTTACCAGGTGGTCCCACCCAAGGGCCAGCCAGGCTCTAAGAGCTCCTCTCTCCCTACTCATCTGCCCCCCTTTCCGGACAGACCTCTTCCTGCCAACCCAATGCCGGGGTCTGGATTGTCTTCCTACCTCCGTCCGCTCTACTACCGAACAACTTGCCTCTAAAAACTCCTCTGAGAACTAGGATGTTGTGGGACAGGAGTCCTACGTCCCATGGGATCACCGGGTTCGGGATGAGGAGCATGGGAGAAGGCAGCTTTGGGTTAAACACAAACACACCTGGGCAGGAACAAACCATGCAGGAAAACCATGCGGAGAATCAGCGGTGAAATCAAGGTGGACAGCGACAAGAGAAACATGGAAAACTTTGGCAAGACAAATCCCCCTTTTTGTCCTTTCCCTTTTTTTTCTTCAAAAATAAAAATGTTTAAAAAAATGTTAATTGCTAAAAAAGGCTTCCAACAGTTACAAAAGCCCGTCCTTCTCATGGCAGTGCTCCCATGGTGTCCCCTTTCCCCCTACAACAGCTCTAGCCCATATGGGATGCTCATCCCATACGATTATGATCCCACTGATGAGCAAATCCCAAGGGCAAAGACCATCGCAATGAGGATGCCCCTCTGGGATTTTAACCCCAAACTTGCCATTTCTCCCTAAAGCCTCATCCCCAGCTGCTCTCATGAGGCTTTAGGAACTCATTCCTAGCCTTTTTCAATGTGCATCCCCCTCCTGCCGCACCGAGACCACCCTGGCCAGCAGGAATGGTTCAGGATTTGAGCTCTGCCACCATGCCCTGAAGGCTGCACCCCAAGGAAACAGCACCACTGGCTGGCACTTCAGAGCCCTGAGGGCAGGGAGGACCCCAAGCTGGGACCTGCAGTGACAGGGTTTGATCGAGCTTTCTCCCACACTGCAGCACCCTACGGAAGGAAACAAAACCATTGGAAGTACTTACTTGGACTGGGTTTGCTTAGTAAGGTTCTTTATGGTCAAGCCCTCCTTTCCTATGATCGCACCAACAAACTGCGTGGGCACCAGCATCCGCAGTGGGAACTCGAGCTGTTTGGGCTGCAAGGAGCCCCCCGGGGAGGAGCCCCGCTCCCTGGAAGAGTGGCCCCCGCGGCGGGATCGCTGGGGGGGTGGAGGGGAGCTCACCTCTTCATCCGGGATGTAGGAAATCTTGAAGGAACAGTTCTCAAACTGGTGGTCGCTCAGCTTCTCTATGGCTCTGCAAGGCAGGGAGACGCAGAGGTGGGTGAGGGGCACCCCACCAGCACCCCCAGAGCCTTGTAGTCCATGGTCCCTCCCCAGTCTGCATCTTCTCCCGCCCCAGTCTGGAGAAGGTGGCCATGGGAAGCCAGAGCCCCTCGCTTTTCCCCTGAGGAGCAAGTGCCATAGCGTGGTGGGACATCATCCCCCTCCCATGTGGGTGATGCTGGAGCTGGCACACAGCTTGACCTCCCGGGAGAGGTGGGATGGCAGCCTGGGGACCTGCCCCTTCACCTGGGAACCTACTCCTGGGCAAAGTACTTCCCAGAAACAGTCTCACAGGCTTTTTGCACATGGAAAAGGTGATAGAGCAGCTCTGAGCAACCAGCACAGCTCTAGGGAGAGGGATGTAGCAAGTGGTGCCCCTTTCTTGGAAATCCCAACTCCTTTCCCAGCGGGACAAAGCTGGGGGGCACCACCTGGACTCTCAATCCCGCAGCCCTCCCTCAGTGATGCTCAGCCATGCCCAGTGTCTTCCATGACCCCACAAAGTGGTGGTGGCTCCAACCATACACCTTCCCTCCTCCTACCACATCCCACTTAGGCTGTGGATGGACCACAACAAGCAACTCCTTGCCAGGCCTGAAATCCACATCCACTGAGGACTTCCGCAGCTTCGCCATCCAAAAAAAGCCTCTTATCCTGAAGTACCAAGCTCTGCTGTCTTCGGGAAACTCTTCTGTCTTCCTTTCTTGCCACGCATCCCAAGACCATGGTGCGATTTTGGGGGCTGTCCAGTGCAGGGTCAGGAGTCTGACTTGATGATCCTTGTGGGTCCCTCCCACCTCAGGAGATTCTATGATTCTAAGACACTCATCTGTGGCTCCTGGCACCTCCAGCTCAGGCTGGAGGTAGAAGCAGGACTCTCCCTCTGCCCTCCTGGACCAGGACATCACTCTCCCCATCTCTGTCCTCGCTTATCCAATGCCATGATGGGTCAGCTCAGATGGGAAACTGGTGGAATATTCATCAATAAATGTACTCACAAACGCTCTTCGTTGCCTGGGATCTGCCTGGCTCTTGGTCCTACCAAAAATACCCTGACCACTAATTAAGGAACATCTCACTGTTCACTCGTAGCTTACAAAGAGCTGGTCTCTACAAGCCTGGACCAAAGCATTTTGCTTGAAATAGTCCTTCCAGTTCAGAAATAACTCCTAATTTGTATTTTTTCCTCTCTGCTGGCTATGATAAACCTTTCATCATGTCTCCACACGGCCTCCTCGGGCCTGCTGGCCTCCTGAAGCTGTTCCTGGTGGGGGACATTTCTCTGCGACTCCTTGGCACAACAGGCAGGTGATTCACCCTCAGCTGTTCCCCTGCTCCTGCAGACACCAATTATGGGCCTCCTGGCTCCCTCTCACCTCCTCCACCCACCCACCCATCCATCCCTCTCTCGTCCACGGCAAAAGAACTTTCAGAAGCCATCCAGGTGGTTCCTCTTGACAGGAGGAGACAGTCTCTGCGTATTGTGGTCTTCAGCTTGGCTTTTCTCACTCTCCCATCACCACCCCATCTTTTCACCATCTCTGCCATCTCCTTCACCACCTTCAGCAGCTCTAACTGGCTGGTCACACTGGTGATTAATGTGGTCCATCCCCAGTTTTGGCCTGGATTGTCAACCTAGGAAGATGAACTGCTTATCTGACCTGACCCTTGGCTTTCCACCTTGCTGCCTGAGGACAAGGCCACTGACACATGGCAGACAACCCTGCAGGAAGGACAGTGTCCAAAGGGAATTGCACATCCAGGAGACAAGGGGAGAAGGCCCCTTGAAGGGACAACCACAGGGCTGATGGCCACAGGAAACCCCATCTTCCACACCAGGGGAGAAGGTAGGAGACAGCCCAGCAGTGGGACAACTTAGACAGAAGACAAGACACCTGGGATTCCTCAGGAAAAGTCTGGGCGGTGTGAAATTATGGACAAAGCCAACCAAAGCCCACTCACACTTTTGCCTCTTCCTTCGTTGCGTAGGTCACGTTGACAACGGCTGTTTCTGTGTCTGCGTTCACTGGGGAGCAAGAGAAGGACAGTTAGAGCAGGGAGGGGAGAGAGGCCACTGCTGCTCCCGGCCCCCCAGCACACTCCAGAGTGGGGACACAGCTGGGGATGGTGGGATGGGGATGTCTGTCACTGCTGGATTTCCCCCCAGTACAAGGACTGGGCTGGAACAAGACCAGAAGGTGCCAAAGCTGGATCCAAGCAGGACACCTGGCTGGACATCCCCAATCCATCAGTGGACCCCAAACGACATTCAGCTCGTTTTTACTGGCCAGGGACCAGGAGAATCCCTGGGGATGGAGGATGGATGGCCCATGCCATCCCACCACGGGATGGGCGGCCCCACCTCTGGCAGCAGGCACTTGTGTCCAAAGGGAAAACCAGTTCAGCCCAGTACTACTGGGATAATTAGGTTTCACCCCAGTGGGTTTCCTCTTCCTGTGGTGTGGGCAGAGCCAGGGAGCAGCGCTGGCAATTTTGCAGGGGTGAGGACCACACTGGACCATCTCACCTTGCTCTACGTTCTCCACCGTCCCGTACTGAGCTAACAGGCCATCCAGCACCTGGGGAGAGCAGCAAACCAGGCAGGTGAGGCCACAGACAGGCAGGGCAAGAGCCCACTCCCCTCACAAACACCCTCCAACATCACCCAACTGCTTAAATGCCTTCACCCACCTGCATCCCACCATCCCAAAGATTCCCCTCCACTCCAAGCTGCCCCACAACTCTGTGACCCACAAGCAGGCAGGAAGTTCATGGGAACTGGGCTGGGGCCCAGTTCATGCTCCCTCCTGGGGTTACTGGGAAGGTAAAGGGTGGCCCATGTGCAGACCACATGCTCCAACGGCACCAGCTCGTGCTGATGGAGGGGGAGATGAGCAGGATGTTTTTCGGATCAGCCACTTCTTACCTCCCACTGTAGGTGTGGGGGGATGTTTCGGATCTGGATCTTCCTGTTCCTGCAAAGACAAAGCCCTGGGTTAGGGTTTTCAGGTGCCCCACAGCAGAGGGAAAAGCCTCTCTGGGAATCACATGGCAGCTGGGGAGAGCTTTCTGAAGCATCCAGCTTCCCCAGGGCAGCTCATCCCCAGGGAAAGACCTTCTCTCAGCTTTGCCCCGGTCACCCCGCCGGGGCTGGAGCTGCCTCCGGAATGCTCCCTCCTCATGCTGGCTGTCAGGTTTCCAAGGAAACCTCCTGAAAGGAGCCTCTGCAGAGTCATGGCTGCACAGGGAGGCTGGGATGCATGGACACCCCCACCACACTACCCTGGGCTGGGGGCTGGGTGGGGACAGGACCCCAGCCCCACCATGGTCAACCCTGTTATCCCTTGAGGGGGCTCTCCAGAAGCGCATCCTGCTGATGTCCACCACTTCCCAGCAACGTGGGGCTGCTTTCCTTGGGGAAACCTGAATAAATATCCTTGGAGATGGCCAACACACCCAACCTTCCAACCTGACATGACTGTGCTCCCAACCTGGCCGTGGTTGCACTCCAAACCTGGCTGTGGCTGCATTCCCAGCCTTATGACTGTGCTCCCAACCTGGCCATGGCTACACTCCCAAGCTCACCATGGAGCAGCCTTGGGGAATGGATGCACAGGAACCACTGCCAAGGCTTCCCATGGGATAGCAGCCACCAAACACCACTGCAGCCCTGCTGTGCTTGGGCAGTGGGGAGTTTTGAGACAGTCCAATCCATGGAGGATCCAGCCAAGCCATGAGGTCATCCAAGGGCCACCCAGATCAGTATTCCCAATCCTGCTTGCAGTGAGTCAGCTCTGACCAAAACACCATCCTATATTCTCAGCTCTCCCAATACCCAGGATGAGCTTCCTAACCCAGCCACACACACAGAGCCAGGTTTTGGGAGCTAATCAGCAGCTGGAAGCTGATTTTATGAAGTTTTCCCCTTCCCTGGGATATGAGCTCAAGGAGGATGCTTGGAAGGACAGGCACCACCAGCCTCAATACTAAGTGGGGACAGGGAAGCAGCTCCAGCTGATGGCCACCAACACCCAGGGGCTTTGGGCTGAATCCCGCAGGACTGGGAGGCAGGAAGAGATGGAAGAAGACATCAACCCCCTGATTCCACCAGCAATCTTCAACAGCTGGAAAATGAGACCTTCCAGCTCTGGTCCCTTCTCTCACAGTTCATGGCACAGGCGCATCTCGAGCCCCCGCAAACCATTCTGGGGTTTTGGGTAGTTTGGGGCCAGACACAGCAAGGGAAAGGCAGGAAAAAGGACGTTTCTTGAGATGTGGGCTGTGAGGGCAGGACAAAACCCACAGCTGGTCCCACAGGGACCATGGTCAAGCAAAGAGGGAGGAAGAGGCTTGTATCTCCGGGGGCTGCTCCAACAGGGATGGTCAGCAGGACAGCAAACCCTGCGCTGGCAGCCAGCCAAGGAGTTGTGCTCAGGAAAAGGGGTTTGACAGGCTCCTGTCCGCAGCTGCCACCAGGGGTTTCATGGTTGGGAATGCGGAGGTAAGATCCCTGAGAGGGAAGGAGCAGGATTCATTCCATCCCATGCCCAGCCACCTCCACCCCACTCCAGGAAGGAGGACCTGGGAGGGTCCCAGGAAGGGAGACCATGGCAATGCTGGGTTCACCAAGAGCCTGAACCCTTCTTCCTGTCCTTGTCCCCTGCCCATGGCTGACACTGCTCCCAGTACAAACACCGTGGGGATCATTCCAGAAAATTGGACAGGTTTCATTTTTGAACCCCACCAGCACTTCCCAGAGGGGCTATTTTAAGATGCCTGGGTCCAGGTCAGATGTTCAGCTCCAGGGGGACCACTCCTGCCTGCTCCAAGGGATGCATCCCACTCCCAAAACGCCTGATGACAGGCTGTGGGGCCGCTGTGCCTGAGCAAATCCCAGTGAGCCTCAAACCACTGGAGAGAGCTGGACACAGTGCCCAGTTACTCCCACCACCTTCCAGGCCCCAAACAATGGGTGGCACCTTCACTGGCCTTAGCCCAAAGTGCCACACTCAGCTGCAAGCCAAAGCATCACCACAAGCAGCCTCTTCCTGCAGCTTGGGAACCATCAGGATGCCACAGGCTGGACCATGGAGGAGCCGCTCTCCCTCTGGAGTTCATCTGGCTCAGCTCACCCATGACCAAAGCCCAGCAGCCTGGGGGACACGGGGCATTTTGAGAGAGCTCATCCAAGAGAAACCAGCACAGCAGCTGGACACAGTCCCCTGGCCATGCCTGGAAAGCCTCTGCCTTGAACTGAATTGCTCCAAAGCTGTGATTTCCCTACACGACTCCCAAGGGAGATGCCATGTGAGATGCCAAGGGAGATGCCAGAGCAGCCCTGGCCAACCAAGGTGCTGCTCACCCCTCTGTGCCTGCCACCCACCTCCCAAAACACCCAAACAGAAGGATCACAGCACAGTGCCACTTCCCAGAAGGCCATTACAACATATTCCCACTTCCAACGTCCATCCAAGCTCGTGCAGAGCGCCCAAAGACACCCAAATGGTGCTCCAAGGCCTTCCCCTCACCCCTAGGCACGACTTCCAGCAGCTCATCATCACCACTGACCATTTAAAATAAGGTTATTATTCCCACAGGGTGTATTTTTTATGGTTCTTGTAATTCCCCACCTGGTTGGAGCAGTGCTGGACCACACACAGTAATCACTGATGGAATGATGGATGTGTTATTCCCAAGGGCTGGGGCATGGACCACCCTCCTCCAACACCACTCCCAGGAGGACTCTGAGGAGGAAACCCCCTCTAGTTTTAGTTTCGTTTCATTTTCCTCTCTCCTCCCGAAACCTGGGGACTGATTTCCAGGGACAGGACCCCAGCACAGGAGCTCGTGACAAGAGGCAGCAGCCACGTTTCCCCCAGCCAGTTTTGCAGCAGGCTGGTGGGGATTTAAAAAACATAATAAACATAAGAACCACTTTGGGGAAAAACACTTAAATGTGTGATGCAACTGCCACAGCGAGCTGTCCTTGGATAACCTGGGGAGCTGCATCCTCCTGTATCACCCTTGGCTCTGCTCTACCTGCACACCCACCTCAGTGCCCAGAGCAGGACAAAATGCCCTGTGGGAACAGAGCACCAGCTCGAAGAGATAAAGAAACCATATTCACTTGCTTTTTTCCCCTTCTAAATTCAACCCAAATGGGTCCTGCTGGGCAGCAGCTCCAGGAGGGATCATCTCCTCCATCCCAGAGCTGGGTTTTGGGCACCGGCAGCACAGGTGGGATCAAGGGTAGAGCGAGGCTGTAGGGTAGGTTCAGGAATTAATCCAGCTGTGTGTCATTTCCTGCATCCACCAGAGCAAAATCATGGGGCTGACATCACAATGCTGAAGGGAAAGGGGATGGAAAACCCAGGAAAACCTGCCAGCATCACCCCATGCCATGTGCCCGGGGTCTGCACTTGCTGAAATCAAGCAATAAACCAGAAAATGCCTTCAAACTTACGGTTTGTTCCCCAGAATCAGGGGGATTGAAGTTTTTTTGGCACATTTCCCTCTTTTCCAGCATGGCTTCCTGCCCTCCCATAGCTGCCATGCAAACAGTGGGTAACAACCCCCTCCAAAATCCAGGGACACAGAAGGAGAATAATAAAGATGAGATGAAGGTGTGAAACGAAAATAAGCCACCAGCTCCCTGCCCAACTTCCACAGGCCCTCCCTGGATCCTCCCATGGATCACTTATCCATCCCCTCATCTCCTGCTCCAGAGGGTCTTCACATCCCAAAGTATTTGGGAATCAGAAACTCAATTTCACTGAGCTGGCTTAAATATAAGCCCTGTAATAATACTACAATAATAATAATATAGTACTATAACAACGTGATAATACAAGAATATGAAATACCATATATAATTGTATATAATAAATATTATAGAATATCATATTCACCATTCTGCCCTAAAAAATGCAGATTTTTTTTCTACTCAAGCTTTAATATCTTAACTATATTAAAGCCACAAAGGAATTTTATCCCCTTCCACCTCAGATCGGTGCTGGGGGCAGACAAAACAATGGTCTGGCACCTTCTGCTTTCCTGAAAAATCAGTTTTCAAGAGAACTGGGCAGGGGGAAAAACAGAGGGGAAAACACGCTGGAAATCAAAGAGGAGCCCTGCCTGCTTTATGAAATATTTGTCCCAGGGAAGAAAACATCTACCAAAAAGATTCCCATCATCAGGCAGGGACCAAACTCCATGCCAGCTGAATTTTCCAGACCCAGCCACACTGACTGGGCAGGGAAGGAAGTGGCTGTTGGGTTTGTGTCTGTTCATTATTTTATATA
>VXAY01002920.1:231191-252285 GCA_013399855.1 Oxyruncus cristatus
CCCCAGCACCACGGACTCCATCACCTGCGATTCCATCACCTCCAAACCCAGCACCCTCAACTCCTCCTTCTGCTCTGGGACCCACCACACCCTGTCATCACCCCAAACCCTCTGCCCTGCATCCCACCGCCCCCCATCACGCTGGCCCCATCACCTCCAAACCCTCTGCCCTGGAAACCACCACAGCCCAGCACCCCGACCCCTCTGCCCTGAACCCACTGCAGTCTGTCATCCTCAACTCCCTCCCCCCCGAACTCTCCTCTGCCCTGGAACCTGGCGACACCCCAGCACCCCCAACCCTCTGCATCCCATCACCCCTGACCCTTCAGGAGTTCCTTCAGGGACAGGGAAACCATTTTGCTCAGGAATCAAGGTAAAAAAATAAATAAGAAACAAATCCTAATACACACACGCACATATATATATATAATGAAAATTAATAAATTAATAACTAGAAGATTATAATTAAAAATAGCTTTAAAAAAAGTAAATAAATGCTCTTTTTAGGAAAAGCAGAGTGTGCAAACCCTTCCCAACCCAGATCCGACCGGGCATCGCTGTGTGTGAGCCCGTTGTCCAAAAGGCTGCAGGAGATGCTGAGTTGGTGCCAGACACCGGAGCACTGAGCTGGGCATGTTCTCAGCCTGCTGGGAAACAGCTCCTGCAGCCTCTGAGGCGTGTGGCTCTGCTGGAGGGTGTCCTCAGGTGACCAGGAGTTGCTGTCACCACCTGCCTGCAGGTTAAATGACATTTTCCTCTCTCCTTTTGAGAATAAAAGCCAAATCCCTACAGAAGCACATCCGAGCTGTGATCAGAGACTGGAGTAAGGTGCACAACAATACTGGCTGGTGGGGTGACAAGTGGCCCTTGTGTCACAGGGACAGTCGTCCCTTGCTGGGGTGGGGGGGTGAAGGGCAGCAATCTGAATGCCCCAGATTTTAAGGCAATTAAAGGGCAATTAAACCTTCCCTCTGCCACTCTTCCCTGGCACAGGGAGATGGATGGAGTAGGAATAGCGGTGACGGGAGCTCGATGCCATGCCTACAGCAAAAATAGATGTGGTTGGGCTGTGATGATGCAAAGCCAGAAGAATCCTTCTCCTCTGATTTCCCCAGCTTTGCTTTCAGGCGGCTCCTGCCTGGCTGTCATTTGTCACCGGCGCCGGGGTCTCCCCCAGCCCCAGCCCATTTTTGGGATGATTTTAAGCTGAAATGGGTCATTCGTGTCCTTTTCAAAGATCTGACCCTCAATCGGGTCATTCCTTCCTCCTCAGGGATGAGCTATCGACAGGAACAGGGCAGGGAGCTGCCGGTTCATCGCTTGAGGTCACTGCCACTGGGAAGCAGCAGGAGAAACACGAGGTTTCAGGATTAATTAGTGCCCATGGGATCCAATACTTACTTATGACTCCTCGATCCAGCTTCTGGAGCTGGATGTAACGGAGGAGTCTCCTGCAGGCACCGGCATGAGCTCATCCCTCCTGCCCCCAAGTTTTGGCAGTGCAGAAAGAGCTCGACAACCTTCCGCAGATGTTTTCCGAAACCTATGGAGCTGGTGCTCTCTTCTCCAGAGTTTTGGGGGATCAGTCTTGCTCGGGTTGTGATGCTCAAGGGGAGTTTGTGCTTTGGGGAGGAAGATTTCAGAGCACTGCTACAAAACAGCTGAGAGGCAGTAAATGGTCCTAAAAGTGGTGCAGGATACAGCAGGAAAGGATCCAGCATCTTCCGAGGGCAGCCCTGCAGGACAATTCATTCCTCTCTGGAAAGGGATGCTGGCATGGAACGAATCCGGGATGCAGCAGCAAGACCGATAAAATGAGCAGGAAAACATGAGAGATTGAAGGAGGATTTGTTTAGTCTGGAGAAGGGCAGGATAACCTGGTGCCTGTGAAGGGCTGCCTTGAAAAAAAGAGAAACTAGGAAAAAAATTGAGCGTTTGGTTGCCTGGAGAGAAGGAGGTGCTGTTCCTCGGCTGGAGATTTTGGGAGGAGGTTGGACAAACATCTGGGACTCCCACATCCACCCCGGGGCTCCTGAGGGGTTCCTGAGTCCCCTCCAAGCTCCAGCTGGCCCACAGCTCCATTTTATCCCAAGCCTTTGGCAAACCTGCCTTAGAGCAAGCAGGTTGGGATCTAAGGTCTCATCCCCCTTTTCTGGTGGACCGGTCTTAGTGGGACACACAGTCAGGGCACTGGTTGGGCTCCTGTTAATGATTTTGGGGAGGTCCTGGCTGGGGCACCGATGTTGGATCCCTCCTTGGATCCCGCACCAAGAGGGTGTTAGGAACGGGACAGAGAAGGGACAGAGTGGGGAGGGAGGATCCTGCCTGGAGCCAGCAGGAAGACTGTAGTGGCTCCAGAAGCTACCCTGGAACGCTGTGGTTATCCAGCGGGAAAAGCTCGGTGACCTGGGTCAGGAGGAACCTGCCTCAGCTCTCTGACCTATTTTCCCTGAATCCCTAAGGATATTTTTCACTCATTCATCAGGCAGAGAAGCTCAGGAGAGCTTCATCCCACACTTGTCCTGTCGGGACTGGGAACAAGGTGGGATGCAGCTGCTCATTGTTCCATGGGGCTGCAGAGAATACACAGGACAACTCAAAAAGCTTCCAATAAACCCTATCCTAAAAATTAAACCCCTTTCCTTTCCGAAAGGACTTGTTTTCCCAAGCGTGTTCCAGAGGTGACTCTGTGTGCCACAACATGGAGTGGGAGCAGAGCGTGCTGCTGGAACAGCTCCTACCTGCCTTTCACCACCCTGGGCAAGGCACGAGGCAGATCCCAAATTCCCACTAATACAGTGTGGATGAAGCATCTAGAATGTGGGTTTTGGCTTTTGGAGACCTCCCAGCGAGCGAACAGTGCAGTTGCTGCAGAGGTGAAGGAAGAGCATCAAGGATGGGGATGGAAGCATCCCACTTTGGCAGGTGGGATTATCCCTCAGGAACAGCAGAGCTGGAAAAATAATTCACAATTTGGTTGGAAAACACACCCATGATTTTCAAGCCTTTTGGGAATCGGTTTGCTCACCCTTCGCTGGGACATGAGTGAAAGTCTTCCGACTACTCACTGGATTTTGGAAGCTTCCAGGTCTGGAACAGTCGGGAATGCTGAGGTGGAGGCACTGCCGTGGCTGGGTCATTAAATTAATGACTGGGACTGCGTTAATCACACCTGCACAGGGGCCAAGCAGGAGAGAGACAGTAACGACGGGAATGATGGACAAGACCAGGAGCTCCTTCCCAACGAGCTCCAAGTTGTGCTGACTCTCCCAAGGGGATCTCCAAGGTATGGATGTATGGGACCAAGGTGGTGGAGCAAAGGACAAAGATAGATACCTAAGAACACCCTGTGGCACTGCACCCTTTGTGTCCGAGCAGGAAAATTAAAGGATCAGCTTCTCGCAGCTCCAAAGCAGCTGTGCTGGGAGCACCTGCCTTGTGTGTGATGGATTTGCTGGAGTTCAAACATGAGCTCCAAAATAAATCTCTTGAACCCAAACTAAGGAGCTGCAAGGAAAAATGGGATTTTTAGACCCACAACTGCCCTGATGCTCCGCAGCTCCCTCGAGCTGCATGATCCCTACAGGGATCCTCATGTCCTGAGAAAGTGAGGAGGTGCCACAGGGCTGCAAAGGGTTCAGCGCAGGAGCATCTACTGTGCTGGGAGAGGCCCAAGCTGCTCCAGAGGAAATTCCACCTGCATGTGTGGGGAGAGACCAATGGCACAAACATCTCCTGATTTCCTTTTTCCCTTCCACGTGCTCCAAAGGTTTGTATTTGTCCTGCTCCTGATGGGAAAGCGGGTCAGGAAAGGGCACAGCCTGTCACATCCAGCCAGCAGATGGTGCTCTGGCAGAGGATTCCTCCCTGCTCCAGGGAAATCCATGCCAGGGGTCAGGATACACTTCCCCCTCCCCATGGTAATTCCTGCCCAGCTCCTGGCGGAGCCGCAGGACGCCCAGCCATGGTTTCCAGCTCATCACATACCAGAGCAGCCTGTCAGCAGTGTCACGGGGCAATGCTACACCCCGGAGTATCTGACTGGGGCTCACCCCGCACAGGGAGCCCCTTGGAATGATTCAGCAGCAGGAAGCACTGGACAAAAGGGTCTGCCCCTGGTAGGGCTGCAGCAGCTGCTTCCCAAAGCCCAGGAATGGCTTTAACGGGGATTTTGGGGTGCACCTCGGCACTACCTCCCACGGACACAACACCCAGTTCTTCCAGCTTGTCTTCATCCAGAGCCAAGCCTTCCCTGGCCTTTGAGAAGGACACTGAGGGGCTGGAGCGTGTCCAGAGAAGGGGCTGGAGCAGCAGGAGCAGCTGAGGGAGCTGGGGGGGCTCAGCCTGGAGCAAAGGAGGCTCAGGGGGGACCTTCTGGCTCTGCAACTCCCTGACAGGAGGGGGGAGCTGGGGGGGGTTGGGCTCTGCTCCCAGGGAACAGGGACAGGAGGAGAGGGAACGGCCTCCAGCTGGGCCAGGGGAGGGGCAGGTTGGACATCAGGAAGAATTTCTTCCTGGAAAGGGCTGTCCAGCCCTGGCACAGCTGCCCAGGGCAGTGGTGGAGTCCCCATCCCTGGAGGGATTTAAAAGCCATGTGGATGTGGCACTTGGGGACAGGGGTTAGTGGTGGCCTTGGCAGTGCTGGGGATGGTTGGACTCAATGGTCTTAGAGGGCTTTTCCAACCTAAACGATTCCATGATCCATAGAGCACCATGGCCTGCAATACTTACACCAAGTGGGGATCTGGCACAGGGATTTGGGACACTCTCAAGCACAGGAGCCATGTGACACATTCCAAGGAATGTGTCAACAGGAGGAACAACTTCAGCCCTGGATGGGCTGTTATTGCTCAGACAGCCAAAAATAATCACTGCCCTGATCCCGTTGTCCACTCAGGACAAGTAAAGACAGGAAGTTTTTACAAATACCTGGATAATTTGTAAATCCCTGACACCTGTTGTGCTGTTGTTGGTCACCTCCTCTCCAGGCAGCTGCAGCAGGCAAGGCCTATTCCTTCAGTCCCCTGCTCCACGTGATTTATCAAACTCCTTCTGAGAGCAAATAGGGAAAGGATTTTCTACCCTACATCCAGAAAGAGCATAATTTTTGAGTCTAGAAATGACTATACCATTATTTCTAGACAAAACCCCCACATTCTCACCATGAAACAGTGTCGAAAGCTCCTCCAACGCAAGATTAAAAAGTAATTAGCTCACAGATCCAACTGCACAGATTCCCAAGTGAGGGATTCAGGGCTGATTTCAAAAGTGAGAAATGGACTTGAGAAGCACCTTACGTGCAATTTTTTTTGTGGGACACCAAAGGACTGGTGGATCCTGAAAGGAATGGACAGTGTGTGCCCTGGGATTACCTGCAGGGTTGTTTTCTTGGCAAAAATAAGTAGGAAAAGAAAAACCAAACTTCTTTTTGTTTTATTTTTCACTTTCGGAAAGCATTTTACACAGGTTTAGATCTTGGGAGTAACTTGGAATCAGTAGAAAAAACTAACTGCACGGTTTTTGTCTTTACAATAGAAACCCTTCAGGAGTCAAAACGGAGACTAAAAAAATACATGCAAAACATACTCCTTTCAAAACACAACTAGAAACCAAGCACCAGCTACACAAATATGCAGAACGAAACAGCACTGAACACCACAGAAGTCGTCCTCATAAAAGGTGTCAAAGTCACCTAATTCACTAGGCACTGTCACTTGGTTAAACAGAAGAGACAATAAAAAAATATTGTCCACAAACTTGTAATTTCAACTCAAAGGCTGTAGCTAGAAATTCCTCTACGTGTCATGCTTTAATAGCGACCTGGAAGAGAAAACAAATAGTAAAATACACTGTCAAGACTTCAAGCATTGAGAGATTTGTAACTAAAGCTCACTGCCTTCCTTCAAACCTGCATCAAATTCCAGAGGCTCATGTCCTGGAGATAACCAAACTCCTGTTTTAAGAGTTTTGGAGGAAAGAACAGGATCTCAGACTCAAAACAAGTGCTGTTATCTTGTTTATTTTCTCCACACTCAATATCTGCTCTGTTCTCAAGGTTGCCAGTTGCTCGCTGAAACCTTCCAAGGAAGTGTGGTTCAATAAAAGAACCATAATGAAGTCAATCCTTATGGACACAAAGCTCAAAAGACCTTCAGGGAAAGGGGAAATTTGCTTTCAAGATGTGAACTCTGAGATTAGGCCAGGCCTAGGCCAGGCCTAGGCCAGGCTGGGCAGGGCTTGGAGCAACCTGGTCTATGGAAGGTGTCCCTGGTGCAGGGCAGGGGGAACAAGATGAGCTGAAGGTCCCTTCCAACCCAACCCATTCCATGATTCCATGAGTACTTACGAGGTGAGTAGGATCGGGATCTGGACCGGGATCTGTAGCCCCCTCGGCTGTAGTATGGGGATGGTGACCTCCTCCTGGGAAAGGGGGTACAGAAACAATCCCTTTGTTAAACCCAGTTTTATGTGGATGCCTCTAACCCCATCCTGGTCTTGGGAATGCACTTGGGAAAGCTCATGAGCACAGGAAGAGTTGATCAACATTTCCACTGGGTAACACAGCAAAGATGTGAATTTTCTTTTTTAACACCAGGTCTAATATTATTTTTGACTCTCACAACAAATACAAGCTCTTGCACTCACAATCTGCCCACATCATTTTAGTTTCAAGTCAGGAGCATCCCAAACAAGCAAGGCAAGACAAATAAATCCACCTTAACTTTTAATCTGAATTATTTGTCGAAGATGAAGATTTTTTTGACTTGTAGTCGCTGCTACAGCCAACCCGCCCCCAAGCCCCTCCAATCCAGGCACTCCCAAATGTTGTGTTTCCTTGCCCAGTTCCACTAACCCAGTAAATACCTGTAAAACTGATCCCTGTCCTGAACAGCTCTCCAGCCTCCTCCTCCACCGCCGCCTCCTCCTCTGTGAAAGCAAAAGCAGAACAACTTTTAAGAATTTAAAAAACAGAAAGTTCATTGTACAAGCAAAAAACATCATCAAGGGCAAGAAAATGATGTCAAGACAAGAAAACATTGGTTCCTACACTGGATGATGCTGAATTACTTCATTATGTTCATTTTTACCCACTTAAGGCAGGCCTTTTTAATTAATGATTTTCTTTAAGTAGCAAGATCAACTCACTACCCAGAGAAAAAATGTTGATTCCAAGGTGGAGGCAGGAAAAACCCCAACACCCTAACATTTTAACACTTCAGTCACATTTAAATAAGAGCTGAGGTACAAGTTCTCCTTGTACAGAACAGAAAAAACTTATTACAGCATTTAATATTAAGTGGTTGGACTGGTACCATCCCAGATTTAGATCAGCAAAGCGTTACCAGAGGGAGACTAAATCAAGTTTAAAGTCTTCTCCAGTTGTGGTTTGGTGATTTGTTTTAAGGTTAGTCTTTAGCTTACAGATGTTTTTTCAGGCAAAATTAAGCCTCCCATGGAGATGAGGAGGAGTTAAAGTTTTAACAGGACAATTCCCATCTGACACTGTATTTCCCTTAAGGCTTTATTTTCACAGAGGGCAGGGAAGGCAAAGGAATTGTTACTAACTGAATTTTTAGGGTGGGGTATGCTATGCTCCACTGTATCTTCAACAATTCCAAGCCTCCATTCCTCAGGGAAGCACTCGTGACATCCCAACACTTCTCTCTCCCTCACTCTCCCTCCAACAACCAGGATGAGAGAGTAGCAGATCCTGCTATTTTTAAAGCAGCCACACATGAGGCATTTGTGGCTCCATATTCCTGGAATCATGGAATGGTTTGGGCTGGAAGAGACTCTAAAGCCCATTTTGTTCCACCCCCTGCCATGGGCAGGGACACCTTCCACAGAGCAGGTCACTGTCACAGGCTGCAGCTCCTGACCCAGTGACAGCTTCTAGTGACACCTCACAAACACCTGATCAGTGGTCAGGAATGAAAAGGAACATCTGGGCTCCTGCCACCATCTAAACAAGGAATAAATTACATTTGAAGGGCACACAAGCAACAGACTGTTGGACAGCCAGCACAGCCAGCACACCCCGACTGACCCTTCCTGAGACAATGAGGAAATCTGAGCTTGGAAGAAGTGCAAGACAGATGGTGCAAAACTCTCACCAATCACTGCAGAGCCACATCTTCTGCTGTCCTTGGGTGTCTTTATTCTGATATTTACATCAGAATTCCATACAAAAACAAGGGAAGTAGGAGAAGCAAGCTGGAACCACCATTTAACAGCCTGTGTAGCACCAGACTACACTGGAAGTCCTTCCTGTGCCCCAGGACCCTGCTGAGCTGCTTCAGTACTTTGGTTAATTACTTTTAGTACATTAAGTGAGGTGAAGTTCTAACTATCCCAAGCAAGTTTCTGCACCTCGTGCTCCAAAACAAACTAGATGACTGATCCGAGAGCCTTCCACCACATCGGAAAGCTACACACCAATGCTGGCCAAGAATCCAGCTATTTCCATGAATACATGGTTGCCATCAGAGAACAATCCTAAAGCCACCTATTGCAGAGGCATTCAAGCTTTGCAAACCACTGGGAAGCACTACTGCACAATTCTGCAATTACAGGAATGCCAGGTGATTGCAGGCAGAACAAAGAAACTCTTGAATTTGTGTCCAGCTTAACAGTGTCCCAGAAATTGTGAGGATTCGACAGGGGACATTCTGGAAAACACAGAAGGTAAACTTCTCCATCACTAGAACCAATTACACCGCAAACTTGTTTACATACATATCCAACCTGAAGAGGTATGTTAAAAAAGTTTTTAAATGCAGATGTCCAGTACAGAACAGGTCTGTTACAATCCGCAATTCCTTATTTTTGGCAACATTTGTACCATAATTATCAGTGGGAGATACTGAAATTTCCCACTTTTTATGCTCAATACCTAAGCTGGCACTGTAAGCCCAACTCAAATAAATATCAGATCTGCACCATTTCAGTGCTGATGAACCAAAGAATTTTCTAAAATCAGAGTACAGAAAACACACAATGCAGACCACGAAAACTTCATGGACTAAGTCACGCCACAGGTTAAATACCACAAAGTATTTCTCAGTGTGACCGATGTGATTTGTCATTTCGGTGATGTTTTCACAGGAAGGTTCCAGAATGACAGTGAGTGCAAAACTGTTTTGTCACACGTATGTAGGATGAGCTGCCTGATGAGAAAGCAGAGTTTAAAAAGCAGTGAGATACCCCAAACCCCCTCACCTGTATGACCTGCTGTAGTAGTCCCTGTCGTCGTACCCTCTGTCGTACCCTCTGTCATAGTAATCTCGTCGCCGGGAGCTGCCACTGAGGAGGGAAAGAGGGCTGTATTTCAGCAGATATTAAACATTCCCATTGTTTGCTGTCAGTTAAGTTCACATTATTTAAACTGGGTCATGTTATTACCTCCCATCCTCACAACTAAAAAGACCAATGCAGGTAGGAACAGAACTACTTAAAGAACTGCTTTTTAAATGCTTGAACTTTCAGCCAGGTCCTTTCCTCTCTGGTCTGTAACCTCTTAACCTTTTGGTATCACAGGCACAGGAGGAATTCCATCCTGTGACAGCTCTTCATTCACACTGAACTCTGAGTAAGCTCCTTTTGAATGAACTTTATGATGACAAAAATAACCTGCAGTCTCAACACAACATCAACATAATCACCACTGAGCTGAAAGTCTTGGGAAATCAAATGGGGAATGACTTGGGAAAACAATTTACATTCTTGCCAACTGGAAGTCAAAAGTGTACTGTGTGGACAGGGCAAACTGCTAATCCCAAATATTAATGGAGCCACACAGCTGCTCTACCACCATTTCTTCATTCACTCTCAAAAATTTGAGCTTGCAAAGCTTAAAATAATTTAGAAATTTAAAAAAAAAAAAATTGTACTGTAGACTTTTTGAATCTAAAGAGCTGGAAAGAGATGCACTAGTGATGGCTGAGGCAAAAGTCTGATAAACGAAGAAAAACACTCAGAACTAGGTGTCCTAGAAGGGAAACAGAACAATTCTTATAAAACACAAGGCAATTAATCCCCGTTTGGAAAAAAAATCCCCCCACAGGAAACTTACTAAGTGGGTCTTCCCATGTAGATTCCAGGGGTAGGTGTGTGAGGTCTTTTCGTTATGGAGAAGTCTACCCGGATCCTTCTTCCATCCAGCTCCATTCCATTGGCACGTTCCTTTGCCTAAGGAATGATAAAATACCATCAGCTGTGGACATGAACTTTGGTACCTACACAGATTTCTAACCACTGCTTTAAGTTTTAGAGTAAGTCTTAAAAAGGCTTAGTTTGGAGCCAGGTCTGACTCACTTACACTTTCTGCATAACACTGAACATAAAGCGTAAGACATTTTTGACAAGCTGGACTTAACATCAGTAACCACTGAAAATGCGACTTATAAGCCATTAAAAGCCTGAAAGGAACATAATTTAGCAAGTGTTAACATGATTAAGAGGAACCTTTGAACATGCTGATGTAGGGAGATGGAACTATTCCAATACACAAGAAGCAGCAAATACTTCAGCTGTTAAACAAAGAGCACTGTTACGTTAAGTGTTTTCTTTCCTCCAGCACACCCCTAAAAATAACCATAATTATGAATATAATGGTATCAAACTCATAAGTAAATCTGAATTAAAGAACCCAAAACAATTGTGGTTTGGGTTTTTTCCTGCCAAGTAGCAGGACCTACATCGAAAGCTCCAACCCCACGTGGAGGCCTTCATGCCAAATTGGAACAGAAGACACTGGAGACTTTCAGGAGTGGGATTTATGCAGAATATAAGCCTGGTTCCAGTCCATGAGCACACAGCTCTGGAAGGGCTGGCACTGGTGTAGGATCCTACACTGGGTGAGTAGAGAATTCCCTGTTCATTCTGTAGCACTCACAAGCCCAAATGCCATGATTATGAGATGCCAAGTACCTCTCAGGCCCCGAGCTTGCCCAGGTGACAGAATATACACCCGTGCAAGCAAGAGCCCACAAACATTCCACACAGTGTGCACCCCAACCTACTTCCTTGGCATCCTCCACGTTCTCGAAGTACACGAAGGCAAATCCTCTGGAACGCCGGGACTGCTGATCGTACACGATGGAAACATCAGCAATGGGCCCGTACTTGGAGAAAACTTCTCTCAGATCCCTTTCTGTGGTGTAGAGACTGAGCCCAAACACCCCGAGACAACAGTTTGGGTCAGGATTTGCCTAAAGGAAAGGACAGACAGATATTAGAACAAAACAGGTTGTATTTGCAGTGCAGGTTGTGACTGCCAGGGTTTCAAGATAAAACAAAGATGGGGCTGAGATCTGGGCTGGGTCACCTGCTAATGGAGACACTGTGACAATCAAAGCCAGAGGAACACAGGCCTCCTCTCACAGAAACCCTTTGTATTCTCAGGGTACAACACAAGCCACCCAGGCTGAGGGACTGCAGGCTGTGCTCAGGACTGTGAGTCATTCCTGACCAGACATACCCTGTTCCCAATGTGACGTCTCCGAGTCGACATGGGGGAGTGGCTGTGGCTGTGCCGGCGCCGATAGTCCCGACTGTACGACCTGCTCCTGGATCTCCTGTGGGAGCGGGACCGGGAGCGGGACCGGGTGTAGTGTCTGCGGGAACTCCTCCTCGATCTAGATCTGAGGGGAGAAAGGTACAGTGTTGGCTTTGTTTGGGGGTTTTAACCCTCCAAAAATACATCACAGTCACAAACAGCTCATTTTCCAAAGTCCTGCAGTCCCACATGCTTCACTTACAATCAATTTACTCACTACTCACAAGGACTCTGTGCTAAATATTCACTGTTAGATTCCTGCAGGAACCTCTCCTTGATTTTAGTCCCCTTTTAACTTTCTTTAACAAGGCTCTCTTGGTTTGACACAGTATTGCTTAGAATATTCAGTGTTTAGGTTAAAACAGGTGGGGTGGCTCTCTTTTAAAACTGAGTAGAAAAAGGGAGCAGGAGCACGGTTTAACATAAAGCCTGCACCACTGCAGAGGGGGCACTGAAAAATAAATACACTTTTAAAATCTGGCGAACACCTCTGGAACAGAGCTCAACACAATCGGCAGGCATCAAGGTGCGCTAGCTCCTTTACCTGCTGGTATTTCAGCAGTTATTTAACCCTAGTTGTTCATCAGTGTTGACATGTTCACATTCCAAGTGTATTCAGACAAAGGTGCAACTCCTCACTGATTTCCCCCCCCCCAGGAATGTTTTCTGACAGCATGAGCTCTGTGGACATGAGGTTCTGGAACACTTCCATTCCTTCTCCCAGACCCTCAGCCCCCAACACAGCCACTCCTAGGGGTAAAGCTGGGCAGGCACTTACACTGGGATACTACACCTGACCTTGGTCTGTGATGGCTGCACTGAATAACCTGAATTCCACACCACTTCCAAGAAAAATCCCTGCAAGGCTAAGAAGTGCAGTTAACAGTTTAACAGTCAATGGATCTAAGCCATAAATTGGTGATGGATTTTTAGGCTCTTGTTTTGTAGATGTCCCTCCTCCAGTTCCACAGCACCACCACACTGGCATCAATGAAGCTCTGAATCTGAACTGTTTTTCACTCCTGAGCATTTAACAGCTTCTTCCATAGCCAGGATTTCTCCCCACTTGTCACCAGACAGCCAAACTGTAGGACAGATCTCCTGAAAAAACACCTCCAACCTCACCAGCAGTGAGCCAGATAAGCTCAAATTGAAATATATATCCATGCCCAGGAGAAATTAATTCAGCATATCCCATTACAGCACTTCTAACCATGTCTTTAGAAAGAAAACATTATTTTTGGCAACAGAAAGTTTACAAAAAAAAAAAGAACTTCCCTGAAGCTGGGAAGACAGTAAAAAAAAAAAAAAGACAAATAGTAATAATAATAATAAAAGAAGTTCCACACATGCACACAGCCATGTTTCAGCTAGATGCTAGATATAGGAAAAAAAAATAATTAAGGCAAACACAGAGTTGATATTCCAGGTACCAGAAAGGCACCAGAAAAAGATAACAAGCTGCACACTTCAATAAAAGAAGATTTTTAAATCAGGTATATTCACACCCCAAGTGATAAAAACACCAGGACACAAGTTGGTTCCCAAATCAAAGTTTAATTTACACAGCTGGTAACTCAAAAATACATTTGCAACGGAAACTACCAAGAAATATGAAAGTTCTCACAGGGTTATTTCTCTGGGGAGAGCCAGATTTAAATGATTTGCCCGTGACCACATCCCACAGTGTGACAGCACTGAAGAGAGATTAAAATACAACGTTTCTAGATATGTGCCTTGACACAATTCCACCCAAACCTGCTAAAGCAAACTAACCCTGCTCTGCAATTCCAGTATTTCCAGACACAGGCATCTTCAAGACAGCTGTTAAATGCTCAGGAAGCTGTGGTAGTCATAAACTGCTACTTTTGGTCATCAAAAATTATAAAGTCAGTTGCCAGGGTATTGTTTAAAGACCGCTTTCTTGTGAAAGTAAATGATTTGCCAGGTCTCTTGTGAATTCTAGATCTTGCACTTGCTTCTTCAGAATTTCATACAATTTGTGATAGTACTGTTACTCCGTACGATGGTTATTCTGCAAGTGGGAAACATGGGTATGGAATCCCTGGGGTCATGAATTACGGGGCAAAAGGACATGCTGGGTGGGCTCCTAACTTTATTTTAAAATTAGAAGGTTCCCTAGAGGTGTTTTGCAGCCTCCACCTCCTGAGGTTTTCAAACCCCAGTTGGACAAAGCCCTGAGAGCAGTCTGAGCACAGAGCTGACTCTGCCTTGGGCAGGATCTGGACTAGACCCTTCCTGAGCCGCCATATCCCTCTCTCACTGCTGCCAGTTCCAGAGGTCCCTCCAATTCCGTCCTCTCCAACAGTGCTACTCCACCAGGTGTTTATTAATTTAATTTGATACATTTGTTCCTGCACTCCAGGGACTGCCAAGTGCATGATTTCACACTTGTGACTGTGCCTGAAGTGGAAAATAAACCTCTTCTCCTGCTGTCAAAACCTCCCAACCATTTTCCTTCTCACAAAAGCCTTTCACTTTGATCTTGCAAGAACTAACACAGTATTTGTGATTGCTAATAGCACAAAATCTCCCAGTATTACCATCCTTCCCCCAGGCTTCGGCAATTCGCTGCTTGTTCACATAAAAAGTACGTTGTGAACAGCTCAACTAGAACTCCCTCTGCTAAACCCCACTTTTTTTAACAATTGAGTGAAGAAACCATCACCACATTCATTTCCGCAGTCAGCACTCAACCATCTGCTCTTTTAAGAGGAACTCTGCCCCTGCACACAGGTGACTGTAAGGAGAGGTAATACAATGCAAAAGGGACCTTCATAGTGTATGTTTGTGCTGCCACGTAACAAATACAATCAGCAGGTTACTTTCTCCACAACTCTTTTAGGGAGCTTGGAAAGCTGCCTAATATTTAGAGCTTCCTAGCCTGCTAATTCTCAAGTTAAATTAATGTATTTAAAAGGTCAGACTGTGAAATTCACATCTATCTCTGCAGCTTCTTTTAATTACCTACTCCAGGAACACCACGAGAAACTGTGACCCAACTGGGCAATCCTACAAAGTTCCTACCACTCCCTGTTCAGAAACAAGTCCATACTCCAAGAGGTAAAAGGCAGGCACTTCCAAAGTGGGTCAGAAGGGATACACATCTACAGAGCTGACTACCTCCTATGTAGCTGACTCTTGGGAAAAGCTGCAAAAATACCAATCCTGAAACCACTCGTGCCCCTCTGTATTCCATGGCCACAGATCTGCCGGTAACTCTGGGAGCAGAACTGGCCGAGTTGGACTTCACCTCGGACATAACCACCTGAGTTGGGAAGAGGAGGAAGAGGTAAAAGAAGCAAACTCACCTGGATTCAGACCTGGATCTAGATTTTGACCTGGAGCGCCTGGAATCCTCCTTAGAGCGAGATCTTGCAGGGGTGTGTCTCCCCGACTTGCCAGACCCATGAGCACTTCCACTTCTGGAAGCAGAGCGGGATTCCTGCACGCAGATATTGAAAGCCTAATTTGGACACAATTCCTTGTTTACCTACGGGCTGCAAACAAGCTCCAGTGAAATCAATGGAAATATTCATAGCTACGTGTCCGGGCAGTTGGATTAGCACTGCCTAGATTGTTAAGGAGGTTGTTTTTTTTTTTTTTTTTCCCTGGTAGACACTTCTTTACCCTGCATGTACTTTTTGCTATTAAACAGATAATGCATGCATGTTTAGCAAAATATACAGGGACACATAAACAGACTAGTAATTACTTAGCGTAGTGCTTTCAGATTCCAGATTACTTCTTATCTTAACTTCATTTTTATTCCTTTTCTTCATTCTTCCGTTTCAAATTCTGACTTCTTTCATCTTCCCCACTTCACACAAATTGCTCAATATTCTACAAGTGGGACTTCTGGTCTGATAATTAGCATGCATTCACTTTCTTTTTTTTCAAATTTCAGCTTCACTTATTCCTGAGCTTCAAATAATTCTCATTTATAAAACTTGTCAAATGGCGACTTCCGCATTTTCCTTCTTCAACATTAACCTTAATAGAAAAAGAACAGGATGAAGAATATTTAAGAACTCCAGGATAAAATCTAGTGCCAAAACTGAAACTAGAAAAAAAAAAAATGTGCTGTGGACTTTTACTATAAATGCAGTTTAAGCATTGAATCTACCAAAGCCCTATGATTTTATCAACAGGTTCAGTCAACTCAGTTTAACTTAACACTAAGCAACTGAATTTGCTATTTATGCCTGTATTTAATATACCAAGTGCACCTGGATCAGCTGAGTACCTACTAAGGAATTGTAGCATCAGGAAACTCAAAATAATTTGCGCTATCAGCCACATACTGAGACAGAATCCATCAGAAGTGACTCCAGGAAGGTCCTGCTGCGGTCACCGACCAACGTGCTTTTGAATGCAGAAAGCACAACGTGGTTGGGCCTTCAGTGAACTCCAATAATCTGAATTTTGGGCCATTTTGCAGTTGAGCAGCCCTGGTGTGCAGGTTTCTGAGTGCACGCACCCCCAGCTGCCTGCACAAGTGGGGGTTACACATCCAGGCTCTGTGCTTCCATGGAAATCAGCATTTTCCACCACCCAAAAACGCCCCACGCTCCAAGAGTGCTCTGGAATCACACCCCCATCTGCTCTGTTATTTACTGATAATCTTCTTTGGTACTGAGATAACCTAATTAGCAGTTTCAACTTATGTATTTTTATCTTTAGATCACTGTAATGCTTAGCTTCAGTCACATGCCTTGAACACTTCAACACACTAGGAGGTATTCTTAATTTCAAGTTATTAGAGGAAATTTAAAATTCAGCAAAAATTCTACTTCTTCCTAAAAAAGAATTCTACATTTAGTGTAAAATGCGATGAAGAATGATCATTAATGACAGCAAAGTACCAGATTTTTGTCAAAAATCCCTTGTTTTATCTGTGCAACATCTCAAACCTGAACACTATTTTAACAGGAATCCTGGACTGAGCATTCAGAAATTCACTTGCTGACTCAAAATTAATCAAGTTTAAACCACTTCCATACAACTTAACCCAAATCTTAGCTCTTTACAATTTCCTACCATGCAATATGGGGAGGGGGGGAAATGACTTACAGGATAAAGCAGATTTTCAATTAATTCCAAGAACAACAGAAATTGCCCAAAGTTGTCAAGGCATATTCTCTGTTCAAATTGTCAAAGTTTTGTTCTGAACTACAGCTGCCCCATATACTGACCTACAAAGGGCAAACACTGAGAAGTAATTACAGTTAAAATTAGCAGATTTAACCTAAATTCATTACTACCTTCAAAAGGAAACATTCCACAGAAATGAGTTCTGAGTTAATGTATTAATTTAGCCACAAGAAGCCGTAACTCCTAAAAAGTTAGACACAGCAAGACTGAAGAAGGGTTAAACCCCAGAACTAAGCAGTTCTTCATGTGAGGAAAAATACTTTAATTCACAACAGATAATCTGGGCAAGACAGAAGGAGCCGTGTCTAAAGACAGGGGGACTGAGGCTGGAAAGGACAGGAGAATGCAGGATGAGAGAGAAGCAGCAGGGAGCACCTTGCCCACAAACACATCCCAAACCCTTTGCAGAGCTTTTCAAAGTCAAAAGCTTTGAAGAAGGAAAGAATTGGTGAATCTTCATTTATTTGGTAGGTTTTTTGGGCAATCTTTGCTGTATTATGTTAAGGTTGATGTGGGATCTGGACAGAGGAGTAGAAATTTGGGAAGAAAAATCTGAAAACTATCTCTCAAATCAGCAAATTGACCTGCTGGCTTATTTTCATCCAGCTCCTTTGGACATCACAGCATTTCCCAGTTTTTAAATACTGACATTTGGTTTCTACATTGTCCCCAATCCACATTTTACAGGATTATGCCACCTCTTTATTCCAGCCTCAAAGGAATTTGTTGCACCTCACCTGCTCCAGACATCACTAGGACTGGTAAAAGCCCCCAAAATTTCCCAAGTTGTCACCCTTCCCACCCCCAAACCCCAGGAAATCCTCCCCACCCAAAATTCCACAAACCAGGAGTCTGCAGCATTCCAAACTTAGTTTACACCCCATTACCCCTGAGGGTTCACACCAGTCACTCCCACAGCTCACTAAAACTGGACTTTTTGTTGTCCTTCATATTTTCTTTTTCCAATTTTTTCCTCTTTCACTCTGTGAATTTTAACTTATTTAAAAATGCCAAATTGTCTCCTGTGATGCCATGTAAAAGAGGGAAGAAAGATCCTTCTTCATCCTGCCTATATTACAGCACTGCTGGTCAGCAGATTGAGACTCTTTCCACTACTAAATGATCATTTTTTTCTAACCTTGAGTTTGTCCAGTGTGAATTTAAAACCCCACCAAATCCCTTGATCTTTACCAACAGTTTTTCCCCTTCCTCAGGCATTACTGGAATTCAGATGGAAGCCCTGAAGTCCAGGCTTGTGGTTTCCAAGGGATTCTTTCCAGACTTCAGGCACATTAAAAACAAAGTGTGATACTGCAGTGATGGTATTTTGAGCAGCTCTAAGCACATTCATAAAGAATGTCACAATACTCCAGGAGCAGGGAATGTCACACAGCAGGATAATTTGGGGGGCAGGAGGTAGGAAAGGTTTCCATGGGCAGAAGCAGCTGGAAGCTCTGTGATGGCCACGAGATTCTTCTCACATCCAGTTTTTTCTCACAGGAATGCAACGTACAGATTTCAGTCAATAATGTAAGATAGAGAAATAAAAGTATTAGGGCTTTCATAATCAAAGATTCCTATAAACTTATGTATTTCCACTTGTTTTCCTAGAGAAAGGTACAGCCTCACATGTCACATCAGATCTGCAGCCCATTTATCCAAGGTCTGTCTGTGCTGACTTCACATTCCTCAACCTCTCCACTACAGAATTTAGCAACTGAGCCCACAAAAAACAATAGCTTTTGCCTCTTCCCCCTGAGGGACACAATCACCAGCTCAGATTGAGTGCTGGGGGGAGCCTGGAAGGAAAAGCAGAATCACCCCTTTCCACAAGTTTCTGAACTCCACAAAAAAAGACAAGAATGTGCTTTGAAAAATCAAGCTGGAGTTTCCTCCCACCACCTGGGCCACTGGTGCTGACCCTGGGGGCTCCTTCAGTGCCCCAGGCTGGCAAGGGATTAATGCATCAGCAAAACCCAAATTATTTTCTGACAGCTTTGGGTACTGAATCAGCCCCCCAGGAGGTCAGATCAAGTGCCAGCTGGTGAAGGAGGAACACAGGGAATGATCCATCTTTTTGGAGGCACATAGCTATCAGCTTGTCTCTAGCCTTCTCAAACTGCCTCCCTAGACATCTTCCTGCCACCATTTAGTAATAAAACTCACCATTTTTTAAAATATATGATTGAAATACCTTGTAAGTTATCTGTAAATTGAGCATTTATATCATGCAAGTCACTCTGCTAAAAAAAAAAAAACCAAACACACAAATAAAGCCCTGACTCATACTGAAGTTTCTGATCACAAATCAACCCATCACTATCAGAATTAACTAATTCATAGGATGAGACTCTATTTTTCCCTTTAACTGGACTTTTTCCAACCCCTCCAGGCCTGAATCCCATGAACTTCCGTGAGAACAATTTCAGTGAAAACAAAATAAACTTGGAAAACCCTGGCATTGCAGCACAGTGACAGTATCTGAAGCACATCCGAGTACTTGAAATATTGGTGGCACTTCACAGTTCCTTCAGTCAAAAGGTTTCTCATTATGGAGCATAAGCTGTAAAAAAGACAGCAAGTGGGGTCTTTTTTCCTTCTGTTTTTCTTTTCAAACCCGGTTGAAGTTTGTGCTGCTGCTGAAATACCAAATCCCCTTAGGGCAAAAGCACCTAGAATTTCTCGACTCAATCCAGTCGGGCCTGCAAACCGATGCAGCGGGAAGTGGGATAAAAAAAAAAAGATCCAGCTGATTGAATTCCCAGATCTGACTGACTGTAGGAACAGTACTAGAAGGGAAAGATCAGGAACACATTTTCAGGAGCATGATTCCTGTTGGCAGGCTGGCCTTGGAACAGCTTCACAGGCACTTGTCAAGTCCTATCCCGGATTATTTACCCAAACACTGACTCTACTCTGCAGAGACTTCAGCTTGGAAAAGTAGAAAAGCCATTGACTCAGTAAAATAAAAGCCTTAAATAAGCAAAAAAACCCCCTAAATAACAGTGGCAATAGCATTAAGAAAGCCAATCCCTGCTCCAGTCTGGAACAGCAGGCCTGGAACTGTTTGGTTTTAGCTTTACAAACATGACCATTCCATACAATTTATCTACTTAAAAGTCACAAAAGTTCAGACAAAACTAATTTTAAGCATCGGCAAAAACTGCCTGCAGACGATTTTTATATATATATATATATTTTTTAGTAAAAATACAGAAAAGCAGCAAGACAGCAATTCCTGCCCCAAAACCCTGCAGGATGATGTTTCACAAAGACTTTGCTACAAAAGTTTTAGCATTTCTACTCATTCTGACCGAAAACACAATGCAGGTTATCCTGACAAACTTTATTAAGCTTAAACTGATTTCCAGTCTGACTTGTACAACAATTAAGAAAGTAGCTTTAAAAAAAACTGGCACCCAAATACCCACCTTGAGCAAGTACTCCTCCCTCACTAAAACTACACCAGTGACACGAACACATCAAGGAAGGAGACACTGGGGGTGGCACAAGTCTGTTCCTTAATCCCTTTCACTATTCATTCCCACTTTTAACTTCCTGGAGACCAAATTTTTCTAACCTCATTTGCCTTGAAGCAGAAACACTCCTGCATCACACCTTGTTATAAGTGAAGCACTAAGAAAAAGCCATATTGTAAGGAAGACACTGCTCAGGATTACTACATTTTTTAATATTTTTTGTCGCCTCCAGTTTAGACTTTAACTCCTTATCACCTCCACAGCTCCCCCCGATGCTGCAGCGAGTTAGGACATCAGAATTATGCTGGAAAAAACCCCAAAAGTACTGACCCCAATTTAAAGGAAAACAAGGCTGGTCCACTAAATAAAAAGCAACTGACTGTTAAAGAGGTCATCCGTAGCGCAGATGCGCATCACAAACGTGAGCCTTAGCAACTCGTCTACTTCGGTATTAACAGAAAACCCATCTGGACAGTGAGATCTCAGAGTAACTGTGAGGTTTGAAAGAATATCTGCTGCAAGTTTCACAGAGCGAGGGGGTTGCCTTCGACTATTAGGTTTAAATAAGAGCTCGAGCCACCCGTAAGTGAGGCGGGAGCAGAGCTGTTGTTACAGGCAAGAGGCAGTAAAAGGTATATAAGTCAGAAAGCAGCTCCAAGAGCGGGCTGGAAGGCGGCTCTAGAGAGAGGAGCGCAGGGTTGCCCGCTGCCCAGGGGCGGGACGGAGGGCGAAGGGCCCCTGAGGCCCCGGGGCCGCCATTTTGTCCCTTCTGGGCGCGCGGTCCCGGCCCAAGATGGCGCCGGGCGCCCCACGCGGCGCGCGCGGGGAGCGGCCCCAACCCGCCGCCACCTCGCCCGCCCGCCCGCTAGCGGGACACGGGGGA
>VXAY01002920.1:253135-264322 GCA_013399855.1 Oxyruncus cristatus
CGCCCGCACGGGAAGTGACGCGCACCCGGGGCCGCGCGCGCGCCCGACGGGACACGGGACACGCCCCCACCTCGCCCACGGAGAGGACACTGCCCCCAGCGGGAGACCACGCCCCCTTCGTGGAAGGCCACGCCCTTGAACTTTGGACCCACACCGTGATTGGGAGACCACGCCCTCGCAGTGGCTCCCACCGGGTGAAAGGCCACGCCCACGGATTGGGCGGCGACCACGCCCCCTGAGGCCACGCCCCCGTGCCCATCACCTTACGGCAAAGCCCCGCCCCTCAGGTGAGGCCTCACCGACCGGGAGGCGAAGGACACGCCCCCAAGTCGTTCACCTTGAGCTGAAGGCCACGCCTCCGATGAAGCTCCGCCTCTGTGATGCTCCGCCCCCGTGAAAGCCCCGCCCTCCGCCCCTCCGGTGAAACTGTGGACGTGTCCCTTCACCTTCCGCAGGCCGCGGAAACTGCTTAATAATCTGATTACAGAAGGCTTTTTTTTGAGTTTTAAGGCGTCAGTTCAGCGCAGGTGGGGAGAGGGGAGCGGGATGTTTCTAACGCGCCCGCTTGAGGGCAGCAAAGCATCGCTGAGCTGGCGTTTTCCCTCCGACCTTGGAGTTATTTCTCCATAAAATGAGTCCAGCGAGGAGAGGCACAAACATCTTTTCTCAGTGACGGCTGTTTTCTGTCACAAGCAGCACCAGGACGGCACCGTCACCCTCAAAGGATGTGCAGGGATTAACCCTGGACAGCCCGACGGAGAGGACTGCCAAGATTTAAAGCACACACCTCTGGTTTAACCCAAACACAGACTTATTCTGTGCTTTTCAGACCACAACACCGTGCGACGCTTGGAGTCTGGAGGCAGGAGGAGACATCCCACCTGCTCAGCTCATCGCAGGGAATCCCAGAATGGTTTGGGTTGGAAGGGACATTAAAGCTCATCCCATTCTACCCCCTTCCACTATCCCAGGTTGCTCCAAGCCCCGTCCAACTTGACCTGGACTAGGTCTGACCTATCTTGGAGTTCTCATCCGCTTCCATCAGCTTTGACACTCATGAGAAGACACAACCCAGAGGCTGCTTGGCTGCCTTCCCTTTCCGTCCCAGCCCCAGATAGAAGATGAAGGTGAAAGCATTTTTGCAGCTTTTGCTGGTTTAGAACCCCCATATGATTTTTTTAATACCACAGGGGGTTTTTTTATGCCACTTTTCAAGGGTTTCATCTCATTGCCTTACAGCATTACAGGGTGTTACAGCACAGTTAGAGACACACTGATCATGAGCCAGAAGGGACCCACAAGGATCATCTCCTGGTAGATTTGGTCCACCTCCCAGCCCTGCACAGCCCCGGTAATCCCACCCTGTCCCTGAGAGTGTTGTCCAAACCCTCCTGGAGCTCTGGCAGCCTGGGGAGCCTGGTCAGTGCCCAACCACCCTCTGGGGGAAGAACCTTTTCCTGAGATCCGACCTAACCTTGCCCTGACACAGCTCCAGCCCTTCCCTGGGTCCTGTGTCTGGTCCCAGAGGGAAGAGATTGGTGCTGCCCCTTGCGAAGAAGCTGCAGTCCCCAGTGAGGTCTGACCTCAATCTCCTCTTCTCCAGCTGAACAGACCAGGTGGCCTCAGCCTTTGTTCCTTTTGTTGAGGGAAGTTTAATGGCCATTTGTTTTCCAACCCTTGGTCTCTATTTACAAATCTAGGCAGTCCTTGACCCTCAGAGACTGTAAATCCTAAAACTCTGCTCACTACCATCACTGCAGAACAGGGCACTGCCCACCCCTCCTTGAGCTCTTCCTGCTCACCAGTGAGACTGAGGAGACACTGGCAGGGATAAATCAGCTGGAATTTCCTAGGAATGAGGGCCCCTCCCCTGTCCCAGTGGTGGCAGGCGCTCCAATGCTCCTGAAAATGCTCTGAGCAGAACAGGGCACAAGGGAAGCAGGACAGCTGATCTGAGAGTGCTCAGATCATTCACATTTAAATTTAGGTAACCAAGAGCTGGGGCAGCCTCTCTACCTTTCTGGAACACCCAAGTGGGCACAGGCCCAGGGCAGGGATTGTCCCCCTGTGCTGGCACTGCTGAGACTCCTCCAGGGCTGTGTCCAGTTCTGGGCCCTTCAGTTCAGGAAGGACATGGAGGGGCTGGAGCGTGTGCAGGGAAGGGAACGGAGCTGGGAAGGGGCTGGAGCAGCAGGAGGGGCTGAGGGAGCTGGGGGGGCTCAGCCTGGAGCAAAGGAGGCTCAGGGGGGACCTTCTGGCTCTGCAACTCTCTGACAGGAGGGGGGAGCTGGGGGGGGTCAGGCTCTGCTCCCAGGGAACAAGGGACAGGAGGAGATTTCTCTGTGGCACTGCCTCAAGCTGTGCCAGGGGACGTTTGGATTGGATATCAGGGAAAATTTCTTCCCTGAAAGGGCTGTCCAGCCCTGGAACAGCTGCCCAGGGCAGTGGTGGAGTCCCCATCCCTGGAGGGATTTAAAAGCCATGTGGATGTGGCACTTGGGGACAGGGATTAGTGGTGGCCTTGGCAGTGCTGGGGATGGCTGGACTCAATGGTCTTAAAGGTCTGGACTTCACTGCTTTACCACCACTGGTTACAACTGAAATGCCAACATAAGGAGCAATTTCCAGTGCTCACAGTGCCCTGTAGAGACACTCAGTTCCTTTTGCCAGTAACACACATTCCATGAATATATTTACATGGGGATTGGGATCCTGCTGATTGGCAAATCAAAAGTAAAATATGATGTTTCTTCATACAGTGTGTGGTGCACAGGAAGGAGCCTGGAGGGACCAGGATGATACGTCCCTAATTTATAAAGAGACCAAAAAACATGGAAAAAGGGCAGAACACTGGAGTCATGGTAGGCCAAGAAGCTCCTTCTTACCTTATTCTTTGGGAAAAACCCCACAGATTAGGTGAAGCAGAGCAAAGGGAGCCAAAACACTGTAGTAAATTAAAAAAGGATCTGGAGAAGAACACAAGGAGGTACAGGGAGGCACAGGGTGCTGAGCCAGCACCATCCTCTCCACTTGGATCTGTCAAGGACAACAACACCTTGCAATGAAAATGTCCCTTACAGCCCAGTTGTTTCACCTCTTAATCTTGTTCCTTCCTCACATCCCCCTTTAGTAACTCAGTGTCATGGAAGAACAAAGGTTAAGTGGAGATTAAGAACATTTAAGTGAAGATTAAAGTTTAGGAACGAAGAGTAAGTAAAAAGTCCTGAGTAGGAAATCCATTTGTGGCAAGGAGCTGCTGTAACAGTGCCCAGAACAGCAATTTCCCTCTGTCCAGTCATGTGTAATCCCCAAAATTGATCCTGAGTGGAGCCGAGTGGCTTGTGCCTATGCTGCTGAGGTCTCTAGGCTGCTCTTACCACTTCCAAATCAACTCCAAATCAACCTTCCAGCTGTTCCTCAGCTGGGCAAAGCACTAAAGTCCATCTATAGGTCCTTCCAATCTGTGCTAATTGAGATTGAACTTTTGATGTTAATTTTCCAGGGTTTTTTTCCAACAGATAATCATCGAAAGGAAAAAAAAAAAAAAAAGGTGGAAATTCTTTAAATTCCTGATTCCAACAGCATTTGACATTGTTTCATAAATCCACCCCACAGTTTCTTTCCAGGAGTGATGGCATGAGCATCCCCTGCCTTATTTGATATGTTTACACACAAAAGGTTCACTCGGGGGTGCTAATTTGGCTTTTCCGTATTGAATTGCAGGCTGTGAATAAATAAAAATCCACAAATCTGAAAATTATGGAAAGGTGTTTGGCTTTTTTTTTTCACAGCGGCGCATTCTGATCCCGACATGTTCGGAGCTGCAGAGCCAGCCTGGCAGCTGCCGGCTCCCCTGCTCCTCTCCTGCCCCCGCACGGCACCCGGACACGCTCCCGGAGCGCACAGACACCACAGTTGGGAGCGAGCCAGCTCGGGAATCATTAGGGAACGTTTGGCCACTCTGCTGCCAGCAGGGACAAACAGTCTCTCAAAGAGCTTTTCCGAGGCAGCGTGTGTGGCACTTTTTTCCGCGTGAGCTCCCAGTGAAGTCCCGCTGAGCCCTTCCCGGCTCCGTGCTTCCCAGAGTTCTGCCACTCCAGCACTCGTGGAAGGGGATTGGAGAAATGGTCCTGCTGGGAATGATCTTTATCCCTGAGTGCAGGCTCACCTTCCTGGCAAAAGGGCAGATGGAAACGAGCAGAAGAGAATCGTTTAGGTTGGAAAGGTCATCCAACCATAAACAAGTCCACCACTTGTTCCCTGGGAGAAGAGCCCGACCCCTCCGGCTCCCCCCTCCTGTCAGGGAGTTGCAGAGAGTGAGAAGGTCCCTCCTTAGCCTCCTTTTCTCCAGGCTGAGCCCCCCCAGCTCCCTCAGCTGCTCCTGCTGCTCCAGCCCCTTCTCCAGCTCCGTTCCCTTCCCTGGACACGCTCCAGCCCCTCATTACTTGCTCTGTGCAGTTGGCTGTGATTTCCTTTTGCTGTGGGTGTTTGTCTCGGGAATTCATTGTTGGGTGAGCTGGGTCTTGCCTGTCATAAAATCCCTTATCCTAGTCAAAATGGAGCTGTGCAGTGTCCCTGGGTGGGTCAGGTGTGGCTGTGGTGCCCACACAGCTGCTCTGTGGTGAAGCAGAGCTAGTGAAGCTGTGGTCAATGTGGGACAATGTAGGGAGTGGGAGCTTTCCTGGAAATCCTCTCCAAAGGCCTGCCTCTGGAAGTATCTCATAGACACCCTTGGCTGGCTCCTCAGAGGGGAGGATGAAGAGGGGATGCTTTCCAAAGTGAAAGCTGACGGAGCCTGGTGGTCTCCGGTGACGTGCCCACCTCCATCCAGCACGTCTCCGTGATGACATGACTCTTTTGTTGGCTCTTTCCAACCTCGGCATTTCCCGCCAACATCCAAACAGTGCTGCTGGACCCGGAGCAGGGAGGGCTGCACAGAGGGAATGTCCTGTGGGTGGAATATCTGCTGGAGAGCTGCCATGAGCAGATTATCCTCAGAACCACAGCACGGGCAAATTTGCCGTGACGCTACACAGGAGCAGTTACAGGAACAACTTGTTGCTCAGAGATGAGACATTCAGACGTGGGGCTTTCCTGATGACATCCCAGTGGCTGCCCTGGAGAGGAGGAAGCAGATCCCATCTCCAGAAGGGCTGATAACCTCTCTGGGATACCAGGATACCAGGAGAATAAAACTGTCAATGCCTTCCCCAAAGCCGTGCTGCTCCTTCTATCCCAGATAACAGCTCTTCCTAACCAGGATGGTTCTAGGTAAGGATCAGCTTCTGGGATGCATAAAGGTACTGTCAGGAGAGTGGGGTAGCACCAGGAGAAGTGGCTCTGGTTGCCCCCCCAGCTGCCAGGACTCAAAAAGGAGGTATCTATATAGGCACTGGCATCTCTACAGAAGCGTCAGCAAGTTCCAGCCAATAGAAGAAGAAACCACTCCATGCAGAACCTGAGGGAACGGCTGGAGCTGTGTCAGGGCAGGGGCAGGTTGGGTCTCAGGAAAAGGTTCTTCCCCCAGAGGGTGGTTGGGCACTGAACAGGCTCCCCAGGGCAGTGGGCACAGCCCCAAGGCTGCCAGAGCTCCAGGAGGGTTTGGACAACACTTTCAGGTACAAGGTGGAATTCTTGGAGCTGTGCAGGGCCAGGAGTTGGACTGGATGATCCTTGTGGGTCATTTCCAGCTAGGGACATTCCAAGATTCTATGATTCCATGATTCTGTGATGGCAGACACCTCATCAGTGATGGTGACAGAGGGAGAGCTGCGGAGGTGTGGCTGCTCCCAGCAGCAAGGGCAGGTCACCACTATCCATTCAAATTCCTTTCATGTGACTCACACCCCAACAGCAATCCCACACCACATCCAGGAAATGTTTGGTTCAGTAACTAAGAAGCTTAGGAGTTCCAACACTTCCTTCTGAAGCTGTTGTGGAAATCACAAGTGAGCTATGAGCAATCACAGGTCAGAGCAACTGTTCTGGTCAGAAATGAGAGCTTTCCTGAAAGGAGAAAATACATACGAGGGTTATGTGCAATAAATGGCTTTCCTGGGCCTCCACAAAACAACTAAACAAGTGATAACTGATACAGAGATGGAAGGGGAATGTGTGGCTGCCATGTAGTGCAGACCTGACTGAAGGTATTCTGGATATGACCCCAAGTCTGCAAAGAGCTTTTCGCTCTCTTGCTGTGTTATGGGTTTGCTTGTTCTAAAACTAAACACGAATTTTTTCCCTTCCCCCTGCCTCACGGTGTGTGTGTGGGGGTGGGGGTGGGGTGATGTTTGAATGGGCAGGCTGGTTTTGCCTTGGGTATTTTCAAAAAACACAGAAGAAGTGGCCACAGTTTGACATTCCAAGCTAATAGCTCAGGGAGAGGGGAAAGAGGACACTCAGTTTTTGGTGGCTGCGGGGACAAGGAAGGGTGTGTGTGGCAAGAGCTGGGAGGCTGCTTTGTTCTCAGGCTGGCTGCCTAGTTTGCTGGCACGTTTTTTTTTCCTGCCCCTGCCCCGCCTGGGTGGACTTTGCTTGGATTTCATCGGAGAGGAACTATTTTTGTTTTTGGGAAGAGAGAGAGAGACACCTTTGTTTTTCCCTTCCCTGGCTCCTGTGTTTTTGGCAGCAGTTTTGGTGCACCTCTGCGAAGGAAAGGGGGAGTCACGCGGCCAGCAGCAGACATCGTGAGTCCCCTTTGGGAAGAACCCTTTCTTTCTTATTTACCCCCTCCCTCACCCCCCAAACACACCCAAGGGGCCTCCACGTGGTGACCGCCAGAGCCCAACAGCGCCCCCTGCCGACAGACCCCGAGCACAGCAGGCTCTGACCTCCAGCGATCCAACAGCGCCCCCTGCTGACTGTGGTTAGAATCGCACCAGAGGCACAAACTGAACTGTTCACTTTTCATTGAAAGGGATTTTTGGGTATAGGGCTGTTGTTCGGTTGGGGTTTTGTTTTGTGTTTTTTTGTCGTTCTGCCAATACACATATATCCTTTAATAAAGGGCTGTTATTTTCTTTTTCTCCACACTTTTCTCAATTGGAGACTCTTAATTTTGGATTTACAATTGCTTAGAGGGAGGAGTTTTGGTCTTCCTCATACTCACCCTCCTTAGCAAAACACTTCTGTCTCATTAAACTGAGACATGCTCCCACAGAACCAAGAAGTGACCACAACCCACCACCAGGAATTAGGGGGTGAGATGGGACTTCATCCATCCCTGCTCTGGAACACTGAAAGACTGGATAGATTGAAAGTTCCAGGAATATTGAAAGATCCAGGGCTGTGAGCGGGGCATGGATGTGCCATGGATTGTAGGTGATCCTGATGAGGCCATGTTGTCCCAGACCTCAGAGGTTCTCCTGTTCCTATCTCCATGCCCTTCACAAGTCGATACACATTATTTAACCTCTCTCCTTTTAAAATACCAGGGAGGAGGTTTGCCCGAGGTGATTATTGATGCTACTTGCAGTATTAAACTTGGGAATAAAATTGATTTTATTTAATTAACCTGAATGAAACAAACATTTGTGCATTTGTGCATTTATGCATCAGACCCAGGAGAGTGACAGAGCAGACAGTGTACAGTTAAACTGCGTGACCTGTGCTTTTGCCAGCAGAATGAGCACAAAAATCTCTCTGTGGCATCTAGAGAAGATTCCTTAATCTCCTTAACCTGTCTCAGTGACAGGCTTCACTGCCAAGAGGGTAGCAAAGCATGGCTGGGGTTGGGATTGCACAGCTAAGTGGTTGAAAACATGCTCAGGTGTTTCCATGTTCCACTGTAAGTGAAAACAGCCTGGGATTTGGAGAACAAAAGTATTGCAATGCCATGGACATTGGTGTCCCTTGGATCCTGCAGCTGCCCTCACTGAGACACAGCGAGGCACCCAGATCCTGGGTCTCAGAGGCACCTCATGCTACCTGGGCTGTGGACAGCTGTACACAGAAAACCAGGAATTCCCCAAAATTGCTCCATCTGCCTCCAAGTGTGTGTATCGAGCTCTAAAGTCTCATGCCCCCCCTGCACTCTGGCCCCCAGCCCGGGGTTGCGGCTGCCCATGGGTGTGAGAGCAGCCCGGTGTTGAGAGAGGAGGGAAATACAGTGGGATGATCTGCTTAACCCACTTACCCACATTTTTCCTGAAAAGTGCATGCCCATTGATCGCAATAAACACATTGCTCAGTTCTTCTCTTATCCAGGAGTGTGGCCATCAGGAGGGAAGGGAGCTCGGTGCCAACCCATCTCTCTCCACACAGGACCATAAACAAGGGTTCACTTCCAATGTGTTTCATAGAATCATAGAATCACTAAGGTTGGAAAAGCTCTCCAAGATCCTCCAGTCCAACCATCAACCCAGCACTACTGTGTTCACCACTGGCTCATACCAGGAATAGTGTGGCATCAGGACCAGGGCAGGGATTGTCCCCCTGTGCTGGCCTGGCTGAGGAACCTCCAGTGCCATGTCCAGGTCTGGGCCCTTCAGTTCAGGAAGGACATGGAGGGGCTGGAGCGTGTGCAGGGAAGGGAACGGAGCTGGGAAGGGGCTGGAGCAGCAGGAGCAGCTGAGGGAGCTGGGGGGGCTCAGCCTGGAGAAAAGGAGGCTCAGGGGGGACCTTCTGGCTCTGCAACTCCCTGACAGGAGGGGGGAGCTGGGGGGGGTCGGGCTCTGCTCCCAGGGAACAAGGGCCAGGACAAGGGGAAACGGCCTCAAGCTGTGCCAGGGGAGGTTCAGGCTGGATATTAGGGAAAATTTCTTCACTAAAAGAGTTCTTAAGCATTGGAAGGGGCTGCCCAGGAAGGTGGTGAAGTCCCCATCCCTGGAGGTGTCCAAGGAATGACTGGACATGGCACTCAGTGCTCTGGGCTGGGGGACAAGGTGGGCATCGGGCACAGGCTGGACTTGAGGATCTTGGAGGTCTTTTCCAACCTCAGTGATTCTGTGATTTTGTAACCCATGACCACAAATGCCACATCCACACTCCTGATCCCTTCCATTCGCACTGTTGCACCCAAACACCAACACAACCAACCAACCTCCCACCAGCCCTCATCCCACAGTTGTTCCTGCTGCTGGATAAGGTGGAAACACACAGAAAAACATTAGGAAATGTTGCATTAATGCCTTTTTTTCCGACTGTTTTTGGTAACCACACCACTTCTCCAGGCCTTTTCATTCCAGCTCTCCCATTCAACCACTGAAGCTATACCCCTGAAGATGTAAACTGTATCATAAGGTGGTGTAGAATCCCAGTAGTCCAGGACTGGATTCCTGAAGGACTTTGGCTCTGTAAGAATGAGTCCCGAGCTGCTTGACTCCTGACTTTGGTTCAAAGGTGGCCTTAGTTTTCTTATTGCCTCACAGGATAAGAGCAGTAAGAAACTGTTGCGCTGTATTAATCATTCCTGAGAGAGCCATTAACTCTTATTTGTACAAAACTTATTTTTCAAGGGCTAAACTATCACCCTTTGGAACATTTAGGAGTTGACTGAGGAGAACCCGGTCAGAAATATTTATTATAGGAAATGTGGATATATTTTATTTATGCACACTTCATTCATATATAGATGTAGGGATACACTTCATACATAGGGATACCATCATCATCATGGCCAGGCTTCGCGAACGAAGATTTGGGAAGGGCTCTACCCACGTTTGTTGCAAGCGCGTTGGTGGCTAAAAAGGCCAATACGAGGTAGGCAAGTCCGATTGCAGAAGGCACAGCAGAAAGACTCCTTAGATGGTATATTCTGCAAGGCACGGTTCTTTCTGCGTTGTCTTTTCTCCTCAAGGGTGATCCTGCCTGCTTTCTCAAAAGCATCAGCCAGAGTAGACCAGTTATGGTGGTCAATATGGCCAAGGCTGAGATGTTGTTTCAGGGAGTCCTTGTATCTTTTCTTCGGGGCTTCTCTCTTGCGGCAGCCGGTGGCAAGTTCCCCATAAAGCAGGATCTTAGGGAGGTGGTGGTCCTTCCTCCTGGAGACGTGCCCTGCCCAACGCAGCTGTGTTCTCAGTAACATGGCCTCAATACTTGTGACTGCTGCTTGTTCAAGAACGGATGTATTGGTCACATAATCTGACCAGTGGATGTTTATAATGCGGTCAGAGTGACCTGTCGGCAGAGTTTTGAGTTTGGGAAGAATAGAGTTTTTGATCATGAAGCCAACACCTGAGAGATGTTTTTCAGTTCTGGGCTTACCTGACCAAAAGAGTGTGGAACCGGCACCATGTTCTCTGAGGCTTCCTTCCTTGTGAAGGCGAACTTCACCGAGAGCAGCAATGTCGATGTTGAGACGAGCTAGTTCATGGGCAATTAGGGCAGAACGTCGCTCAGGACGTCCGCTATCCGCAGAATCGAGCATGGTTCTGANGAATCGAGCACGGTTCTGATGTTCCAACATGCTAGAGTTAATTTAGGTACACCTTTGGAGGCAGGTGCATGCCTATGTCTTTTGATCTTTGTGCAACCGCACTGTAAGAAAACATAGGGATACACTTTACACATATATAGGTATGTAGGGAGATATAGGGATGTATGTGTAAACTCAGATATAAATTTACACACTCGTGAGTTACTCCAAGAGGGAGTGGGTTCAAATGGAAAAAGAGTAGGTTTAGATGGGATTTTAGGAAAGAATTCTTCCCTGTGAGGGTGTGAGGCCCTGACACAGGTTGCCCAGAGAAGCTGTGGCTGCCCCATCCCTGGAAGCGTTCCAGGCCAGGTTGGACAGGGCTTAGAGCAACCTGGAATAGGGGAAGGTGCTGGAATGAGGTCGTAATGAGACGATCTTTAAGGTCCCTTCCAACCCAAATAGCTCCATGATGACTCCATAATACAAATATACATCCACAAAGAGGCAGCTGTACATACAAACCATGCTCTGAGCAAGATATAATTAAACGACTAATCGGATTTACACCTAAATATGACTAAATAACTCAAACTGTGCCTGTTGTCGCGGCCGGGCCGAGCTGGGCACAGCCGAGCCGCGCCGGGCCGTGCCAGGCCCCAGCGAGGCCCGGCGATGCTGCGCCGGGCCTGGAGGAGGCGGTGCCTCCGTCCCCGGCGCTTCGGAGCCTGCCCCGGCCGGGCGGAGCCTGAGGGCGGCCGGAGCCGCCCCTGGAAGCCGCGGGGGCCCGGCCCGGCATGAGGCTGAGCCGGGCGGCCGTGCTCCGGCAGGCC
>VXAY01002920.1:264931-302566 GCA_013399855.1 Oxyruncus cristatus
GAGAGGCGGCAGGCAGGAATTGATAAGTGGGCACAGCAGAGGTGGGGAGTAGGAACAGGGAGAGATGGGAAAGGGGGAGAGGCAAGAATGGGGACAGGACACAGGGATGGCCTTGGGGGATCAGGCAGGGATGGGGCTGGGGGGACAGGCAGGGATGGGTGAAAGGGGACAGGCAGGGATGGGGCTGTGGAGACACAACCAGTGGCAGACTCTGCTGCAGCAGAGTCTTGGTGGGGCCGGGTGGGGGCTCGGGCTGTGCACGGGGTGTGGGGGGAACAGGGCTCACCCTGCCGTGCCCCCCTGACCCTGCTCTCCTCCCACAGGGGCAGCCATCTGACAGATGTAAGTCCCAGAGGAGCCAGCGAGGAGCCTCAGCTTGCAGAGCCTGGGCCAGCAGCCGGAGCAGGGACAGGATGCAGGGCATGGGGGTGGCAGCATTCTGGCCTGGGGTTGGGCTGGCCCTGTGCCAGTGGGCTGCAGGCCTTTTCAAGATTGATTAGCATCTCACACCATAAAAAAAATAACAAATGAAAAGGGACTGCTGTTGTTTCCAAACTGGAAAATTTCTTTCCAAGGCCTTGCATGGAGCCCTGGAGAGCAGGACCCTGAGTCCTACCTCATCTGTTTGGGACTTTGAATGAGAGATACTCGTTCATTTGACTGTTGGTAGGAGAGGGCTAGCAGGGTTGAGAGGGGCCTTTCCTGCCTGTGGAGGCTGCAGAGTTGCTGGAGCAGAAGAACAGTGTGATGGTTGTTGAAGTCTGTGCTTCCACTCCTGGGGAGAGAAATCGGAGGAGCTGCTGACTCTGCACTCGCTGTGGCAGCAAATCTCTCTGGTGGTGTTAACTCGGGTTAGACTGAAACAAACCTAAATTCCTGATCGTGCTTTTTGTGATTTCAGTTGGGTTTATTGTGGCTTCAGTTTGGTTTATTGATATTTTTTCCCACCTGTGCCAACTTGCTGTTTCTGTCTCTCCCTGCCCAGATCTCGATATGCCGTGATTTGCCCAACATCGAGGTGATCACGTTCAGGTGAATGCCAGGCTGCCAGCTTTGGAGAGGGCAAGGAAATCATCTTTTTCCTGGAGCTTATATTCTTCCCACCTGACTGTTGTTGTGTGTCTGAGCTGCCTGGCTCTTCATACCCCATTTCTCATGCAGCAGGGATGTAGAAATGGTTATTACTCACTAGCTCCTCTGCACCTTTCCCTTTGCTCCTTGAGAAAATAACCCCTGTTTCAACAAGTTTTAAAACTCCATTGTTAAAGTCCCATTCCATAGTTTGGATGGGGATCATGGTGGCCTCTGTATGTGGCCTGTTTGCAGGGTGCTTGTTGAAATGCTTCATGGGTCTGTCAGCTTTTCCTTTCCATAATACACCCAACTTTTCACCCATCCTGGGAATCCCGTGGACCCAATGCTCTGCAAACTGGAGCTTGGGAATCTTATACAGCTTCTCCTTTGGTGGGTCTGAGGAAGTGCCAGAGGCAAGGGGGCAGGTTTGGGGGAAGCAGAGGCTCTTTGCCATCCTCACAGAGGAGCGCTGGCAGTTTTAATTCTGCCCTCTGTTTACAAAGATAAAATGCCAGAAGCCATGGGCCGAATGCCACCTCACCCTGCTGTGAGGCTGTTGCAGGAAAAGGGGCTGGGAAGGTGCAGGCAGGGAGGGGTGGGCTCTGACCATGTCTCTGCAGCGTGAACGGCATCTCGGACCTCGAGCCGCTGACGCAGTGCCAGAACCTGAGCGAGCTCTACCTGAGGAAGAACAACATCACGAGCCTCAATGAGCTGTTCCACCTCAAAGGGCTGCCCCGGCTGCGAGTGCTGTGGCTGGCAGAGAACCCCTGCTGTGGGCAGGACCCCCATCACTACCGCATGACGGTGCTGCGCAACCTGCCCGGCCTGCAGAAGCTGGACAACCAAGGTGGGTGTTGCCCTGAGCCAGGGGAGCTGGAGACAGTGGTGTGTTGATTCCTCTCCTTCAGGCATCCTTTGATTTCTCCTTGAGTCAGGATGTGGCAGGGGTGGAGTGTTCCATCTGGGAGATCCAATGTTTCTAAGCTGTTTTCCCTCTTCCCCTTACCCCCATCCCTCTCTTCCACTCCACCTCTCCCTCATCCATCCCTATGCCCTTCCCCTTTCCTTTCCCTTTTCTCTTCTTCTACTTCCCCCTCTTCTTCCTTTCTCCTTTTCCTTTCTCCTTTTCCTTTCTCCTTTTCCTTTCTCCTTTTCCTTTCTCCTTTTCCTTTCTCCTTTTCCTTTCTCCTTTTCCTTTCTCCTTTTCCTTTCTCCTTTTCCTTTCTCCTTTTCCTTTCTCCTTCCCCTTTCTCCTTCCCCTTTCTCCTTTCCCTTTCTCCTTCCCCTTTCTCCTTCCCCTTTCTCTTTCCTCTCTTTTCTCTCTTTTCTCTCTTTTCTCTCTTTTCTCCCTTTTCTCTCTTTTCCCTCTTTTCTCCCTTTTTCCTTTTCCTTTCCCTTCCTCCCCATCCTTTCCCCACACCAGCAGGACCAAGAGCATCTCATTATAGCTCAGGCAGTACCACTAATTAGTGTTTTTTTGAGCTCTCTCCTTTGCTGTGGCCAGACAAAGGTTCTGTAACTGGATCTGCTGTTACAGAAAAGCTTCTCTGTTTTTTTTTCTATCCAGTAGCAGCAATCTGGGGCTCTTGGACCCTTCTCCAGAGACAAGAATTAGGAAAGCGTGTTTGCATCCCTCCCTGTTACCCTCCTCTGAGAGGCTGGGGATGGCTCCCAGTTTCCCTCTGCACGGGTATCAGTGCAGGAGGAGGGTGACAGCAAAATACCAGAGAATTTCTGGACCAAACCCCTTGGGTTACCCCTCCCTGGGCTGCTGCAGCTCATAGCAACAGGCTTTCGTTTGGGCTTTTGCAGCAGTGACAGAGGAGGAGCTGTCCCAGGCCCTGGTGGATGGTGTGGAGATCACGGCCCCCACAGCCCGGAGGCACGTGGAGAACGGCTGGGCCGAGTCCACGGAATCCAGCGCTGCCGGATCCACAGCAGAGCCCGGGAGCGAACTGCTCAGCTCCGGCCTGGAGGAGACAAAGTGAGGGCTCACTTGGGAGCTGCTGGGGTTTCTGGGCTGAACTCCTGTGTGGTGTGAAAGGACCCTGATGTTCCAAGGGCTGGGCCCGCAGCCGGTGCAGGTTCCCGTTGTTCCAGTTGACGTGGTGGGGCTGTGCTGTTGAATGGCACTGGTGGGGCTGGTTCTGTGTCTGCCAGACAGGCTCTGCTGTGGTGGGTGACTCGAGTGTGCCACCTGCATGTAGAGACAGGGATGGATCCTCTCTGGTCTGGGAGCTCTATCCATGCCCAGAGTCTTCCAGCTGGATACTCCTTTGCATGGTTGGCCATGATGGATTGGCCTGGCAGAGGAAGATTGTCCCACATGGTCATAATAACATTTGCCCTCTTTTTCCAGCAAAATGCAAGAGGAGCTTGATATGAAGCCTGTTCCCAGGGATAAATATTCCTCCTTTTCCCCTCGAGAGACAGACTGCAACCGCAAGAAGAGAGTGAGTGTCTTTTAAAGACCAAATTGCTTTTCCTGTGGAGGACATGAAGGCCCTTGGATGTGTCCAGAGGGGAATAGCTGGTGCCAGGGCTGGAAGGAATGTCGAGGAGCACCTGAGGGCTCTGTGTTTGTCTGGTTTGGAGAGAAGGAGGCTGAGGAGTGACCTCATCCCTCTCTACAGCTTCCTGAGGAGGTAGTGTGGAGAGGGAGGTGCTGAGCTCTTCTCCCTGGGATCCAGAAATAGGACACATGGGAATGGTCCTAAGCTGCACCAGGGAGGTTCAAACTGGAAATTAGGAAGCGTTTCTTTAGCAAGAAGTGGGGTCAAACCTTGGGAAGGGACTGCTGAACTCAAAGTTTATGTGGTTCCTCACCCCCCTCTGTGGTGTAGCCTTGGATGAATCCCATGGATCTTGGTGGTTCAGCTGGGAATTGCTGTCTGCTGGGCTCAGTGCCATCGCATCGATCTAAATCACACTCTGCTTTACTCTCATATTGGTTGCCTAGAGCAGCACCACAGGCTCTGATCGTTAAAGAAGAGGGAAATGGCCCTAAGTTGTGGCTGGAGAGGTTCAGGTTGGATGTGAGGGAAAAGGTTCTCCCTAGAAGGACAATTATTTAGGCTGCGGAATCTCTCCCTGGAGTTTTTCAAGCCGTGGTTTGACAGAGCCACGGCCTGGTGTTGGCAGTGTTCCTGCAGCGGAGGCGGGGCTGGGCTGGGGACCTCTGAGGGTCCCTTCCAGTGATTCCACCAGCTTTTCTCACTCCTCAGAGCAGAGGGCTCCTGTCCTTCCCTATCCTACATATGCTGTAGAGGGAGGGCGGCCGCTCCTGAATGTGCCTTTCCCTACAGAAGCCAGGCTAGAGCGTGGCCGGGAGCCAGAGGTGCGTGGGCAGCTCAGCAGGACTGGGTGGATGGGTTTGTCCTGCATTCCAGGCTCCTCACATGCCACAGCCTTAGCCTGTGTCTGCCCCCAGGGCTCGGTTGTTCCCTCCTGTGGCTGCAGGTGGCTGCTCCAAACTGCTGCCAGTGGTGGTGGTGGTGGTGAGGGAGTTCCTAGAAAGAGTAGGGAAAATCCAGTGTCCTTTTCCTGGCTGGCTTGTATGAAGCAGTGTCTGCCTTATCCCCACAGAACAACGTCCTGAATGCCATCCTGCTTCTCGTGAAGGAGCTGGATGCCGAGGGGCTGGAGATCATCCAGCAGACAGTGGTGAGGAGGCTCCAGGCCTTCCAGAAGAAGGAGCTGCAGGAGGAGTGAGAGTGCCCATGACCATTCCAACCCTCCCCGGAGCCCCAGCCGATGGTGCCGTCCTGCCCACACAACCCTGGCTGCAGCCAAAGCCTCGGTGCTCCCGCTGTGCTTCCCATGTGGAGGGGCTGGGACGGGATGCTACTGCTGCTGCTGCTGGCTCCTTCTCCGGAGCTTTCCTGCCTGGGTAGCAGGCTCGGTTGAGGTTTGCATCCTGTGTCTTTGGGGCTGTTGGATGGGAACTGCAGGCAAATCAGCAAAGCAGGAAGGAGCAGGGCTGCAGCCAGCGGTGCTGTGTGATCCAAGGGGGTGGCAGCTGGAAAAGTCACAGCTCGTGGGTGGCTCCCCCTCAGACCGACTCTTGGCCAGCCTGGAGTGTGTAGCAGCCTCTGGAGGCAGTTTCTACCACAAAGATTTGGGTTTGTGAAGTCTGTCAAGGAGACATTGCCTGAGATGATCCCCAAGAACTATGTGGTGCAGGTTGTGAAGGTCAATGTCAAATTCTTACTTTCTTTTCCAAGCCCTGACTGGCTTCCTCTGGTCATGGCCAGTGCTTCCTTTAGCACTGCCGTGGGGGTCAGGCAGACCAAAGAAAACCTTGGAGCAGCCTCAGTGAGACACAAATGACTCCCAAATCCTGAATTCTCAGCTGTCCTCTTACCCCCACATTCCCTGTAGGCATTAGAGCAGCTTAAGGAAAAATCCAAGTGAACCGGCCCTGGGCTTTGTTGCCTGCTTTGCACAGACATCAGGGGTGGACGTTGCTCTCTAACTGATAAAACTGCATTTACCAAGGTTTTATAGAGCTCTTAAATACAAGCTAAACTGTTGTGACATACCAAATAAACCCAATTATCCCTCGAGGCTGTGTAAGTCGTGGCTGGGGCCACTGCTCCATTACCTCTGGTTCACAGGGCACATTGTGAGCGCTGCAGAGCAGGAGGGCTGGGATCCCTCACATTCCTGCTCCCCTGGGCCTCTGAAATGTGAACCTGCTCCCAGCAATGCTTCTCATGGGCACGGGGCTGTTGGGGAACCTTCCTGCAGCCACAGCAAGGGCAGGACGAAAAGCAGAGGGTGAGGAAAGCTCAGTGCAGAGCCAACCTGGGCGGGACAACGGCCCTGAGATGGGACACGAGCCGGGCCCTGGCGCTGCCCAGGGCCATGTGGCCTTCCCTTGTCCCCAGTGTCCCTGTTCGTCCAGTGTCCAGGCTGTGCTGCCGGGAAGGAATGCTCCTCAGGGGTGGTGACAGCCCTGTGTCCAACAAGCCTGTTTGCCTGACCTTGATGGGAAGGGACACAGTTTGACCCTCGTCACTTGGGGGATATTTACCAATGCCTTTAACTCCTCCAGTGACCTTAGTTGTTTCCTTCTGCGTTAAATGCAGCTGCAGTTGTGTGACTTGTGGTGTCCCAGACTTCCCTTCACAGCCAGGGCCCGGGAGACGTATCCATCATCCCATGTGCATGGTGTTCTGAGGGCAAGTCCTCTCCCAGGCTCCTGGCCTGTCCATGTAGGGGAGCAAGGGAGCTGCTGGGCCCCCCAGCTTTTCTGGGATGAGAGTGATCAAAGGAATCATCCTTGTTTGTCACCAGGGCTTGTTGGCCATGCAGCTGGTGGAGCAATCGCCACGACCTTGAGGACACTGACACAATTCCTGGGAAGTTGGGCTGTGAATCCCATGGCAGGAGCGCAGCTCTGCCTACGTGCTGTGCTTGTCATCCTTGGCCGGTGCGGGTGCTCCCGCTGCCCTCGCTGCTCCCGACCGCTCCTCGCAATGTCCCTGCAAACCCCGGGGGGAGGCTCTTGCCCTTCCCTCCAGCCCTGGCAGCCCGCCCTCCGCTGCAGGAGGCTCCTGGATTTCTGATCTGCCCTCAATTCAGGGTGGGCTGGATGTGCCAGGAAGCCTCAGAGCACAGTCACGTCCCCTCCTGCTCAGCCTGTGCCTGCGCATCCCCTGGAATTTGGCCCTCCAGTGGTTTTTTTTGGATGGAAATGAGGTGTTAGGGCTGCAGTGACTCTGTCCCCCAACATGCAGCTGGTCTGACACCCCTGTCCCCATTCCCACCCTAAACCTGGCTGCTGCAGGGCTGTGTTGCCAACAGATTTTCCGTGTGACCTGCTCTCACACTGCCCTGCCTCAGCAGGGAATATCGCGCGCTGAATGCAGATAATTCCCAGTCATGGAAAATGCCAGTGGCTGTACGGATCCAGCACCATTTCTCCACAAACCATGCTTGGGGTCTCCCAGAGGCTGATGGTGAGGCAGGTGTGGGGTCTGTGGCTCACAGGGGGTCCTGCTTGGGAGTGAGCTGGGGCTCCTCCAAACCAGATTGGCCCGCAGGATGGTGTAAGAACCCTTTTCCCACCCAGGAAATGGAGCTCCAGGAGCATCCAAGTCTTTGCCTGGGGTCCCCAGAGCAGATACTTGTCCAGGAATAGGTCTGATATTTCTCCACAGCTCCAGCTCTCCAGGGGAGAGACAATTGTTATCATCTTCCTCCAGAGCCTGAAATATGGCCAGTTAGGGGAAAGCACTGAAATTATGGGATCACACAATCATGGAATGGTTTGGGGTGGGAAGGGACCTTAAAGCTCATCCAGTGCCACCTCTGCCATGGGCAGGGACACCTTCCACCAGCCCAGGTTGCTCCAAGCCCCGTCCAACCTGGCCTTGGACACTTCCAGGGATGGGGCAGCCACAGCTTCTCTGGGCAACCTGTGCCAGAGCCTCCCCACCCTCACAGCCAAGAATTCCTTCCCAATATCCCATCTAACCCTGCCCTCTGGCAGTGGGAAGCCATTCCCCCTTGTCCTGTCACTGCAGACCCTTAATAATGGTCTCTCCCCATCTTCCTTGTACCTCCTCCAGGCCCTGGAAGGCCCCAGTCAGCTCACCCCAAAGCTTCTCCTCTCCAGGCTGAACAACCCCAGCTCTCCCAGCCTTTCCTCCCAGCAGAGCTGCTCCAGCCCTCTGACCGTCTTGGGGCCTCCTCTGGACTCTCTCCAGCAGCTCCATGTCCTCCCTGTGCCGTTCCCAGGGCTGGAGCAGCTCTGCAGGGGGGTCTCCCCTGAGGGGGCGAAGGGGCAGAATCCCCCCTGCCCTGCTGCCCACGCTGGGGGACCAGCCCAGGGCACGGGGGGGGCTGGGCTGGGCCATGTCCAGCCTGTCCCCCACCAGCACCCCCAGGCCCTTCTGCCAGGGCTGCTCCATCTGCTCCTGCCCAGCCTGGATTGATGCCGGGGATGCCCCGACCCAGGTGTGGCACCAGCCCTCGGCCTCGTTAAACCTCAGATTCCCGAGGGCCACTTCTGGAGCCCGTCCAGCTCCCTCTGGATGGCCCCGTCCTCCAGGTGTGTCACTGCACCCTCAGCTCGGGGGCACCTGCAGATTCACTGAGGGTGCCCCGACCTCTGTGTCATTAATGCAGGTATTCAATAACACTGGTCCCAGTACAGACCCTGAGGGCATCACTGGCCGCTGGGGTGCATTGGGACCCTGAGCCATTGACCACGACCCTCTGGATGTGACCATCCAAACACTTCCTTATCCATCTGACAGTCCCCCCACTGGATCCATCTGTCCCCAATGCAGAGAGAAGGATGTTGGGGGGGCCGTGGCCAAGGCTTTACAGCAATCCAGATCGATGACTTTATAATCCATATAAATGTCATCCATGGCCCCTCCCTTGTCCACTGATGGAGTCACTCCACCACAGAAGGCCAGGGGGCAAATCAGGGGGAACTTTCACTTGGGGACATCTCCATGGGGAGGACAAAACAACGGCATATTTGACTCAAAAGCCTGTGATGCATCCTGGTGCTGGCGCTGTCCCGGAGGCCGGAGCCATCAGCTGGAAGCCCCAGGAGGAAAGTGTCCTGGGAAAGGGGCTCCATGGAACTGCCTGGAGTGGGCCAAGCATGCGGAGTGTGGCCAGACCGGCACGTTTGGCAGGAGCCCTGAGAAAGTGCCTCAGCAAACACGCTCCGTGCCTCCATAAATCACTTGGGCACATCCTTGGAAGGTGGGAACGGAGCGATTTTCGTCTGGAATTGCGAAGCCTGCCCACAGAGGATGCTGACCTTGCTGCTGCCATGGCCCCGACAGCGAGAAGCCGCCTGCAGTCCCACTCTCCCAGGCTTTGAGGATGCACAAAGCCAGGAAACCTCCTGGCCCGGCATTAATCCGGCTTGGGAAAACCATCTGGCTTTCCTGGCAGGGACTGTCCCCCCATTCCACCCCCAGCCCTGCCACCCTTCCCTCCCCCTTGGCGCTCAGTGACCACTCCAGCCAGGCAGGTTTGGCTCCAGCAGGTTTTATCTCTAGAGGAGGAGGAGCAGCACCACGAGCAGTGCAGGGTTTGGGCTCATGGAGCAGCGGTGAGATGATGGACAGGGCAGCCGGGGCCGCGCGGTGACGGTCGCAGCCAAGCGTCATGCAAGGGGGAGAGGGGCTCGCCAGGACCCCACACTCAGCCCTCCAGACACCCCACGGGGATGGAGCTCTTCCAGGGCTCAGGGGCAGCCCCAAGCACCCGGGAGCAACTCCGAACTGCTCTGGGATGGCCCCGTATCCTCCTCACCCCCCTCCCGCACATGGGGCAGGCGACTACAAAGCAGCAGCAGCAGTTGGCTCAGGCGGTCAGGCCGCTAAATAAGCACTTCAAATACCCCATCATTAAATAATAATAAACTATTAAGGGAAGATCAAGGGTCTGGGCTGTGCAGCTGAACTCAAGCAACACCTCCCTTCTGCACCTGCACAGGGACCAGACACTGCACCAGTGATTTGGGGCAGGATTGTGCTATTCTGGGAACTGGCACCAGGCTCTGCCTGCTTTAAGGGGTCGGTGGCAAAGCTACAGGGCTACTGAGAACATGGGGGGATGCGGCGCTCCCCGAGCACGTGGGAGTGCAGAGGAGACAGTGGGGGCTGTGGTTTGGGCTGGTGGCACTAGAAGCCCTTCTCGATGCTGAGGGTGCGGCGGGTGACGTGCTCCATCTGCCCCGAGATGTACTCGGTGAGACTGATCTGGTAGTTGGCGAGCATCTTCAGCATCAGCCGCAGGTTCAGCCACCACTGCTCCTGGGGCAGCCTGTGCCTGTGCGAGGGGACACGGCTCTAGAGGGGACAGCCCGGGAACGTCCCCCAGGAGCTGGCGAACCGCTGGGGTGCTGCCACTTACTCAAAATCCGTGACTTTCTTGAGCTCTGTCACAGGGCTGAAGGCCACCACCTTCTTCCGGAGCCCGATCACGCAGGCAGAGTCCCCCGAGTTGGCAAACACACGCCCTGGGAGGGGACACAGCCAACCTTGGTCACCTCCTCGGGGGCTGAGCCTGGAGCAGCAGCCACCAGCCTCCCCCCCGCCCACCAGGGGACACCCAGCCCTCAGCTCACCCTTGCTGTAGACTTGCTGCAGCTTCTCCGACATCCACAGCACCGCCTTCACTCCCAGCTTGGTCCCATAGTTGCGGTCAAATGGGGTTGGGGCTCCCCCCTGGGGACAGAGAAATAGGGCTGTCACAGCTGTCCAGCCCTCAGGGACAGCAATGGCCCGTATTGCACTGTCCCCTGTACCTGCTGGAGGTGGCCCAGGACGTTAATCCTGCAGTCAAAGATGCCTTTGCCCTCGGAGGAGTAAAGGTTGTAGAGGAACTCGGTGGTGTAGTGCTCGTGGCACTTCTCATTGCTGGGGGGCACAGGGAATGGGTTGGGGGGGCTGCTCCTTACTCTGGCATTCCCTGTGCTCCCCACAACACCTTTCTTGTGCTGCTTTGTTCTCCCTGAAGCCCAGAGCCCCCGCCTGTGTGCCCAGGGGGACCCTGGGGCCAGGGTGGGGACACCTCTGGAGGCATCCAGTGCAGGACTGTCCCCAGTGCAGGACTGTCCCCATGGTCGAGCGCGCCCACTGTGTCAAACTTCACAGTGCCCAGGGACCCTCTCTGGCCATGGGAAGGGCTCAGCTCCAGCCTCGCTGCCCACCACAGGGCTGGGCTTTGCAGTGACTGTCCCCAAAGGTCCCCAACTCACCGCAGCACCAGCCCTCTCTGGATATCTGTCTTCATTTTGTCAGTCAGGTGCTCCACATTGGCCTGCAAGATGAACACCAGATGCTGTCCCAAGTTCCTCTGGTCCCCTCCACCGGACCCAGGCACCATCAACCCTTGGCCATGCTCCTCCAGCTGCTGCCCTGCCCTGCAGCCCTTCCTTCCCTCATTTTCCTTCTTCTTTTAGCCAGAAAGCCATTCACCTTCAAGTCATGGATGGTGAAGGGGTCTTCATAGACGTAGGCGGCGTCGGCGCCCACGGCGATGCCGGTGACGGTTGACAGGTACCCGCAGTAGCCGCCCATGGTCTCCACGATGAACACGCGGCGCTTGGTGCCCGAGGCCGACTGCTTGATGCGGTCACAGCTCTGCACCAGAAGCGGAGGGATCACACCAGGAAAACCCACCTCTGCCTCCCAGGACTGGGAGCTGAGCTGCCCCTGGCCCGGCCCTCACCTCCATGGCTGCGTTGACGGCTGTGTCGGAGCCCAGGCTGAAGTCGGTGCCGGGCACGTTGTTGCTGATGGTGGCAGGGATGACGCACATGACGATGCAAAGCTCCTCGTACTGCCCGCGCGCCTCCACCAGCTGCAGCACCCCCTCGTATGCCTGCGAGCAGGGGGGGGAGATGCCAGATCCACCTCCCAAAAGCATTCCTTTGGGATGCCCGTAGCCCGCCCCAGCCCCCCGGGCCAAAGGATGAGGGTCCCCCCGCACCTCGAACCCGCCAATGACCAGCAGCCCCTGGATGTTGAACTTCCGCACGTTCTCCACAATCTTTTCCATGCAGGTCTTGGGCAGCGTCCTGTGGTGGGGAGGGGGAGGAGAGACCGTGGGGGTGAGGACAGGGCTGTCACCTCCCCTACACCCCCCATCCCCCAGGGCTGCGCTCACCGCTTGGTGCCCAGCATGGACCCGCCGCGTCCCAGCCATCCCGCCACGTCGTGCCAGCCCACCTCGCGGATCTGCAGGTGGGATTAGGGACGGGAAGGGCACCGTGCCACCCCTGTCCAAGCCCAAACTCACCCCTAGGACACGCCTTACCTGCCCCTTGGCCAGGCCCTCAAAGCCGTCGCTCACCACGTAGATGGTGTGTCCCTGGCAGATGCCGATGCGCACGGCCGAGCGCACGGCCGCGTTCATGCCAGCGGCGGGGGCTCCCACGTTCAGGATGGCCATGCTGAAGGGGCTCTGCGGGGACAGGGAGGGGCACAGCACATCCATGCGTGTCCCCAAGGTTGGGGGTGGTGTCCCCCGATGCTCCTCATCTCCCCTCACCTTCTCCTGTGCCGGCTTCTGGTGCGCCAGCAGCTTGTAGATGTTCCAGTTGTTCTCAAAGCTCCTGCAAGGACATGGTGAGGTGATCCCAAGGCATGTCCGGACCCTGGGGTGCTGCGGGAGCCACCGGTTTCCCAACAAGGAGAAACCCCCATCCGATAGGGATGTCTGCCTCCATCCCCAATCCCTGCTGCTCACCTCCCACGGAGCTGGATGGCCTCCTCAAACCTCTTCTCATCCATGGCCTTCTGCACATCCTTCGTCTTGGGGGCAAGGCAGAGACACAGCACCATGATACCCACACCTGTGGGGTGGGGAGTGGGACCCCCACACTGATCCCCCCGGTACTCACCACCTGGACACACTCCATGAGCGGCAGCCGCACCGACTGGTTCCCAGAGAGGCTCACCACGCATGCCGGCGTGTCCGGTGTGGCCTCCAGCAGCGCCATCACTGCCTCCATCCCCATCTTGCTGCTCTGCAAAGGGACAGGGGCACCCGTGACACCGGGGCCACCGGAGCCAGCTGGGTGGGATGCTCAGGGATGCTCCCACAGGCTTGGAAACCACACAGCTGCTGATTCACAGCTGAAGAGCTGATGGTTTTACTTAAAAATCCATGAAATCTGCAGGAAACAAGGGAGAACAGGCACATGGCTCTGCCTGGCACAGCAGGGCTGAGCCCATCAAGCCTCATCCTGGCTGGCAAGTCCTTTTCCATGGGCAGAGGGATGGCAGGAGTGGGGCTGGCCCTCTCCCTGTCCTCCCCCCAGACCTACCAGCACGCGGTCGAAGGCTGAGGGGGTCCCTCCGCGCTGCACGTGGCCGAGGACGGTGACGCGCGTGTCGAAGCCCAAGCGCTGCACCACCAACTGCAGGGAAGAGGGGGCGTCACGCTGGGGACCCGCTGGGGACCCGCTGGTCCCTGCAGGCGCCGGAGCAGGTGGCACAGAGGGCACTCACGTCCTTCACGTAGTTGGAGGAGATGGGTTTCCCGCTGCGGTCGATGGCGCCCTCGGCGATGATAATGATGTTGAGCCGCGACCCTCGGCTGCGTGTCTGGCACGAGGGGACGGAACACCCGCCATGGCTTAGCCGAAACTCCTGGTGGCCTGTCCCAGTACCCTCCCCTCCCCGCCGGCGGCTGCTGCCCTGGGGGTGGCTCAGGTCACGGGCAGCCGAGCCCCCACCAGCGCTGCCCCTGGCACGCAAGGGCTGGATTTGCTCTCGGCTGAGTGCCCCCGTTCACAGGACAATGGCGGCGGCTCCCGAAGCTTCGCGGGGGCCGGGCACCGGCCCGGGGCTCAGCCCAGGCTCCTGAGGGGAATCTCTGTGGGGTAACAGGGGATGGGACTGTAGAGGACCCCCCTCACCTCCCCCAGCCTCTCGCACATGAGGTCCTCCCAGCCGTCCTCTGGAGGGGATTCAGGGATGAAGAGCCAGTCGGCACCTGAGGCCAGGCCGGACACCAGCGCCAGGTACCTGGGGGGACATGGTGGTGGCAGCCCCGAGACACGACCTCCCGTCCCACTGACGGGCTTCCCCACCCACGGGGCCTTACCCGCAGTGGCGACCCATCACCTCCAGAACGAATGTCCGCTGGTGGCTGCAAGGACACAGGTGCAAGGACAAGGAGTTGGTGTGATGCCCGGGGGCGGCCCAGCACCCCGCCCAGCACCCGCCCCACTCACCTCTGCGCCGTGGTGGTGATGGCATCGATGACCTCCATGATGCGGTGCAGCGCCGAGTCGGTGCCGATGGTCATGTCGGTGCCGCAGAAGTCGTTGTCGATGGAGCCCACCAGCCCCACGATGTTTAGGCGGCAGTTCTGCCGCGCCACCTCCTCGCTGATCTGCCCTGGGGGGAGGTCAAGGCCACCACACCGGTTATTTTGATTTCCCCCATCACCAGTGGAGGAGCGGGGCAGCCCAGCCCTCCTCAGGGTCACAGCGATGGGGTGAACCTCTGGACCTCAACCCCACTCCAACACCTTCTGTGCCCACCCGGGGAGTCTGGGAGGAGGTTCACCCACCGTCTCGGACCAGCTCATCCAGCAGCCCAGCCCACTCGGAGCGGAAGATGTCGGCGCCGGTGAGGCTGCCGTCGCCGCCGATGACGCACAGGTTGGTGATGCCGCGCTCCACCAGGTTGCGGGCGGCGCGGAGCCGCCCCGCGCGCGTCGTGAAGGCCTTGCAGCGGGCGCTGCCGATCACCGTCCCGCCCTGGGGGCACAACGGGGGCACACGGCTCATCACCTGCACTTGGGGAGGTGGAATCTGGGGATCCCACAGCCCTGCCGATGACCCTCACCAGCTGGATGATGTTGGAGACGCTGAGCCAGTTGGCCTGCTTGATGTTGTCGCCCCCCTCGACCAGCCCCTCGTAGCCCTGCGGAGAAGAGCGGGGTGGGGGTGAGGGGTACCCTGGCACAGGGGGGTGGGTGCCCCCCACATGTGACAGGGAGCTGGGGGGTATCCCAACCTCATAGATGAGGAACACCTTGGCTCCCACGTATATCCCCATGCGGGTGACGGCGCGGACGGCGGCGTTCATCCCTGGAAAGGCGAGATGTGAGCCAGAACATTCCCATGGGATCCTGCATCCCAGGGGGATGGAATCCCGTAGGTGACCGTGAGGGGCCCCCTCGACTAGGCTGAACCTCGTGGGACCCTGAACCCCACAGGAGACCGGATCCTGTAGGTGACCCTGAGGTGCCCCGTCGAGTGAGTGGGACCCACATGGGCTGAGACCGGGGAAACTCGACACAGGGGTGGGAGCTGTGCATGAGCACCTGGCCGGGCCCGAGCTGCTTCTCTGGGGGAGACACCCCCGCTCCGTCAGGTTCCCCCGGGGGCCCCTGCGACGTCCCGGGGGTGACGGGGACGGGGAAGCGCCACGGGCGGGACGCACCGACCCTCCCCCGGGGGGGGCACACGGGACGGGGGTGTCCCATCCCCGCGCCCCGGGGCGCAGCGGGGACCGCGGCCCCGCGGACTCGGACCCTGGGCGGGCACAGACAGGGACACGGACACGGGCACGAGCACGAGCACGGGGGGAGGCCGCGGCCCCCGGGCCGAGCCCCCCGGGCAGAGCCCCCGCCCCGCCGAGCGCACCTTGCGCGTCGCCGCCGCTGGTGAGGACGGCGATGGCCATCCCGGCCCCCGCCATCCGCAGCCGCTCCAGCTCCGCCGCCGCCATCGCTGCGCTCCCGGCACCGGCAACGCCGCCGCCGCCCCGCCCCGGGACACGCAGGGAGCGGGGACACGCCCCGGGACACGCCCCGGGACACGCAGGGAGCGGGGACACGCCCCGATGCGGGACACGCCCCGATGCGGGACACCTATGGCCCTCGGGACACGCCCAGGGACACGCCCCGCCGCCCGGAACGGCAGACGGGGTGACACGTCGCGCCATGTCGTGCCGGACCGTGGGGACATCCCGCGCCACCCCATCCTGTGTGAGATGCGTCCCAGAGTCTTGAGGGAGTTGGCGGACGGAGCTGCCAAGCCACGCTCCAGGTTGTTGGAAAAGCCGGGGCAGGTGAAGTCCCAAGTGACTGGGAAAAGGGAAACGTTGTTCCCGTGTTTAAAGAGGGTGGAAAGGAGGAGCCTGGGAGCTGCCATCCCGTCAGCCTCTGTACCTGGGAAGGTCATGGAACAGACCCACCTCTGCTGAGGCACAGGGAGGACAGGGAGGGCATTCGGTACAGCCAGCACGGCTTCACCAGGGGCAGGTCCTGCCTGACCATCCCAGTGGCCTTCTGTGGTGGAGTGACTCCATCAGTGGACAAGGGAGGGGCCATGGATGACATTTATATGGATTATAAAGTCATCGATCTGGATTGCTGTAAAGCCTTGGCCACGGCCCCCCCAACATCCTTCTCTCTGCATTGGGGACAGATGGATCCAGTGGGGGGACTGTCAGATGGATAAGGAAGTGTTTGGATGGTCACATCCAGAGGGTCGTGGTCAATGGCTCAGGGTCCCAATGCACCCCAGCGGCCAGTGATGCCCTCAGGGTCTGTACTGGGACCAGTGTTATTGAATACCTGCATTAATGACACAGAGGTCGGGGCACCCTCAGTGAATCTGCAGGTGACCCCGAGCTGAGGGTGCAGTGACACACCTGGAGGACGGGGCCATCCAGAGGGAGCTGGACGGGCTCCAGAAGTGGCCCTCGGGAATCTGAGGTTTAACGAGGCCGAGGGCTGGTGCCACACCTGGGTCGGGGCATCCCCGGCATCAATCCAGGCTGGGCAGGAGCAGACGGAGCAGCCCTGGCAGAAGGGCCTGGGGGTGCTGGTGGGGGACAGGCTGGACATGGCCCAGCCCAGCCCCCCCCGTGCCCTGGGCTGGTCCCCCAGCGTGGGCAGCAGGGCAGGGGGGATTCTGCCCCTCTGCCCCTCAGGGGAGACCCCCCTGCAGAGCTGCTCCAGCCCTGGGAACGGCACAGGGAGGACATGGAGCTGCTGGAGAGAGTCCAGAGGAGGCCCCAAGACGGTCAGAGGGCTGGAGCAGCTCTGCTGGGAGGAAAGGCTGGGAGAGCTGGGGTTGTTCAGCCTGGAGAGGAGAAGCTTTGGGGTGAGCTGACTGGGGCCTTCCAGGGCCTGGAGGAGGTACAAGGAAGATGGGGAGAGACCATTTTTAAGGGTCTGCAGTGACAGGACAAGGGGGAATGGCTTCCCACTGCCAGAGGGCAGGGTTAGATGGGATATTGGGAAGGAATTCTTGGCTGTGAGGGTGGGGAGGCTCTGGCACAGGTTGCCCAGAGAAGCTGTGGCTGCCCCATCCCTGGAAGTGTCCAAGGCCAGGTTGGACGGGGCTTGGAGCAACCTGGCAGGGGGTGGAATGAGATGATCCTCAAGGTGCCTTCCAACCTAAACCAATCCCTGATTCCATCACTCCATGCCATGCTGTAGCAGACTATGTGATGCTGTGCCAGGCTGTGCCCTGTTCTGCCAGCAGGACAAGCTGGAGCTTTTAATATAAATTTCATATTTTAGGAATTTTAATCAATAACTGTTTGAGGTGTAATTAGAAAATAAACATATGGAACAAGCCCTCCCAGGGATTTCTCTTCCCACCCCTCAGCATAGGTCCCCTGAGTGTCACCCTCTTCCAGGGAGGGGGGTCCTGCTGCTGGATGCCAGCTCCAGGCCTTGTGGGTGCAGCCTGGTGCTGTGAGGCTGCTCCCTCCATCCCTCCCTCATTCCCTGGGAATGGTCCCCATCACTGTGTCTCCACTGGTCTCCCAGGGGAGCAGGATGGACCCTGCCGAGCCAAGGGATGGGGAAACTGAGGCAGGCACTGGCTGCTCGCCCAATTCCCTCTGTCCCGAGATGATCTTGGAGCCTCATCCCACATTCCGAGGCGCTGCAGGGCCCGGCATGTCCGGCAGGGAAGGGGTGCGGATGGCTCGGGTGAGGAAATGGGAGAGACCTGGCTGGAGTCCCGCTCTCCTCCTCCCGCAGCCCCACCTCCCCGGCCGGCTTAACATCCCATGGGCCAGCCTGGGGCCACCATTCCGTGCCCACCGCCGAACTCCCGGCCGGGCCAGCCGCGGGGTCACCGTCCCGTCCCCATCCCCGTGCCCGTCCCCGCGATGCTGCGGCTGCTGCTGCTCTGCGGGGCCCTGGGCTGCGGGGCGGAGCAGGCGGGTAAGGCAGGGACACGGGGGCCGGAGAGCTCGGGCTTGGCGTGGGGGGACACGGGGGCTGGCAGGGGGTGGACACGGGGCTCGCGGGGGTGACGGGGTGGTGGGTGATGTCCCGCGTCTCCCGCAGCCCCGCTCATCTTCACCATGGTGCACTACACCCGCGTCTTCGAAGGCAATTCCCTCTTCTGGGGGAACGCCAGCCTGGACGGGCGGCTCAGCCACGTGCTGGAGGGGCTCAGTGTCACCCAGGTGCTGCCGCTGGAGCCTCCGGACGCCTGGGCCCGGCGGCAGAAGGACGTGAGCACCTACCTCATCTACTTCAGGGACCTGGTGAAGCTCTTCAACAGGGAGAGACCCATGAACTGTGAGTGGTGCCCGGGGGGCACTGGGACAGGGGAACCCCCCCTGCTCTGCCAGGGCACGGGGATGGCTCTGCAGGGACAGGTGGGCAGAGGGGTGGCGACACGGCCATGTGCAAAACCCCTCTGGGGGAAAAGGGAGCCCTTCTGTGGCGCTGGGAATTTCTCATCCAGAGCCTGCCCTTGGAACGGAGTGATGTTCAACCTGCTGCTGCTCCTCGGGAAAAGGGCTGGGACTGCAGCTGGGGGGGGTGCTGAGGTGCAGGCATCCTGCCAGCATCCCAGCTGTAACCCACCTGCACCCTGCCTGCATCCCCTGCCTTCTTACTGCCTGCTTCTTGCCTTCATCCCACCTGCACCCTGTCTGCATCCTGCTTGCTTTCTGCCTACTCCCTGCCTGCTCTCTGCCTGCATCCCACAGCTTTCCGGTAGCCATGGGATGCTGCCAGTGACGGGTTCGTGCTCCTGCACCTCTCCACAAGCCCAGTTCCCTCTGCTGCTCCTGCCCAGGCTGTGCTTCACCTTCCTTTCCTTCCTTACCCTCAAACCTGTTCTTCCCTGGCTCCACATTTCTATACCTGCCCCCTGGGGAGCCCTGTGCCCCCGCGAGGGTCTGGCGTGACACCCCCATGCCCTGGTGTCCCTGTGCTCCCTGGGTGCATCCATCCAGGAGAGCAATGAGTGCCCCGAAACCCTCCTGTCTCCGTAAAACCGGAGCTGTGCTGTTGGGAGATAAGGGAGGGAAAATAATCCCGGCTGCTGGAAAAGACACCGAGGGGCAGCAAAGCCGTGGGTGGGTCGGCTGTTGCAGGGCTGAGGCCGTGTGAGCTCAGGTTTGGCTGGGACCTGGTGACCCCGTCTGTCCATCTGCCCCCACAGACACCCAGAGGCTCTGCTGCCGCCTCGGCTGCTGCCTCTTCCCCAACGGCACATCCCACAGCTTCTACGAGGTGACCCTCAACGGGACGGCCTTCCTGACCTTCCACGTCCCCAACGCCACGTGGCAGCGGCGCTGGCCCGGCCAGCACCAGGTGGCCGCCTTTGCCGAGACGGAGCTGATGAAATACCCTGTAACCACCCAGCACCTCCAGCACTTCCTCAACACCACCTGTGTCAGCATCCTGCAGGTTCAGAGTGCCAGGACAGGTCCGTGTTGGGGCTGGGACGGGGCTGGGGACGCAGTGGGGTGACCCCGGTCATCACCTCTGTCCCTCTTGGCTCTTGCAGGAAAACTCAGCAGCCGGTCGCGTGCTCCGCTGGTGCTGGGGCTGATCCTGGGGACCCTCTGCTTGCTGGGCATGGCCGTGGGGATCTTCTGGTGCACGGGAGGGAGCTGCTAACCGAGCTGGCAGCTGTCCTGCATCACCCCATGGACACAGCGGATGGACCCATCACCACCCTGTGGAGGCAGAGGATGGACCCATCATCTCCCTGTGGATCCATCATCCCCCTTTGGAGGCAGGGGACAGACCCATTGTCTCCCCATGGAGGAGGCAAGGGATGGATTCATCATCTTCCCATGGATCCAGCATCTCCGCATGGATCCAGCATCACCCTGGAGAGGTAGGGGCTGGATCCATCATCCCACCCCATAGACACAGGGGTTGGATCCATCATCACTCTGTGAATCCATCGACCAAGCTGCTCCCCCACAAGGGATGCACGTCACCAGTGCCACAGGCTTTGCTCCCAAGGGACACCAGTGGCTTCCCTGCCCTGTCCCAGCTCGACTGACCCCTCCAGCAGCCCCTGTCCCGGGGATGGTCCCCATGCTGGGCTGGCACAATGTACTGAGACTCCACAGAAACATGCTTGGCATGGATGGAAAAACTGGGAAGAGGGGGGTGGTGGGGAAAACAGCAGGAGAAACAGCCAAGGAATGGTTAAAAGGATGGAGTTAAACCCTCATCTATCCCTGTTCCAGAGGGGATGGAGGGAGGTTGTCATACCTTGTGTAATAAAAGCACCCATCAGCTCCCACCACACCTTTGGCTGCTCTCATTCCCCCCAGCAGCACCGACAGGGGCTGTGAATCCATCATGGATCCATCACAGGCTGTGGATCCATTGCGGATCCATCAGGGGTCCATCACAGGTTGTGGCTGCCGGTGCCAGTCCCAGTGTCTGACCCTGGGCCATGCACTGAGTTTTCCAGGCCTCTGGAAAGAGGCTGTTGCTGTTTGCTGGAGGGGTTTGCAGCTCCTGAGCTCATTTCAACCTTCCCCCAGCTTTGGTTTGACTCAGTTAAGTCATTTTCCCCCTGTTCTTCATTCCAAGGCCAAGCACGGACAGCTGTGAGGGCCAGTTTTCCTTTTCCACAGTCCAAGTCTCAGCTAAAAACTCCTCTTTGACTGTTTAAACTTTGGTTGTATCAATAATAAATTCTTGGCTGCATTTCCCTTTCACCCAAAGGAAGATTTTGAGCTCTCCTGCTCATCTCCACCTCTCCAAGGACAGGAAGGGCTGGGGACGAGCCAGGAGCTGGCTGGGGACACTGACGGAGGGGACAGCACAGGGGAGAGGAGCTTTCCTGGATTAACTTCCAGCTCTTTCCTTTCTAAACACCCTGTGACCAAGAAAGGGTGGGATGGGGGAAGACAGGAAAAGAGATGTGGGACAGAAGGGATGGGGAGATGACCCTGGGGGTTGTCCTCTAGCAGGGGTGGAGGAGGAGGTCACACAGGTCTCATCACCCTGGCCCACGGCCATCCCTGAAGCAGCCCCTGCCTCCCCAGGCTCCGGGAGCAGGGACTGGGGCGTTCCCCACCCTCTGGAGGCTCCGAGAGGCTGGAGAATCCAAAACAACAGGGCTGAGGCTCGTGAGCATCATTGCCCTTGGCAGGAGCTGTGCTGAGGGACAAGCACTGCCTGTCCCTGCCACAGGCATCCAGGGATGCTGAAGGTCACACATAGCAGGTTTGCTCGCCGTGGAGAGATAAAATCCCTTCCAGACGGGAGAGATGGCCGCATTCCCAGCTCTGCTTTGGGTTTTGGACTTGGGGCATCTCTGTTGCCTGCATGTGTTGCACTGTGGTCCCCAAGAGCTGGAGGGATTCTCGTTCCCAGTCCCCCCTCCCGGAGCTGCAGCTCCTTGCTCCAGCTGGGATGGCAGAGGGTGGATCCTGTGGGATCCCCAGGGATGCGATGGAGCAGTTGGACAGCTGGGATGGCACCCAGGACAGACCCGGGTTAGAGAAACCAGGGAGGTCTGGAACAGTAGGTCTTGTTTTGCTTTCTGCTTTTGAAGTGCGTCATCTTTTGGACAGGCGAGGAAGCCTCCATTTGGAGCAGCTCTGGAAAAGCCTCTTTCCTGCTCCCAGGCCCCCCGTGCGTGTCGGTCGCAGCAGGAGAGCACTCCAGGACGGAGCTGACTCCGCTGCTGGTCTGGAGTTCCCACAGGGGGATGGGGCAGCACCTGGCAGGGGGCGATCCCCAAAACTGCAGGACCTCAGGGAACAGCCTCACCTTGATCCCTGTCCATGGGCAATGCAACCAAACCTTCCACCCCCATCCCTTCCACCAGCACTGGTGTCCCACAGGGACATGGTGACCCACAGCAGAGGGCTTGTGGCAGCGCCCACTCGCAGCACACTGTAACTCTGCAATTTCTCTTCCTCATCCCAAACCCCCCAATTTGTAACCCCAAACTTTCTCCTCCTCATCCCAAAATTTCTCTTCCTCATCCCAAAACCTGTAATTGCCTCATGGCGGGGCCAGCAAGGTTGTGGCAAGCTGGGGATGTGTGACCTGGCTGCCCCAGAACTGGGAGCTGGGCTCCTGTTCCGTCACTTTTCCGACAGGGGTCAGCTCCCTGGCAGCTGGCAGCCACACGCATGGCCCATCCTTTTCCAAATTTGGCTGTTCTTCCGCCCCGGATCCCAGCTCGGGGCAGGCGCCAGCGCGTCACCGCAGATCCCGTCAGCCGAAGGGGTTTTCCATTTGTTCCTTGGGGGGTTTTCGGGTCCTGGTTTGTTCTGCACACAAACCTCTGGCAGCTTTCACCATGCCCCGGAGTGAAGCATCCCGGTTTTCCGCAGGGATCGCTGGGCAAGGCTTTGTTTTCCATGCATGACTTCCATAACTCCGCTATTGCTGCCTTGGATAAGGGCTCAGATAAGACCTTGATCCTTGATCCCTGCTCCAGTCAGAGCAGTGAGACCATGCCCATGTGCCAGGAAAGAGCTTTTCCCTTTATCCCTATCCCATGGGAAGGTCTCCCCCCACCCCCACACTCCTTTCTGGACATCAGCTCCCTCTGCAAGGCTGGCACCTCCACCCGTGTCCTTCAGGAGCCTCCGTGCCCCTGGGACAAAGGGCTGGATGGCTCCAGAAGCTGCTCAAACCTCCTGTGCCTGCTGGGGTGGGGAGGGGGAGAAAAGGGGGGCTGATGGAATCCATTTGGAAGGAGGAAGGGATTATCCCTGTGAACACCTCTTACGCACTCGGAGCCTCCACTGGTGTCATTGTGGCTTTTCTGGACTAAACAAACCACGTCCTTCCAAATTCCCAGAGGTCACAGTGTCACAGCCCCAGATGTTTGAATTCCTAGCTTTGGGACACGCTTGTTAACCCCGGGAGCTGCACCGGGGTGAGGGGATCCACTTTTATTTGGGGGGGGATGAGGCTGTTTGGGATCTGCTTTCTAGCAGCCTCCTGCTCCCACATGGAAGCGAGCGGCTCCCTGGAAATACAGCAGAGGAAAGGGCTGTGCTGGCCAGTCCCTCCTGGCAGGGCCGATGGGTGCCCATCTCTGCCCTCTTCCCTTCCTGCTCGCCTCCCAGCTCAGCTGCAGGATGCAGGAGAAAGCTGGCCAGGAGCAGGGATCTGTGGGTGGCAGCCTCGATGAAGGCAGCGGGATCTCACCCTTCCCACCACACCTCTGCCCTGCCCCCACGGGCTGTCCTCTCCCTGGGCAATCCAGCGGCAGGGCAGATGGGATGGGGGCTGCTAGCTCGGGTTCCAGTGAGGAACCAAGGCCTCACCTTCCCTTCCCAGCTGGAGGCCCCCATGGCAAACCCAAGTGCCCTCAGAGCCCCCTCTCCCTCCTTCCCTCCCTGCCCAGGTCCGGAGCAGAAAGGGTCAGATACACATAAGGACTTAAAAATAACAAGATTTTCCTTTGGAAGAACCCAGGCCTTCTTGAGCTGTACTTTCAGAGAAATTCCCATAGGGAAATGGTTGTTTGGAACACTTTCAGCCCCTTCCCAGACTCGGGAAGCCTCTGTGTGGCTGAAGCCAAATGGGAGTAAACTCCCACCCCTCAGGATCCCCACACCAAGGGCTGAAGCTCCTTGGAGCAACCCCAAAACCTCAGCACCTCGTCTGGGATAGGGAATGTGGCTTTAGGTGCAGCCAGACGTGCTGTGGAGGGAGAGGAGACATGGATAAGGCCGCAAGGAATGATGGAAAAGTGGATCTGAGCCTTGTTTTTGCCCTCATCGTCAACCTGCTACAGAATCCTCATCCCATCTGCTCCTTCTCCTTCCCTGGGATGGGAGGGATCTACCCAAAGGGTGGGAACCCAGCGCCGATGGAGGTGATGACATCCAAAATCTAGCCGGTGATGAGGCCCTGGAGGTGATGAAAACCATTCCCTTCAGGAATAAACCAGGATCCCATTTCAGGCAGGCCTCCCCAAAGCAGCACGGGAACGCGTTCCAGAGACAAGTGTTTTCCCAGGAGAACTGAAAAACATGCCTCTATCTGAACCCTCGCAATCCTCACCTTTACAAGGACCTAGGGTAAAAGAGGACCAGGAAATTAGGGTTTATTTGGTCCAATTTGGGAACAGCGTTGCTTAGAAACGGTTGGAAAAATGGCTGGAAATGCAGGCTGTGCATGATAGAATTCCCAGCTCAGAGATTCTCACTGTCCAGACCCTCGTTTGGTCCCTGACCAAGACAGGAACACCTAAACCCTCTGGGAAGCATTTGTATGGATAAAGGATCCAGAAACCTGTGGAAATGTTTGAGCAAGCACTGCTGTTGCTGCCGGGAAAAAGCACAGAAGCCCTGGAAGCTTTCTCTGGAGGTGGGAAAGGCGGAGGACACCCCCCACAGCGGGAGGGAAAGGATGGAAGGAAGCAGGGTTGCCTGCTTGGAATTTGGGGCTTTTTTTCCTGTTTTCCTCCTCGCTGCTGTACAATTCAGGGCTCTGCAGCCATTGTTGTGTTCCCTGAGGAGTCCAGCCCCTCAATGCCATAAAAACAAACCACAGGAAGGAAAGGGATTAGCAGGGAAAGGAAAAGCAGCAGCAGGAACAAGGAGCCAGGCCCAAAATAAACCCACTGGCTGCTGCTGGGGGTGCAGGTAGGAAAGGTTACACCTTCTCCTGGGGGAAATTGGGACTTTGGAGTGAAGTCCCAGCTCTTTTGGGTTCGTTGCTACCGGTGAGTAATGGCAGCAGAGTTGCAAAGGACTGGGATAACAGGAATCAGCCCCGTGCACACGGATATGGGAAGAAATTTCTTTAAAATTGGAGGTTTCCTAGAAATCTGAACTGAGGGGGAGCAGAGACACAGCTGCCCTGCAGCACCTGGAAAAGGCTGGGCAGCAGTGGGCAGAGGGAGCAGCCTCATCTGGGAATAACAGCTTATCCTCAGGGATTTTGAGGAGGACTGACAGGGAGTCCAAGGGTTTGGCATCCCAGGCTCATCTCAGCTCCCCAGACCCCGCTGGGCTCTGCCAAGGCAAATGGACAAAGGATCCAACAGGAAAACTTCCCAGCGCCGCTGCTTCCGCTTGGCCAGCTCCCGCTGGGGCCGAGGGCTGGGTGGGACGGGGCTGGATCCGGGGCAGCAGGGACACAGGGGCTGGGCTGAGCTGTTCCCACCTCACCGAGCTCTTCCACCTTCCAGTAAGGAAAATAAACAACAAACCGAAAACAAAACGACCTGGAAGCTCCACCTGCTGCTCCCCAGCAAACAGTTCCATCTGGAAGCAAACCAGATCCCATGCACTTCCCGAAAAAGGGAATGGGGTGTAAAGCAGCAGCTGGGAGGATCCCCCTTTCCTGCCCCCAAGAGCACTGAGGGACGAGGAAGGAGGGTGGAGCCAGGTGGGGGTCGGGCTCTTCTCCTGCATAATACGCAACAGGAGAAGAGGAAACGGCCTCAAGTTGCTCCAGGGGAGGTTCGGATTGGATATGAGGGAAAATTCCTTCCCTAAGAGTGGCCAGACATGGAAACAGGCTGCCCAGGACAGTGGTGGAGTTCCTGCCCCTGGAAGGATTTAAAAGATGTGGCACTTGGGGCAGTGGTGGCCCAGGCAGTGCTGGGGGATGGTGGGCTTGGGGGGGGCTTTTCCAACCTCAGTGATTCCAGGATTTCTCTTGCTGCCTCCAAGAGCGAAGCACAGGCCTGGCTGTCCCAGGGAAAGGGCTGTGGAAACACATCACCACAGAGGTTTTGCCATTCCAACTCACACACTTTATTTCTGTCAGCCTGTCCCGTCCTCACGGAGGACAGAGTGCAGGAGGGGGGAGCTTTTCCAGTAAATGCTGGTTACAGCAGGGGGGGAAAGAGGGAGAACTAAGGCCATGGAGGCATTCCCACATCCCACCATGACCCAGGAGTCTTTGCTAAGCTGGAGCAACTTCCAATTTCAAACCAAGCGGTGACTTTTGGGACAACAGGACTACTTGGTAGTTAAGAGAGTCCACAGAGGCCTTAAAAGACTATTCCCTCCTTTTCCAACCATTCCCAATCCATTCCCAACAGCACCAGTATTCCTGCCCCAAAACCACAGACTCTGAACCAATACCACACCCCAGACTCGGAGAGGAAGGGCTGGCATTAAAAACACCACCCCAACCCCAAGCAACAATATTTTGGAAGAGATGGACACAAACAATGTAAAAAGCAGGAGCAGCTCTGAAAATACGTTGAGATGGTCGAGAAAAGTCACATCAAAATATATTTAAAAACCAGAAATTCCAACCTGCATGGAATTTAAAACTCCCTTCCCCCCCCTCTGTTTTCCTGCTCAAGGAATATTGTTCCAGGACGTGGAACATGATAGGCAGCACCAGTTGTGTCCTGAAAAAGTATTTCCCCCAACTCTGAGCACTTCCATCATTTACAAATTAAAAATTAGCTAAACCTCAACCATCGCCCTCCCTCCCCTCCCCCTTTTCCATTCTTCAGTGGGCAGGAGAAAAGACCACAAACAAATCTGACTTGGCATTTCCAGGCAAGTCCAGTTTTCCCAGCCATCAATATCCCTGCAATCCGTTGTACACCTTCTGCACAGGTCCTTGCTTCAACAACTGCTTGAGACCTGCAAGGGAAAGGACAGAGTGACTGGGCAGGGCACAGAGGGTGGGAGGCCTCCTCAGATACACCTTCCTCTCTCCTGAAATCCCACTCATCAAGCACTTCAAGGAACCGACAAGTCCCAGGGCCTGGCAGGATCAAATTCTTACCGGAACAGGCTAAAAGGGTGAGTCAGCCCTTTAAATCCATAAAAGCCCATCTCTGGGGCTGGCAGGATAGGGAAGGAGTGGCAGGTCTCCACTGCTGCTGAAAGGGCAAGTCCACCCGGAGCAGAGGAAGCAGAGTGGGAGGAATGGATGTGTCACATTGTTTTTGCAGGGATTAAGGAGGGGGTCCCCTCTGATTAAGTCAGTTTGGTCACTCAGTGCCCTGGGGCTCCTCAGGGCACAGCTCAGACCAGCAGCAAAACCCTCAGAGCCCCAGGAGGGGCTGCCAGGACCAAAATCAGGGGGAACGCCCCACACCAGGGCTAACTTCCAAATAACCTTCATTAAGGAAGGACATGGAGGGGCTGGAGCGTGTGCAGGGAAGGGAACGGAGCTGGGAAGGGGCTGGAGCAGCAGGAGCAGCTGAGGGAGCTGGGGGGGCTCAGCCTGGAGAAAAGGAGGCTCAGGGGGGACCTTCTGGCTCTGCAACTCCCTGACAGGAGGGGGGAGCCGGGGGGGGGCGGTTGGGCTCTGCTCCCAGGGAACAAGGGACAGGAGGAGAGGGAACGGCCTCAGGCTGTGCCAGGGGAGGGGCAGGTTGATATTAGTAATTAAACCAACCAATTTACTTGTACAAATTCCAACCTTTCAGGCATGGCAATCCTTCAGGAGATCCTGCTAAAAGACAGTTTGTCTCCCTGCAAACCTTGTCCTGCTTGTCTGTCCTTAACTCTTTTTGGCCACACACTGTACCAGCTTTTTAAATCAGTGATTGGATGTATAATTGTCACAGTAGCTCTGTGAAAATACTGGAAAACTGGAATCAAGAGGGCTCTCTGCCAGGTGAGAACTATGCTGATGGGCAGAGGCTCCTGATCTCTTTCCAGAAACAGCAGGACAAAGTAAAGCCCTCTCCAGGAGGAGATCATGCTGATCATTAGGGACAGGTCATTTTCCAGGGGGTGCAAGGTAAGTTCACTTCCCCTCTGCATCCAAAGGAGACTCCAAGTCACTTCCTGGCTGGGGGGTGAGAGTATGTGGCTCCTGGATGTGTAGTTCTTAGAAAGGAAGGATGTGGCTGGAGAAAGGGGTTCTCCAGGAACACCTAAAAAAGTTGGATTAGCACCATTCCTGCACCTTGTTTCCGGCTACTCTCAGTAGTGAAAAGGGTATTTCAATACATATCCGAGGTTCATCAGGAATTTCAACCAGGAATCCTGGCATTTGGTGCTACTGCACTTCAGGCATTTTTTAGTGGAGGCTGAAGGCAATTTTTACTTTGAAATGTTGCTGATACCACCAAGAAGTGACAGGTTACAACACAGAGACAGAGTCAGCTCTGCTCAATTCCACTGGCAGGAAAGAAAGGATTATTTATCTTATTCAAAAGCTCAGAGTGGTGCTCTTGGAGCCAGAGTATCTTCTGACAGCCCCAGGAGCTAGACATATGGTTAGGAGATAAGAAATCAGGACCACAGCCAACAATAAGGAAAAAAGGAATGTTTTGAATTCTGCAGCCCCGTTTTCCTTTGGATGGGTACACTGAACCACTGCCACACAGCAGGAATTGAGCTATTCCCTCATAAAACGCCTTCAATCACTGGATGCTCGGAGATATCCAGCACACAGGAAGGCATCTGATTGCCGAGCCAGTCACCTTCCCCTGGGAAATGTGGAATTGCTTTAGGAGGGAGAGAAACACCCTGTACCCAAACACACTCATGGCAGCACCATCATCTCTCTGCTCCCGGATATCCGTAAAGGTGTGGGAGGAATTGTCACAAACACGGAGGCTTCTGTCACTGCTCCTTGCCCAGAGTCTTCCAAAGTGCCAAGAGCAACAGCTGGAATAACCTCCTGTGTTTCAGAGGTGCTGTTGCCTGATGAAACTTCTTTAAAGGCAGCAGAGCCTGGAATGAGATTCCACAGTGACGTGGCCGCTGTGCCCCATGAGACACCCGTGGAACAAGCGGGAAAGCACAGGGATAAAACCAAAGCAGGATGGCCCAAAGCACAGCCCAGGGGCACAGACCTCCCAGCCCAGACAGCTGTAGGAAGAGCCACAGAACACCTGGAGCTGCAGCCACCAGCAGGGCTGCCCGGGGCAGCTGGCACAGTGTGGCCAAGGCAGCAGTGAGTGCCCCAGGCTCAGCCCACCCAGGGCTTGGCTTCCCTCCATAAACTTGAGGAATTCAGGAAATCCACAAAAAAAGCACCTTCAGAGGAAGCCCTGGAAGAAGTTCCGGGCATGGGGATTTCCTGAGGAGCTGCACTGGTACATGCCAGGAACATCTCTGCCCCATGGCAGAGGACAAGGCCCTGATGCCCGCTTGGACGCAGAGCAGAACTGACCAGAGAGGCTACTGGAGCAAAGAAATCCCAGTGGCATTTCTGAAAGGGAATCCTGGAATTTCTGGAAAGGGAATCCAAAGGGAATCCTGTCAATTTTAGGATTTCTACATGGTTCATTAAGCTTCCATTTGAGCACTGAAGCTGAGCAGATCTCTCCTAGAGGGAGTAGGGTAGAAGGAGGTGTGGAGAGGAACAACCCTTCTCCTGACACAGCGGGACATTTGTTACCGTTGACAGTAGAGGGATTCCCACAAATCTTGCCTCCCAGAAAGTAGCAGCAGGGGCTGGAAAACCCTTCTGTGATCCCATTCCAGCAGAGGCAAGGCAGAGGCTAAGCCGAGCCAGATGGCCAGCTCCAAAACAAAGCACCTGCAAACTCGCCAAGTGCTACATTCCAGCAGCAGCACGTCCCAACCTCATCTGGCTCCGTACAGCTGCAGCAGCCAAACTTCCTTGCTTCCCAGGGAAATGGGAGTTCATCACAGGGCATCAGCCAACTGTGTTGTGTTGTACAAGGGGCACAGGGACAGGAGAGCACTCCTTGACCAATCCAGTCCCCGGATCAGCTGTGCCATGTTCTTATCAGCTCTGGTGGGCTCTGAACACCCACCTTCCCGCTGGTCTGGGGTCAGCTGCTCCTTGGGGAACTCCACATCAAAGGTGATTATTAGGGAGCCTTTGATGTTGTTGTTATCAAAGTTTGGAAGACCCTCTCCCTTCTTCCACAGTTTGGCGCCAGGTTTTGTGATTTTATCTCGAGCAATGTGAACCTGGAGGGAAAAGGAATTTTAGGACATTATTAGTGTTGCAGAATCAGAATCCCTGAGGTTGGAAAAGACCTCCAAGATTATCGAGCCCAACCTGTGACCAGCCACCACTTGGTCACCCAGCCCAAAGCACTGGGTGCCATGTCCAGTCGTTCCTTGGACACCTCCAGGGATGGTGATTCCACCACTTCCCTGGGCGTTCCGTGCTGTGTGTGTGCACCCCAATGCTCCAATGCCTTTTCCAACCAAGTGGAAAGCTCCAACTGATGTTGATCCTTTGCCAAAACCTGTGGGTCCAGGCAGGACATGTACCACAACTAACACCAGCTGGAAGTGACACCCACACTTGAGAGCTTGTTTTGGCTCCATGGGAATTGGCCTGGAAGGCTCTAGCTGAGGGAATACTGGATATAATCAGATTCTGAGTAAGCACAGGAGACCTACAGGTAGATCTGGGTTCCACAGCACCTTGGGCCTCACCTTGTGCCCATCCAAGTGGGCAATATCCATCTCAAAGCCTGTCAGAGCCTCGACCAGCGAGATCGTCACGTTTGTGTACAAGTCGTCTCCTCTCCTTTCGAACACGGGGTGTCTGTGGAAACAAGAGACACTGAACTCTCCTCCTTCCCCAGAGGGGAAACAGGTCCTTCAGCTTCTTCCCTTCTCTTTGGGAGTTTGTAGAATTCAAGAATAGGAGGGGAAGTGAGGAATGAATCAAATTTAGCCTCATTTTCCTGTGCAAGATAAGTACTGCTCAGTGCCCTTTCTATTTCTAGGGCAGCGAGTGCTGAGGTGGGACAAGAAGTTGTGAATCACACAACAATTTTCTCAGTAGTGAATTTCCTTTCAACGGGGAGATGGGGTATTTGTGGAAAAAGGAGGTATTTCGTGTGAATAACACATGGTGAATTCAAGCCAAAAAAATTAAGATGCTTTGATAACCCCACTTCTAACAAATCCAGCACCATCCAGCACTTCTACCCCAGTACCATCAGGGTTGAACATCCTGCAAAGCCCTGAGTGCCAGGGCTGCACCAACACACTGCAGGGCAAGCTCCATGCCAGAGTGGGCAACAGGGGCCAGAAAATGCCTTGCAAGCTGCCTTTATAGACAGCAGTAAGAGTCTAACTAGGCCAGGAACTTACTTAAGAACTTTTATTCGGAAGCGCAAATCACCGGGCTCCCCATCCACGTGGGGTTCACCTGGGAGGGAGAAGGAATTTAAGGAGATAGTTATTTTTAGGAACAAGTAGAGAAACAAGCAAGGTATGAAACACAGACTTGCAGCTCACATGTTAAAAGAAAAAAGAACAACTAGTTGATCTTCAGATGAGTAAAACTCTGCTTAAATATATCTAGAAGAGCTTAGGCCTCTCTGGGTGTTGCCTCAGCAAGGTCACGCCTCTCTGCTGCTCTGGACGACCTGCCTGCACGTCAGTGGTGTCCTTCATCTCCTTGGGCAGAGGGGATTCCCTCACACACTCAAGCCTCGAACAGATGCTCCTGCTCAAGTGTTACCTGAAACATCAGACCTGGTGCTGGTTTTGGGCATGTCCCCACTCCCAGTGAAGGGATGCTCCTGGATTTCAGCACATGCATAGGACACAGCACTTCCAATCCCCACAAAGTGGGGCTTGGACACTCCCAGTGCCATGGAAAACAGCCTTGAATCATAGAAAAGGAGCAGGCCAGAGCTGAGCACACACCTACCTTCCCCAATGAAGGGATACTCCATGCCATCCCTCACCCCCGGCTCGATCTCCACTTCCAGTGTCCGCTCCTCATTCACAAGTCTGAAAATGGGAAGAGCAACCCACCACTCAGTTTTTAACCCTATTTCACTTTTATTCCAGCTTTTTATGTGGGTAATGGGCACGCCCCCACAAGCTCACAGTTGCTCTTGCCTTGCTGACATCTACAACTGGAGGGTCAGTGCTGCCTTTTTTAGGTGCTCAACTACTAAGGGGAGGCAAAGTTAAAAGCTCCTAAATGCACAGGCAGCACCTGGATGTGTGACCACGACATGGCATTCCACATCCAGCCGTTCTCAGCTGGAAGCTGTGTGCTTCCCCAAATATATTTAACCAGATTTAGTCGTGGCACTCCCACTGTAGTGTGACTGTGCAAGGAATAAAAGGCTGGAAGAGGAAAGTGGGGAGCTGTCCATCTAAAAGACTGGCCCATTGAAAACGAGAAACCTGTGTTAGGACTTCCCACATTCCCCAATTCTTACTGGGAATACAGGCACTCTCCCCCACCTAGCGGTTGGTTTGGGAACAAACATCCCTATATTACTGGGTAAAATCATAGGATTTACGATTCTGGGGCGCAGTGAACAGCATCCGACTCACTTGATGTTGGGACACTCATCACAAACGACCTCCTGGGTCATCTGGAAGCGCCCAGGCCCCAGCTGGGTTGTCCTCATCTCCTGCCGGCAGTTGCATTTCCGTTTGCCCGGCGCCTGTCTGGCCACTGGCTTGTTCCTGACAACCTGCAGGGAAGAGGAAGAGCTTGGTGCCAGCACTCCTGGGTCTCCACAAGGGTCTGGATTTCTCAAACAGCCTCAACACAGAACGGTTTGGCTTGGAAGGGACCTCGAGAATCATTTAATTCCAACCCAGTGCCATGTTTTCGTGCGTGACCTCAGCAAAACATCCCGAGTTTTCACCTTGTGATCACACATCAAACACCAGCAAAACTCTCTCTGACACCACAGCTGCCATATCCTTTCATTTCCTGCACACCTTTCCACACAGGAAAGGGAACACTGGGATGGAACACTTCACACTTTGGTTGTGACACTTCCCTGTCCCACGAAACAGGGAAATTATCTGGGATTCCCCAAACACCCACAGCACAAAATCAGTCCATGCAGATACCAATGTGCAGTACGGGAGGGATTGTTAGCACCAGAAATGGACCTTCCTTAAATGAAATCTCAATTTTCACATACTTTTCCCAACCATATAATCCAAAAACTTGCCACGTTTGGTCACGTAGAGAGATCATGAAAAATCCTCGGTGTGGTTTTGAAGGGATTGCAAAGTGAACTGGAGGCTTATGAACAGGCCCTCAAATATCTTTAAATTCTACACCTGCACTCAAACAGCTCAGCTAGTGACTGACAGCCAATAAATATTATCCCACTTTACAAAGACACAGCCAGATGGAAAAGGTGGATAAATGTGTGGTTTCTTCAGTAAACTACAGCAAAGAGCACCATGACATCCCCCACGGGCAGACACTGAGAAAAGGAGCATCTCTTGGAGCTCTGTTTTTTGGGGTGAGATATTCTGAGCACTGGTAAACTGGCAACACTCTGGAAAGTGAACTCACTTCTACGAAGTTCCCTGAATACACTTCCTCCAGCGTGACCTCCAGGTCCACGATGATGTCACTCCCTCGGGGAATGTTCCTGTCCTGCTGGCGAGGGTTCCCTCCAAACATGAATCCAAAGTCTCCAAAGAAGCTGGAGCAAAGCACAGGGGTTAGTTCAGGAAGGAATCCCAGGCAAATGCTTCAATCCCCCTAAAGAACAGCCTCCTCACAGTCCTAAGGCTCCAGAGGAAACCCAGGAACCTCTTTTGGTTCCTCCAGGACACTTCAAGCAAAGCATCCACTTTGGAAGAGTTTTCTGTATTAAAGGAACCAGATTTTGGAGCAGGAACATCTCAAAATCTGCCCAAGGGAAGTCCCCTCTGATTGGACTGCTGCTCATCTGCCACTGCAAGGTGTCAACTCTAAGTAGGCTGGTTTTCAGTGGTTTGAGGACAAAAGGGATGAGGAAAAATTCCTAGAAAACCGGTATATTGTCCTCCACAGTCAGTGCAAGTTCTCACCCAGGATCACACGAGATGAGCAACGCCAGGTATTACTTTGGGAAGTTTGTGCCTGGCTGACCCAAAGGGGAAGAAAATTGGGGCAGAAAATCAGGGGCAGGTGCCTTTGGATTGTAATGCTCCCAATTCCACAGTTGCTGTGAAAGTCATCCCAGCAACACTTTGAGAAGAAGTGTCCCCAAAGGGCACACGTGGTGTGCCAACAGGTTAAACCCTGGTCACACACAGGGAACTTGGGAAAGTCCCCACGTGTTTGATGCAGGTGCTGCACCTGAAAAATCATCCAGAGGGGTGTCCATGTGGGAAGCCACCCCTGGTTTCTGTTTGCTGCTCTTGTGGCAGGGAGTGGTGCCCAAACAAACTGAGAATGTTACGTGGGATACCCACTGTAAACGTATTTCGTCAAATTCTCAACTCTCACAGCACATCAGTGACTCTGGACCGGGTCAAAACCATGTGCCTGAGCATCACAAAATCAGAGCAGCAGCTGGAGAACAGCCTGAAGTGGGAAAACCTCCTTACTGGGAGAAGATGTCTCCATGGGAGCTCTGGTGCCCATCCTTAAGTCCCTCCTCACCGTAGGCATCGTACTGCTTCCTCTTCTCCTCGTCTGAAAGGACCTGGAAAACACATGCAGGCAGGAAAGGCATCACCTGCAGCTCAGGGGATTTGTTTAACAAGGGTCTGAAGGCCACCAAGACTCTGCACTTGGGGACAACCAGCTAGGCTTTGTGGCACAGAAGGCTTGTCTAGGACTTGCTTGTTGTGCTGGTCTAGAAAAGTTAAACACTTATCATTTAAACCCATAAAAAATTACACTCAGTTTATTAAAACATCATGAAAAATATACACACTGAGTTTATCTTAAATATTAAAAAGAAATTAGAAGGAATAACTCAAATCCTACAAGGACACTCTGAAAAAAACAATCATATACCACCACCCCTGTGGCTCAGTCAGGACTTTTAAGACTGCAAAGCATCAGTTTTAATTCTGAAGTTTTGACCACATTTACTCTTCCTTTCCCTGTTGATCATATCTAGGAAGGTCAGAGTTGCCAGGCAAGCTTCCAGAAGGCTGGAGAGAAGTAGGAACAGAAGGAGAAGTGGCTAAACCATGAAAACCAGCCTGAAATTTGGGGTGCCCAGAGGAGCTGTGGCTGCCCCTGGATCCCTGGAAGTGTCCAAGGCCAGGCTGGATGGGGCTTGGAGCAACCTGGGCTAGTAGAAGGTGTCCCTGCCCACAGCAGGGGGCTGGAATGAGATGGGTTTTGAGGTCCTTCCCAATCCACACCATTCTGGAATTCTATGCAGTTATAAATGCCAGCAACAGGGACAAAACCACCGGTGGCTTCACGAGTTTCACCCAGTGGGTGAGAGTTCAATTTTCCCTTTGCCACTCGAGATTCCCATGGGAACTCCTCCCAAATCCATCCTGAGACTCATGACCATATGTAGAAGTGTCTCATCTTCCTCTCCTGGGATCTATGTCCTTCCTAATGGAAACAGTTACAGTCAGACCAGGCAGCTCCGGGCTGGAATCCCCGAGGCCGTTAAAACAAAGAGTAGTTCCATTAAGCTATATTCCCCACAGTTTTTTGGGAAAGCTTTGCCATAATCAACTCCCCAAACCCTTGGCAGTGGTGCTGCCAACAGAGGCTTTATGGTGAGGAAAATGCTGTTTTGGGTTCTAAGGGACATACAGTCCTGGCTGCATTTTGCCCCAAGCCCTCCAACCAAGCCGTTGCATCTCCCACTGATTTAGCAGGAGGATTTCCAAGCTGTCCGGGCTAAAGAGGGAGACAAAGACGTCCCAGGGCATCAAAACCTTCTTCCAAACCTGTTTCCAAAACCACACAGGTCAACACTGGATTTCCGATTTGATTTTACAACCATTTTCTCCCCAATTTTTTAAATAGGAAGAACAATCTCAGCTGCTGGCAAAGGTTTAAACAAACTGGAAAATTTAAATAAACTTGAGGAAGAGGTAGAAAGACTCTTTCCATGCATGAAGTGCCACCAAATGTGACAAGATCCTAGCTCACAGGAAGGACACCAAGCTCACAGCTCCACATGAGCTGCTGCAAATGACAGGGAGATACTTTTTTCCACAAAAAAAATTCCTTATATTCCCTGGTTGCCCAGGGATGGTTCAGTTTAAGTCTGAACTAAGAGGCTCCAGTTCTGAGACAAAACCAAAGTGAAGATTTTCTGAACACAGAGAAACAAGTGTTCTCTGAACACAGAGAACCAGCTGGTTCTCTCACTTCCTCATTTGCTTTAAATTCGGATACCCGAGGAGCAGGGGAGCACCAGGGATGGAAGCAGGAGCCAGGCTACAAACCCCTTCCCTCTGCACTGGATTTCTCCCAGAGGATCCCAACCTCTCACCCAGCCAGACTGCTGGGGATTTTTGCTGATGGAATTTTGCAACACCATCTTCCTCACGGTCTCTGCTCCACAGGGAACAGCTGGAATCCAACAGTGACAGAGGGAGGACAAAGAGGATGGAAAACATGGAAGAAACAGGTCCTCTTTCACCCTGCCCAAATTCCACTGGATGGAATTACAGCCAGGGAAAGTAGGCCTTTGACTTTAAACCTTTGGGGAATAAAACAATCTACGTGTGATTTATTAAATGTCAGGGATCATTTGCATCCCACAGTATTATCATGGAAACAGCAGGAATCCTCCTGCATATGTGACCCACAGTTATTTTTCCCACTGAATTCCCTCCAAAAGCCAAGCCTTTCATGTCCCATCAACTCAGGCCCTGCACACACACCTGTCCCTGTGCAACACTGGGAGATGCTGCTCCTCTATGTCCGGGAATAAATTCCAAAGAACTTTAATTTGTTGCTCCTCTACTTGTCCCTCAAATTCCAAACAAATTTAACTTGGTACCTTGGCTTTCTCCTGGCTGGGAGAGGTGTTGGATTGTCCTGTGGCAGGAGGAGCCCTCTGAGCAGCCTGGCAGCCTCTGGACTTTGGGTTTTACAGGGAAAGTGTCTGAAATTCCAGGTAGTAACAGGGGAATAGATGGAATTCAATGTAGTAACAAAGGGAGGATGGGAAGGAAGGGAGGGAATTTGATGTAATAGTGGAAGGTCCCTGTCTATTGCAGGGGGTGGAGTGAGATGGTCTCTAAGGTCCCTTCCAACCAAAACCAGCCTGGGATTCCACAATAATAGAAAGTGTAGGATAGAATCCAATACAGTAACAGGGGGAGGACGGAATTTGATGGGGAGGAGAAGAATGAAGAGAGGGAATTCTCTATAATAGTGGAAGGTTCCTGTCCACGGCAGGGGGTGGAGGGAGATGATCCTTAACATCCCTTCCAAATCAGAGCATTCCAGGATTCCATGAGAATAAAAGATGTAGGATAGAATTCAACATATTGACAGGGAGAGCACGGAATTTGTCATGGGGGAGGATGGATTGCACCTGCACCTTATAAGAAGACCCTTCCTATTCCCTAAATGCCCTTTCTCATTCCCCTACAGAATGTTACAGGATGGATCCTCACGAGTCTCCCCGGCTCCACAAACCCCCTCCACCCTTCCCGGCTCCAGGAGGACGCTCCCGGCTCCAGGTCTCACCTCGTAGGCAGCTCCCAGGTCCTGGAACTTCTCCTGCGCCCGAGGGTCGTCGGGATTCCTGTCGGGATGGAGCTGCAGCGCCAGCTTGCGATAGGCCTTCTTAATGTCCTTGATGGAGGCCCCGCGGGAAACCCCCAGGATCTTATAGAAATCCCTCCTGCAGGGGGAGAGGGGAGGGAGAGAAGGGGATGGGGAGAAGGGGATGGAAAAGAGAGAGAAATGGGAAGGGAAAGGGAGAGAGGGGAAAGGTAAAGGAATGGGAAGGGAGAGAGGAAAAGGAGCAGGGGATGGGGAGAACGGGAGAGGAAGGGAGGGGGATGAGGAGGGAAAACGGATAGGAGAGACACGGAGGGAGAGGGAAATGGGAGAGGGGAAAGGGACGAGGAAATGGGATGAGGGAATGGGGTGAGGGGAAGGGATGAGGGGAATTGGATGAGGAGAAGGGACGGGGGAAGGGATGAGGGCATGGGATGAGGGCATGGGATGAGGCGAAGGGATGAGGAGAAGGGATGAGGGGAATAGGATGAGGGGTGTATG
>VXAY01002920.1:302703-326248 GCA_013399855.1 Oxyruncus cristatus
CGGCGCACTCACCCCGCGGCGGCCTCCCCGCAGACGCACAGCAGGAGGAGGCAGAGGCGGCCGATCCAGGCGGGGGCCATGGCGGGGCCAGGCCGGGCCCTGAGGGAGCAGCGGCGGCGGCGGCGTCGGCGGCAGCGGCGGCGGCGGCTCCGGCCCCGCCCCCCGCCCGGCCCCGCCCAATGAGGGCGGGGGGCTCCCGCAGGCAGCCAATGGGAGTGCGGCAGCGCGTACCGCCGGCCAATGGGCTACGCACACTTCAGCGCCGCCGGCCAATCGCCGGCCGCAGCGTCGCCGCCCAGCGCGCCGCGAATGCCTCGCCCCGACTTCCCTCCGCGTAGCCAATCGGTGGGGGCGTCGCTTAGCCCCGCCTCCGCGCCGTCAGGTGAGGCCAATGAGCGGCGGCTCCCGCGCGGGAGGGAAGGGCCCGTCTCTGTGGTGCCCGCGGCGGAACCCGGAAGTGGCGGCGGCCATGGCGGCGGAGGTGGGCCCGGTGCGCCTGTGGGCGCGCACGGAGCCGTTCCTGGTGGGCGCTCTGCCGGCGCCGCCGCCCGCCCGCCTCGCCCCGCACTATCTGCGCAAGGCCGCCGCCTACGCCCGCGCCAGGGCCGCCCAGGGCTGCTTCCCGCGGCTGCGCTGGCCCCGCTGGCGCCACATCGCCTGCGGGAAGCTGCAGCTCGGCCGCGACCTCGCCTGGCTCTACTTCGAGCTCTTCCGCGGCCTTCTCGGGCCCGACCCGCCCCGCCGCCTCCGCTGGGCCGAGGTGGAGGCCTCCTGTGCCAGCGCCGAGGAGCTGGAGCGGGAGCGGAGCAAGGCAAGAGCCCAGAGCTGGCCTAAGGCGGGGGAAGCCCAGTCCCGGCCTAAGAGAGGGTCCTGACTCTTCCCTCTGTCTCCCTGTTCTCCAGCTGTCCGTGGACACGCTGCAGTTCCTGCTGTTCCTGTACGTGCAACAGCTCCACAAGGTGTCCCTGCGCAGGTCACTGCTCGGCGACGAGTGGCCCAGCCGCAGGGCTGAATCTCCCGGCTTTCCTGGGAAATCCGCCGGCGGGAATAAGGTATCCGTGCCTGTGGGATCTTCCACGTGCAGGAGCTTCTCCCCTGTTGGGATCTGCCCTGAGGGGGTCGGGAAGGGGTTGGGTTATTCCCTCCAAGTGCAGATTCCCTGTTCCGTGGTTAATGAGGCAGAGTTGGTGTGTTCTCTCTGCACTTAATAAAAGCCCTTTAAAAAGTTTTCCATGAGACTTTCCTGGAGTCCAAAGGCAAGTGAAAAATCCCCATGAGTCCTGGCAATTCTCCTTTTAAGGAGCAAAAGCCCCTTTGCTTTTTTCTGTTATTCACACAGGAGGCATTTCTCGTTTTCATAGTTCCTTTCCCGTGCTCCAGTGGGAATACTGGGTCCCAGGGTGTTCCTGGCCTCAGGTTCTGTGTCAGGGAGGGGAATTGGTTGTTCAGCTGGAGATCAGCCACGTGGAAGTGCTATTTCCTTTTAAATCACTGCCAAATATTTAGGAAGGAGTGAGTTGGATGTGTCCCGTGGGTGGCTCTGTGTGGGAGGGTGACTTACAAATTGGCAACCCCAGCTGCAAAACTCTGTAATTCTGGCATGGATGTGCTGCTAGGAACTGGATGAGCTGGTGAAATGTAGTTGGGACAAGCTGGAATCATTAAAAAGAGGAGCTGGGCAGCTTTATCCTTGAACAGATGGTGGTGAGGGCAAGGTGTGTTCCTTCAGCAAAGCTTGCCTTTATTAAGCTCTGCTGTAATTCCAGTCTCCTGCTTTTTTTCTGGGCATGAGTCCTTTAGGATTTGAACTAAGGATTCTTTCAGAGGCCATTTGGTTTATTGGAGAAACGACCCTCAGCTTTTTACCCTGGAAGACGGCGCTTTTATCCTGGAATCCTGACCCAGCTGGGCTTTTCCAGTGGAGCAGCTCCAAGACCTTGCCTGCTAGTTATTGATTTGTTCCCTCCTTTCCAGTGCCAGCAGCAGCTCCCTGGATTTGGGTGAGATTGTGAGAGAGCCCTTTGCTGCTTTCTAGGATTAAATACTTGCTGCTTGACTTAGAACAAAATGGGGTTTAATTTTTGTGGGGTGGTGGCTTCGTGTGCCTTGGAAGAGCAGGAATGAGCACCGTGTTTGACACGGAGTTTTTAATGCTTCCAGCTTGTCCCAACCACGTTTGACATTCTAGAGGAATTCTGAGCAAGAATCCGGTGTGCGATGCCCGTGGAGCTTCCCAGCCTGGAACACTCACCTTCCCTGTGTTTTCCTGCCCCTCCAGAACTGGAATGACCAGGAGCACCGAGCCTTCGTGCAGAGCCACCTCCTGGACATGCTGGAGCTGCTGCTGGAGCCGGAGCAGCTCTCAGCCTCTGCCCATTCCAGCTCCAGCAGCCTGGTGTCCCTGGAGGCCGTGGGTGCCCTGAGCCTCCTGCTCGAGGGCTCCGTGGGCGCTTCCCGGGTGGTGCGGCCGCTCCATGAGCTGGCCCTGCGCCCGCCCTGCCAGCCCCACAACGGCTACTCTGAGGGGGCCAGAGCCTTCTCCCTGCCCCAGCTGGAGAGCTGGATCTGCTCCCGCCTCACCGCCAATCCCTTGGGAATGACCACCTGCATCAAGGCCGGCAGGAAGCTGGCGTGGGCACAGCAAGGTGGGCGCCCGGGAGACACGGCTGGGCTTGAGAATGGGGGAGTGTGTGGGAAGTAGGTATGTAGGACTGTGCGGAGAAACGGAAATACACGGGTATGTGGGAAAATGGGAATATGTGGGAAATAGGAATGTAGAAGTGTGGGAAAATGGGAAAATAGGAATATGGGGGAAAAATAAGAATGTGGGAAAATGGGAAAATATGGAAGTATAGAAAGTAGGAAAATTATAAAAATCTAGAGAAAAATAAAACCACAGAAAAATAGAAATACAGAACATAGAGAAAAGGAATTATACAGAAGTATAGAGAAACAAAAAAATACAAACATACAAATCCAGAAATACAGAAAGAAATGTAGAAATACAGAAAAATAAATAGAAGTTTAGGAAAAATAACCCTAGAAATAGGAACTCAGCTCCGTCTGCTGAGCAGGGATCCGGCAGTGGGGTGGGAACTGGTCTGGCTTTCCTGGTCTCCAATCCAGCCCCTCTCCTGCAGGGACATGGAGCCAGCTCAGGAAAGAGAAACTGGCTCAGTGTTGTTTCTCTGGCTGCAGGATCCCAGGAGGGGATTAGGGAGCTCAGAGAAGAGCTCAAGGATTGTGCCCTAGGGGGAGCATTTCCCTCCTTTCAAATACAGAGTTTTAAAAGCGCCCTCAGGATCTTCCTGCCAGGCCGAGCCTTGGGTTTGGGAAGAGACTTCTGGAAGTGGAGACCCCCTGGGTGCCTTTGGCTGCTCCTAAATAATTTTGAAGTGGTTGGGATCTTCCAATGTCTCCCAGTTTCTGGAGTTTCTCAGTGCCGTGAGCTGCTGACCTGCGCAGTGGGGATTGGGGGTGGTGTGGGCAGTGTCGGAAGTGCCGTCCTCAAAGTGTGGGGCTGACTGTTTTCCCAAGGGGTTGCTGGGCCGTGAACTTCTGTGTGTTTTGTTCTGCAGTTGAAGGAGCAACCAGGAGAGCCAAGATTGCCTGCAGTGCCCAAGTGGTGCCTGAGGTGTCCCCCATGGTGATCATGAGCCAGGTGTACAAGCAGACCCTGGCCAAGAGCTCGGACACCCTGGTGGGGGCTCACGTGAGGATCCATCGCTGCAACGAGTCCTTCATCTACCTTCTGTCCCCACTCCGGTGAGTTTTGGTTCTCCTAGGAGGCACCTGCAGTCTTGGAGGGTCGGTGGGATCCTGGGGACGTCAGAGAGAGCAGTGCCAGCAGGTCAGGGAGGGGACCCTGCCCCTCTGCTCAGCCCTGTGAGGCACGTCTGGAGTGCTGCGTCCGGCTCTGGGCTCCTCAGCACAGGAGAGACAAGGAGAGGGTCCAGTGGAGGCCACAAAGATGAAGAAGGGACTGGAGCATCTCTCTGATGAGAAGAGGCTGAAGGGAACTGGACCTGGTTAGTCTGGAGAAGAGAAGGCTGAGGGGATCTTATCAATCCATACAAATACCTCAAATATCTATACAAATACCTCACCTGAAAGGGGATCCCATCAATCCATTCAAATATCTCATTGATCCATACAAATACTTCAAATATCCATACAAATATCTTCTCTGAAAGGGAATCTTACCAATCCGTGCAAGTATTTCATTGATCCGTACAAATATCTGAGAGGGGTTCCTATCAGTCCATATAAATATCTCCAAGGCAGGTGTCAGGATGGTGCCAGGCTCTTCCCAGTAGTGCCCAGTGATAGGATGAGTAGCAGTGGCCATAAACTGAACCACAAGAAGTTCCACCTCAACATGAGGAAGAACTTCTTTCCGTGGAGGGTGGCAGAGCCCTGGAGCTGCCCAGGGAGGGCGTGGAGTCTTCCCTCTTTGCAGACATTCCAAACCCACCTGGTTCCTGTGTCACCTGCTCCGGGTGACCCTGCCTTGGCAGCTGGGTTGGACTGGGTGATTCCAGAGGTCCCTTCCAGCCCTGACTGTGCTGTGGTTCTTTGGCAGCTCCGTGACCATCGAGAAGTGCCGGAGCAGCACGTTTGTCCTGGGCCCCGTGGAGACGTTGGTGCACGTGCAGAGCTGTGACAACGTCAGGGTCATGGTGGTTTGCCACCGCCTGTCCCTGGCATCCACGACTGGCTGCACGTTCTACACTCTGACACCCACCCAGCCCCTCATCCTCTCGGGGAACCAGGCAGTCAGCTTTGCCCCTTTCCACACCCACTATCCCATGCTAGAGGACCACATGGCTCAGGTGGGCTTGGCCACTCTGCCCAACTACTGGGACAGCCCCATGCTGGTGTGCAGGGAGAGCAGTGACACGAGTGTGTTCCGCCTCCTGCCCCCCTCGGACTTCTACACCTTCGTGATTCCCTTTGAGATGGAAGGAGACACCGTGGAGACGCCGGGGGGGCTCCCCCAGGAATACCAGGAGGCTCTGAGGCAGCGGGAGCAGCGGGTCCAGGTGTGGCAGCGTGCGGTGAAGGAGGCAGGTCTGACCAAGTGAGTGCTGTGCCCGGCAGGAGTGGCTGAGCTCAGCCATTCCCGGGGATTCGTTTGATGTGGTTCCATTAAAATGCTTTGAGGATGGGTTGGGTTGGGTGAGCCGTGTCCTGCGGACCAGTTCCAGGGCATTAGTCATTAACAGTCCTGGTTGGTAAGGTGAGAAGGGAATGCTCACACTTGTAGCTCTGAGTTGTGGAATTCCAGAATGGTTTGGGTTGGAAGGGATGTTAAAGCTCATCCAGTGCCACCCCCTGCCATGGGCAGGGACACCTTCCACTAGCCCAGGTTGCTCCAAGCCCCGTCCAACCTGGCCTTGGACACTTCCAGGGATCCAGGGGCAGCCACAGCTTCTCTGGGCAGCCTGTGCCAGGGCCTCCCCACCCTCACAGGGAAGGATTTCTTCGCAATATCCCATCTATCCCTGCCCTCTGGCAGTGGGAAGCCATTCCCTGTGTCCTGTCCCTCCATCCTTTGTCCAAAGTCCCTCTCCAGCTCTCTTGGAGCCCCTTCAGATACTGGAAGGGGCTTTAAGGTCTCCCTGCTGCCTTCTCTTCTCCAGGTGAACCCCCCCCACCTCTCTGCCTGTCTCCAGAGCAGAGGGGCTCCAGCACTTGGAGCATCTCAGTGGCCTCCTCTGGACTTGCTCCAACAGCTCCACATCCCTGTTTTGTTGGGACCCCAGAGCTGGAGGCAGCACAGCAAGGGGGGTCTCACCAAGTGGAGTAGAGGCAGAGAATCTCCCTCGCCCCGCTGCCCACACTGCTCTGGAGGAGGTGCTTTCTCATGGTTGCAGTTTCCAGCTGATGAGACTGCAGGGAAAGCATTCCCAGACACTACTGAGGGGAGGGATCCACCCTGGCAGTGAGGGTTTATGACTCTGGGTCCTGCCCAGTCTCTGTTCTGCTGCCAGTGCTGTGGGCAGGGCTGGGTGTGTGCCCTGAACCACATCATTGTCCTGCAGCTGCCTGGGGTCCCTCTCAGCCGCCCTTTAACTTGGCATTGAAGCTTTAAACGACTGTCCCATCCCTTGTTGAGGTGAGCTGGGAATGTGCCTGTGGATCATGACAGCAGGTCACCCTGGGACAGGAACTTTGGAATTCCTCTTGGGCTGATCCCATGGAATTCTCTGTCCAGCTTCCTTTGCCAGCACATTTTGGGGATAGAAACCCTGTTTCAAACATCCATTTTTAAAGACTTGATAAAAATAAGTTTTGTTCCCTAAGCTGAGCTTAAGCTGTGTAGATTTTTTTCCTGTTCCGTGCTCAGTTGCTGACTGGTACCAGTGCTGATAGCAGTGATCTAGGAGGGCGTTATCCTCTGGGAAACACGGAATAGGAAGCAAACTGTCAACGCTTTCCCTTGTGCCAGGCTGAAGAGTTCTGACCTGTTTGATGATTCCTCGTTTTGGAGGAGCTCCCTCCGCTTCCCGTGTTCCTTTCTGAAATCAGGTGCCTCCATGCTGAGCAAGGAGGGATGGGCAGTTTGACAGAACTCTAAACTGGGAGAGAGAAAGGATTCTGCGGTAGGATTTTGTACAGCAGGAGGGTGGCAGAGCAGTCCTGACCCAGAGGTGGGGATGGAGGTGTGAAAACCTTCAAACTCCCAGCCCTGAGTTGGCAAGAGTAGCAGAGAGGAAAGAGACTGGAGTCATCCCTTGTGTCCATCAGCTCATCCAAGGTGCTTCCCCTCCAGCTACGGTGCTTCTTCCCCTGCAGGGTTTTGGGAAGGTGTTTGGCCTGTCAGAACCTTCATGTTAAAGAAGTGTGAGGAAACAGGGATGATGTGCTTAGATTTGCCATCGTGCAGTCGCAGGAGACAGGAGCTCACTCCTGGAGTGGCTTATTCCATAAAAAGGGGGAAAACTGGCAAGTTTAGAAGCTTGTTGAAAAGAAACTGGGCAGCTGACAGTGGAAAATGTCTCTGTTGTCTCCTGCAGGCAGGGAAACATCTGGGGAGACAAAGTAGGAAGCTTAGAGCAAACAGGATATTGGGCTTGTAGAAAGGAAAAAGCTGCCGTGCTCAAGCAGGGAGGTGAAAGAGAATGTTAGAAGTAAGAAGACATCTTTCAAGAAGTTGAAGTTGTCTGAATGAGGAAAGTGGGGCAGAAAAAGAATGTAAATCCTGCCAGACTGAAAGTAAAACCCCAGTAAGACAGGAGCAGTTAGACAGCTTGAGGAGCAACTTGCAAAAGCATAAAATCCTGTTTATTCATTTTCCGAGCGTATCAGAGAGAAAGTCTTTCAGGGTCAGTAGCAGATCAAGGTAGAGAAAAAGCACTTAGAGAAGATAAATCCAAAAGGGAAGAAAGAAGTGGCTGCCTTTGTGTTTGCTGGGGAGGAATTTGGGTTAGTTCCTGTCCCAGAACCCTGCTTTTTGGGGAATGGCTCCAATGGAATCTGTACAAAGAACAGCCTTTAACTTGGAAAAAAGGGGTGGATATGTGGAGCTGAGGGGGACAAAAAGGAATAGAATCATAGAATGGCCTGGGTTGGAAGGCACCTTAAAAATTCAGCCAGGTTCCACCTCCTGCCGTGGGTGGGGACACCTTCCACTAGCCCGGGTTGCTCCAAGCCCTGTCCAACCTGGCCTTGGACATTTGCAGGGATGGGGAAGCCCTGGGCAACCTGTGCCAGGGCCTCCTCAGCCTCACAGGGAATAATTTCTTCTCAGCATCCCATCCAACCTTGCCCTCTATCAGTTTAAAGCCATTCCCCCTTGTCCTGTCCTTGCAGGTCCTTGGAAATAGTCTCTCTCCATCTTTCTTGTTGGCTCCTTCAAGTATTGGAAGGCCACAATTAGGTCACCCCAAAGCTTCTCCTCTCCAGGCTGGACAATCCCAATTCTCTCAGCCTTTCCTCCCAGCAGAGCTGCTCCATCCTTTTGATTATCTTAGTGACCTCCTCTGGAGCTGGTTTCCTGCTTTTCCCAGTACAGGATGGGGTCAGCACATCAAATTAGGAACGGGTTCAAAGCAAACCCATGTAAAATCTCCAGAATATTGAAAAATGTTTGTGTTTTATTGGTGTTCAGAAGTGAATTGTGTAAACTCATGGAAAAAGTCCAGCAGGGGCTGCTCAGTGCCTGTGCCACTTTTGGCTTAACAAATTCCAGAGGTGAGCTGATCCCAGAGGGCTGGGATGCTGTTCTGGAGATGCTCTTGGGCATCTGAGCGGTGCCAGGGAGCCTGAGCTGTGGGACACCCAGTGACTGCTGGGCTTATCAAGACCACCCCAAAAGCTAATTACCAGCAACAGGAATTATTTGAGGAGTGTTCATAGGTGTATTTTTTTTTTCCCTGATCTCCATCCTCTCTCTTCCAGGTGCTTTCAGAGCAGAATTTTGACTCCTTAGTGCTTAAACATTGGTTACTAATACTCATTTTTCTCCCTTTTCAGACAGTTTTTAATCTGTGCTCTAGGAGGTAAGTGGCGGCAGCCCTGTGGAGCAGGGTGGTCGTGCCTGGCTCTTCCTGGTATATCTGGAGGCTTGTCTGGGTAGTGCAGGTGAGGTAGAAGCATAACACTAATTAATAAATGTGATTTTTCCATATTTCCTTGTTGATTTTTTTGCTTCAGGGATCAGAGGAAACGGCTCCAGACATTGGTAGAAAACAAGTTCTACGAGTGGCTGGTCCAGACGGGGAACCGGCAGCAGCTGGACAGCCTGGTCCCCCTTGCCATGGGATCCAAGCAGGCAGCAGGATAACGTCCCATTCCTCAGCACAGAAGGAAAGGAAGAGTGAGTGAAAGGCCCGTTCCTCCTGGTTCTTCTCTACCTACAAGAATTGTGCCATGTTTGCGTGCACAGCCAAGGCAGAGGTAGAACAAGGAGGGAGGCTGTTCAGTGAATGTTCTCCCCAGCCTTGCATTTGGTTTTAGTTCTTACTTTGCTGTCAAAACCCCCTTTTTCAGTGGAAATCTTTGTCCTCAGCACCTACCTTGTTGTTAAGTTTGGTTTGTTGGAGACATCTGTAAAGGCACAACGTGGGCATGTTGCACATAGTGGGATGTCCAACTGGTTGGAATAGGTGTTCCTTCAAAGGAACTGCATGGATTGATGTCTATTTACCCATCTCATCTTTGCTAAAGAGAACTGGGTGAGACTGGGGGTAACTCTTACAATGAAACTTTGGCTAATTCTTACTTTGCAGTGTCTCTTCCTGAGCAGAAGTGCTTTAGGAGCTGGAGATCTGCCTTTATCCTGCTTCTCTGCCATGGCATGTTTCAAAACATTTTGGTTTGGTCTTTGAATTCCTTTTTCTTTGCTAGTGTTGGGAGTGAAATCTGCTCCTTTTGTTTTGTTCCAGAGCTCAGGGAACAGGCAGCAATACCCCCAGCCCAGTTCTCATTAAGACTTTGTGGTCATCTTGCCTGGACCCACTGGATCCAACACCCAGCCTTGGACTGTCTGGCTGCTTTAGGATTCCTGATCGCTGCTGCCTTCCCAGGAATGTGCTGTAGTTATCCTGTTGGTGCCTAAGATGGCACTGGGGGATGATGAAGTTGTGCCTTGTAGCAGAGCTGTCCTCATGGTGGGTGTCCATGTGTGCAGGGATCCTGGGACAAAGCTGGGTGCAGGGCCCTGGGCATCACCTGCATTTCACTGTACAAACCAGCTGCACTGGTTTCATAGATGGGAAAAAGAAGTGCTTGGGTTTTTTATGAATGCAATCCAGTAGATTTTTTTAATATGAAGATGGCACTTAAGTGATGGGGTTTTTGTGGGATGAACTTCTGTAAGTGCTGGGATTTTGTGGAGTGAACTTTTGTATATGGGTGCATTGTTTTGACAACTGTCAATAAACCAGAGTTCTTGGGTAAACCTGGCACCTGTCCTAGGGAAGGGCTGTTACCTGGACAGTGGGTGTTAGAGGGACACGACACCTTTAATCTTAATGAAACGGGAACCAATCAGTGAGAGAAAAATCCTAATTTCTTACCAGCTGTGGAGCTGAAGGATTTGAAGGCTGCCCTGGCACAGAATTTTGATACAAACACTGTTACTGCTTTCCATATGTCTCATACAGAATATCAGCTTGACTGAGCACCATTCTCCTCTGCTGGTGGGAGCTGTTATAGGAGATGTACTTGTAGCTGAGCACCTAAATAAACTCAGAAAACAGGGAAAGGCATTGCATGGGCGAGTGGAAGCAGCAGCTGGTGATGCCTTTGGAAGAGCTCTCCAAGCTGAGAGCCAGAGGAAGGCACATTCTCTGTGTGCACAGCTTCAGAATCCTTCTGAAGGTCTCCCTTGGCTCCTGAGCTGGCTGGTGTGGTGAGTTTATGATATTTATTATATTCGTGTGAGGTAAGTTTATAAGATTTAACCAACTTTTAAAGGAGGGATGTGTGAAGAGACCACACCTGCTGATAGGACTTGGCTCGTGCTTCAACTGTGATCTTCATAAAACAGCATTTGGGTTCAAAAGTGAATAAATTCAAGCGAGAGCAACAGCAGTGGGTGATTGGAGGCACCTAAAATGGGAAGAGGAGCTGCTGCAGGGCGTGTGTGCCCCGGGCTCCCAGATCTGCCTGCATTGAGCGGAGCTGCTGTTGCGAGAGTGCTTGTCCTGACAGATTTGAAAGAGGGGCTGCGTGTTTCAGGCGCTGCTGTGCCAAATTCGTGTCCCTTTGTCTCCCTAAGCCTTTGGCTGGGGCACTGAATAGCTGCAGAGGTGGTTTTTCGTAATGCCCTGGCGGGGGGTGGGAGGGGTGTGTGTCAGCCAGCCAGCCTTGGCCTCCCCGCCCCGCACCCGGAGTGTGGCTGGAGGGAAAATGCCTTTACTCCTACCTCAGGTGGAGGGAGAGAATTTGGAGTCGGATTTGTGGCACCTGCAGGGGCAATGAGGAGTTTGGGCAGCATTCTCTACTAGGGGTTGTGTGGAATCACTTGCCACGCATCCTTCTTTCCCTCTGTGTCAGGTGCTGTTTGGAGCACTGTGGATTAAGCTGAGGGTGTCCTGGGAAAAGCTGCACAGATGTTTCCACTGAGACCTTTCAGTGCAGGCCTGTGCTTTGCAAGCCTGTGGCGTGTGCCCTGAGCACATGTTTGCTATTCCTTAACTACATCCTTCGCTGCACAGAGCATTCCCTGATAAATATTGGGTCCCCTCCTGACGAATGGAGGGGGTCCCTGCAATCCAACGAGGATTCCTTCTGCTTTAACAAGCTGGGAAGGGAGGGAGCAGCCAAAGCGCCCCCTGTGCTCTCGGGCTTGGCAGGGGCTGCGTGTTTTGAGTGCATTTGGCAGAGTTTTGGTGTTCTGACTCAGCAAATGGTAACAAAGGGAGGATGGCGAAGCCTTCCTTTATTCCATAATCCTGTTTGCTTTTCTGGAAATCGGCTATAGCCTCAGAATCACTGACTCAATTTTTGGATCCTATTCTCATGACAAAGCGGCTGTCTGGTTTAAAACAAGCCCATTATAAAAAGGGCGCCTCGGCTCCTGGCTGTTTGTAACAGCTCCTGACGTTCCTCCGGCACAGGGGAGCTTGGCTGGAACGGAAAATGTCCAGAGCTGGAACCAAGGTAAGTTGATTTGCAGTTTTTTCATGATTTTGGATAAAAGCTCAGAATTTATCAGGGATATGTTGTGGAGAAACTTTGTTTTCTTTGCTCTGCTGACAGCTTCCCCCTCTGCCAGCGGGTGGGCAGGAGGAGAAGCCTCAAGTCCCTCCTCATGTGGAGGGGAGCCCCTCCCAAGTGTTTTCCCAGGTTTTGGCTGGTTCCTCTGTGTGTGGCTCTGCCAGAGGATGGAGTTGAGCACAGTGACTGGCAAGGGGACATCTTAAAATGGTTTTAAATCACCAGGAGCTGATGCCTTGTAAACTGGGGGCGGAGGGTGCTGTGCCGGCAGGGAATGCGACGAGCTGGGTTTGCAGAGCGGAGTCTCCTGGAAGGCTTCCTTGGGAGAACCTGATTCCCAACACCAGCAGCAGCTGCCACATCCCTTTTCCATGGTGGAGCAACAGAAAGACTCCTGAACAACGGCCGTAGCACTGAAGGGAGTAGCATTCCCTGCGGGATGTGAACCGGCCTTGGGATTCGGTGGAATTGGCAGGGGTGAATTTAAACCGGACAAGGAGGTAGATCAGGAAGCTCAGCTTCAGCTGGAGTGCTGTGTCAGGTGGGGATCCAGCTCTGGTGCTGTGTTCCTCAGCCTTGAGTTGAGCAGAGCTGGTTGGTGACCTCACGGCAGGGTTGGGACTGGGAAGGGAGAAGCAACTGGGACAGGGAAGGAGGGTTAAAGCCTCGGAATGGTGGCCGGTTTCCCCCATGGAATGTCAAACAGCTGTTAAGAAGCTGTGGGCAGAGGTTCGAAGCTTTGCTTTTGGGTTGGATTCCTCAGCTGGGGAGGCTGTAGGACCCAAGGAGGTGTGGGAGGCACAGTGGATTTGCAGGCACCGGGCAATGCTGTGGAAGATCCAGATTCGGTCTCGGCTTCTCCGCGCTCCTCTCGGCTCCGATCTTGGCACAAGGCTTGGCATTTAGGCTGGAGAGCCGAGGAGGGTGTGGTGGTGGCTCTGGGGTCTCAGGGGTACAGTCTCTCTGTCCCTGTGTCTAAAATAGGTGCCGGGGAATTGTAACTGATCCATCCTCGAGCCTCCCGTCCCTTGGAGAGCCTTGAGCATAGTCTGCCCGAAGCTGGGTCCCCTCTGAGCGTGCCATGAGGAATCCATGGATTATGTGCTGCTGAGGTGCAGCAAGATGCCCAGGAGGAGTTATCTCATGTTTTCTCTATGCCATGCTCTTGTTTAGCACATTGCAGGGAGAAGAAAAGCACAAAGGAGAGAATTAAACACAATTTCTCACAACCTCAGTGAGTGATCTGCCCTGGAAAGGGGTCACTGCTGACACAGAAGGCAATGGGCACTGCTAGGTTTAAGAGTTTCCTTCCAGCTGAGCTGCTGTGGGGAAGAAATATGTGATAACTGAGGGGAGGTGACCAAGGGAGTAAGAGTTTTACTCCCATAAGGTAAGGAACATCTTCTTTGGCAAATGTGGCACCTGCCAGGTAAGCCCCCAAAAAGGCAAGATTTGGGTAGGCAGAGGTTAAATGTAAGCAGAGCACCTTGAGGGTTTTACTGAAGAAATTGTGATTTGCCTGGGAGTGAGAGTCTGGAATTGAAACCTCTAATTGTGTCATCATTCTACGGGTGAAGACATCAACCTGCTCCGTTTGTGCCTGAATCCGTGAGGAAAACTGGGAAGAGAAGGTCTGAAACGAGGGTGTGTGCAAAGGGCTGTGGTGGAGAATGGATGGACAGGATTCCCCCTCTCCTTGAGTTTTCCCAGAATAAACCAAGGAGCAGCGCTTTAGTTGGTCACAGTTCTGTGGGAAAAACCATACCCTGGATGTGCTCTTGGAAAATGCTCTCCTGGGAACACCAGGGAGCTTTGCCAAAGTCCAGTTTGGCTGTGTTAGGCTGGGTGGGGAAGGAACATCATTAAATCCCAGAATGGTTTGGGTTGGAAGGGACCTTAAATCCCATCCATGGGCAGGGACACCTTCCACTATCCCAGGTTGCTCTGAGCCTCATGTGCCTGGAAAAGGACACTTCCGGGGATCCTTCTGCCTGGAGACCAGACCCATGGTCTTACAGATGTTGGGCAGAGCTCATCAACAATGCTGGACACTCTGCATGGACAAGGATGGGACTGTGGATCAGAGCTTGGGGAATGAGTTTGGAGAGGGGGAGAATTCCTCAGCCATCCCAGCAGCGGATAATGGCTGAGCCGGGAAGAGGTGGATCCCTGCAGAGGGTTGTAAGGGATATTGTGGCTTCCTTGACCCCTGGCTTCAGGAGGAGGCTGATGCCAAACCTCCGTGCACAGGACTTTCGGTGTTGCCTCTGGGTCATGCCGGCAGGTTTTCCAGGTGATGCCTCTGGGGACAAAGATCCCAAAGCAGGATCTGGAAAATGGCAGCGGGTTGTGGCTGGGAAGGCCTGGCTGTGGTCAACTGCCCAAGATTGGCCGTGTGGGAAAACAGGAATTGGGCATTTCAGTGCACACCTTTCACAGCCTTTATTCCCTACAGGAAAGGTGGTAGCGATTCCCAGCTCTCCATTGCATGAAGGTGGGAAGAGCTCACTTGGGAGGGAGAGATGTGGGGACAGGTTGTTTTGTACTCACCGACTGCTTCGCGATGGGAGATCAGTCCTTGAAATGAAGGGAAAATGTGAGGGGAAATAACATTATCCCAAGAAATGTCCACTGGCATGAATCCTCTGTCAGGATCACTCCTGATTCCCCAGAATCCTGGTCAGGCTGGTGGGGCACCCTGACCAACCAGCTCCAGGAAGACTGGGGCTGACTTAATGTTTAGCACCAAATAAATGATTAAAAATAAAAAGCGAGCGAGTTGTCCCAGATTTGGGTGGAAACCGTGACAAAGAATGATGTTTTTAACAGCAGGGATGTTAGCAGGAGCCAGAGCACCATGGGTGAGGTACAGCCAGCCAGGAGCAAAAAGAATCTTAATACCCAGGCTGTGGAAAAAAACATGGGGAAAATGGATTGTGGAATACGGAATGTTGGGTGCTTAGATCTCTAGAGCATCTGGTGTCCTGAGCAAGCAAGGGGTGTGTCAGGAGAGATATGATGGCTCAGGAACCCTTATTGGAAAGAGCAGCACTTGATGAATAGTTGTCACCTGAGATGATCTGAAGATGGGGCTGGAGAAGGGACTGGTCGTGTTTTTTTCCTTAAAACCCCCTTCATGGAATATTGCCAAGCCCTGACCAGGGCTTGGCAATATTCCATGAAGGGGGTTTTTAAGGAAAAAATGGGGTCGCCTCTCCAGGGCTGGCTGGGTCATGCCTTGGGTGAGAGGAATGGGATTTGCTCACCAGCACTCGAGATCATTTCCGAACAGGTTGTGATCAAGTCAGGATAAAATGTCCCTAAACAAAGTGCTTTGGGGTTAGCCTGGCTGTAGAGCAGCTCCTGGGAAAGAAATGTGGTACTGGATTGGGAATTTGTCAACTGTATAATGAGCTTGCAGCGGAACAAAGGTCTTTGGTACTCCATGTCCATGGAATGCTCCTTTAGTTTCTCTTGGCACGGGCAAAGCTTGTGTGATGTCCAGCTTTTGGCAGTGAGTTTTGAGAAGGGAAGTTGTGGGTTGTTGGAGCAGGAGCAAAGAGAACGGGCTGGAAGGCATGGCCTGGGAGGAGAGAGACCTCACCTTGTCCAGGAAGGTCTCACTGCGAACACTTGGTGAGCCAGTCTAAAGGAAATCATGGAATCCTCAAGGCTGGAAAAGCCCTCTAAGGTCGTCAAGCCCAGCTGTTAACCCAGCACTGCCAGAGCCACGACTAACCCGTGTCCCGAGAAATGCTGCTTTGTACAGTCCATTGACTTTTCTTGACTCCCTTAGCCATAATTTAGTAACTCCTGATCTAGAGAAGGTGGGAGGGACTTATTTTAATAGAGTTTCGCTGGAAACAGGACAGGAACTTCACCAGAGGAGCATTGGGTTGGATTTTTTACAGAGAGAGTGCTCAGCCACTGGAATGGGCTGCCCAGGGAGGGGATGGATTCTCCATCCCTGGAGGTGTTTAAGATGAGACTGGATGTGACATCAGTGCCATGGTCTGGGAACCACGGCGGGGTTGGATCAAGGGTTGGACTTGATGATCTCAAAGGTCTTTCCCAGCCTGATTGATTCTGTGATTCTGTGACTGGGACTGAATGAGGGGCTGGGAAAGGCAAGACATCAGTGGCAGCCGGAGGCGTTGGGGCCAGACATTCACCAAACTGGTGAAGGGACCGCAGTTTGTCCTGCTCAGGGGTGGGGCTTGATGATTTTTGACATGCTGAGGGCTCCGTTTTCAGATATTTTGCGCCATGATGAGGCTGGAATACGGATGTGCTGGGATGAGGAACCTCCCCACTTCCCTTCCTCTGCTTGTTTCAGGTCACCTTCTATGAAGACAAGAACTTCCTCGGCCGCTACTACGAGTGTGACAGCGACTGCCCTGACTTCCACACCTACCTGAGCCGCTGCAACTCGATCCGTGTGGATGGAGGCACCTGGGTGGCCTACGAGAGACCGAACTATGCCGGGAACATGTACGTGCTGACGCACGGCGAGTATCCCGACTACCACCACTGGATGGGCCTCAACGACCGCCTGGGCTCCTGCAAGTACATCCAGATTGTGAGTGCCGCCTCTTCCCGAGGGATGTTGGAATTTATTTGTCAGGGAAGGGTTTTGTGTGGGTGACCTGGCCCCCATCTTCCTGGGGACCTGTGGAGAGGGTGGCTGTGGGGGATTTGTTCCCTCAGTCCTGCTCTGGGAATGGCAAAGTGTTTGGTGAGGGGAGAAGGTAAATTTTTCCCCACTCTGAACTGCAGATTCGTTTGAGTGTGGGTGGGTTTCCATAGGAACATCAGCTTGGTTTCATCTGCATGTTCTTTTAGGGACTTGGGTGTCCAGGCAGGTCGCTCCAAGGTTTGCCTTTTCCCTGGTGTGCTGCCAATTGATCCAACTGATGGTGGGCACAAGACCTGTAACGGTGGGATGTAGATTTTGCAGGAGCACTTTTTTTGTGGGCCAGTTTGTTCTTCTCTGGCAAACCAAAGCTCCTTTCTGATACAGGGAACTGGCTCTCAGTGTCATCAAACCCCTCTGGGAATGGAGAGATGAGCCCCAGGAGTAGCCCTGGAGTGCCTAGCAGTGGGAGGGATGCCTGGAACCCTCTTGGGCATGCTTGGAGCAACCTGGTATCTCCTGGGGTTAGGAGTGTATCTCTCAGCTGCAGCACAGGAACTGTGCTCGTCTCCTCCAAAATGATGATGGGGAGGAAGGAGAAGAGGGAATGATCCTTCTGGAAAACCTCTGTGGAGAAGTACCCTTTAGAAGTGGGAGTGTGGATGGAGTGTGGGTTGGTGCTGCTGCTGAGGTTTTGCCAGCAGGGGGACACTGGTGATCCATGTGCAGCTGGCTTGGAGCACAGCCTCGAATTCCCACTGCCTGGAGCAGGTCTCACAGCTGAGAAGGGGTTTTCCTTTTCTGTCTGGGGGTCTAACACGCCTCTGAGCCTGTTCTGGGTTTGAGCTGGGTCTGAATCCCTTTGCACAGGGCAGGGAAAGCTTCCAGCCCCTTCGAAGCACCGATCTGGCATAAGAGATGGAGCCAACACACGTGGGGGAGGTAAAGCAGCCTCCCCCAGCAGGATGAAATGTGGGAGCCTTATCCTGCACATCCACCTGCTACCTGGCTTTCCCTCCTGCCCTGAGGGAGACCCTGAGCCCCTGCAGAGTATGGCAGGGTTGGGAGGGCTGGGGAGGCGGAGCAGGGGTGTCCAGGCAGCTGCAGATTAGAAGCTGCCGCGGTGCCTTCGGGCAGAGCAGCGCTTCAAATCCCTGTGGGAAACACCTGCCCTGCTGCAGCCCAGCCCAGCTGGGGTCAGCAGCTTGTTAAACTGCTCGCAGCTGGAGGAGCGGGGAGTGGAGGGGGGTCAGTCTCTCCGGATGCTCCCAGGGAGTGGCTGAAGGGCTCAAGCCTGCCCGGGATAGTGATCCCGGCACTGCTGACTTGGCCTTATCCCTATCCCTGCCTGCAGCCTCTTCCCTGCAGAGCCGGGGCTGGGATGAGGTTTGAGCTGGGGCTGCTCTGCTCTGGCTCGGTGCTTCTGTACACTCTGTGCACGTCAAAATTTACCTCAGCTGCCACCCTCCGGCACTTTTGGGGTCTGACATGAGCTGTTCAGCCCTGGCCTGGTGTGCTGGGGTGTGGTTTGGAGCTGGTTTCAGCCTGACTGTGCCCCAGCTCTGCTCCCACGTGCTGGTGACCATCAGAGCCAGGACTTGTGGGTACCTCCCTCCAACACTTCGCCATCAGGTTGCCCAGAGAAGCTGTAGCTGCCCCATCCCTGGAAGTGTCCAAGGCCAGGTTGGACGGGGCTTGGAGCAACCTGGGCTGTCCACCAAGGTGTCCCTGCCCATGGTAGGGGGTGGGACTCAATGATCTTAAGTCCCTTCCAACGCAAACAAACCATTCCATGGTTCCATGACTCTCTCTCCCTTTTTTTCCAGCCAAGTGGAGGCCGGGGCCACATCCAGGTGTTCGAGAAGGGTGATTTCGGTGGGCAGATGTTTGAAGCCACCGAAGACTGCCCCTCTCTCATGGAGGAGTGGCACATGCGTGAGGTGCACGCCTGCAGGGTGCTGGAGGGCGTCTGGGTTTTCTACGAGCACCCCAACTACCGGGGCCGGCAGTACCTGCTTCCCAAGGGGGAATACCGCAAGCCCGTGGAGTGGGGAGCGGCCAGTCCCGCCGTCCAGTCCTTCCGCAGCATCACCGAGTGAGCCGAGCCCGTGGGCTGTGCTGCCACAACCCCCAATAAAGCAACTGAGTCGCTCAGCTCCTCCTTGTCCTGCTCATTCTTGGGATCTGCTTGTGGGTTTTCCTGCCTTGCGGGGGCTGGGGTGGAGCTGAGCCTGCTCCAAGCCAAGCACCGCCTGCCAGCCCCAAGAGCCGCTGTGTCCGCTACCATCCACTCCCTCCACGCCCCTAACCCCCTCCATCCCACTGCTCCTCTGTAGGAAAAAGCCGTCCCAAAGCTGGAGCTTGTGCCCCGGCATTTGTCCCACTGTCCACTGGACTGGCCCACACCTCCCCAGTTTCCAGTGCTGGCTGTGGGTGGCTCAGTCTGTCATGTCCCTGGGGAGTGCCTGCCTGCTCTGCTGCTGCTCCAGAGTGTCCTGGGAGAAGGGATGAGGTTTTCATCCATACCATGTGTCCCCCTGGAGACCCTGAGCAGCAGATGCCATGGAGGAGTGTCCCTCTTGTGATACATGGGGCTGTGGGGCTGGAAAAAGGTAGAGATGGGAGGCAGGGATCCCGGATGGGTCAGGAGCGGGACAGCCATAATCCCCATGGGGAATGCTGGGGACCTGGAAGCCCCATCAGGCACAGGATGTCCCTTGTAGGTGGGAGCTGAGGGGTCCCCCTGCTTAAACGGGGGCTGAGCACCGCATGAAGCCGGGCAGCTGGAAGCAGGAGAGGGGCTGGATGTGGGGTAGAGGCAGGGAGTGCCTCTGAGAGCTGCCTGGGATGGGAGGTGGCTGCTGGATGATCTTGAAGGGCAGGAGGAGCTCCTCGGGCACCTGAGATGTGCAGGAAGCGGAGGGGACTGTTGAGCTCCCAGTTTGCCAGCAGGAACATCCCATTTTTCCCAGTGCTGCCGGATGTCAGGCTGGTCCCACGCACAGCCTACCATGCAGGAATAACAGATGTCTGGGCACCGTCCCCTGGAGATCTGCAGCCTGTTTGCGCACGGAGCCAAGGGGCCTTGGGATAATGACGCTGGATGTGGAAGCAGAGCCCTTCCAGCCACGCTCCGCAGTCTCTCCCGGGGTGATGTATGAGGTCATTATGGAGCAGGAGGCAAGTTAAGTGACGATCCTCAAACCTCGGCGCTGCCACCTCCCGGGAATGCCAGCAAGGAGCGGGAAGGGGCTGTCAAGAGGAGCAGCTCCTTCCCCCAGCACAAAGCTGGGCTGAAGAGAGTCACCTTCCTCCTCCTGCTGTCACCCCCCTCCCTCAGCCCCCTGCCCCGTTCCAGCCCTTCCCTGCAAAGGGTGGTGCATCTTCTTCACCAACTTGCATCCCTCTTCCATCTCCATCCTGGATCAGCAGGATGCAGATGATCTGGCATTACAGTTCTCAGTATATTTTCCCCCAAAATATTCCTCCTGGACCAACCAGCTTCCAACTCCAGCCCCCTTTTCCCAGCAAAGCTCTCCAAGTGTCTCCAAGGGCAGCAGCTTGAGCACAGCCTGGCTCCTGTTCCTTTTTCAGGGAGCTTGTTGCCATCCCCATTTTGGATGGAGAATCTCCGGCAGGCAGGTGAGCTCTGCACGGTGCATTTCCAGCCATGTTCCCCCCAAGATTTTGGGGAATGCTCAGTTGGGAAGCGTGTTCCCTACCCTACATCCCCTGCAACAGGGTTTGTGGGTGCTGGAGATGCAGTGGGTGGGTTTGGGGTACATCCACCCCAGAGCACTGGAGGAGCCAGACCTGGATCTGCTTTACCCTTAAGGTAGCATTTTCCCATGTCCTCCCCTTTCACTGCTGATCTATCCACCTCAAACTCCCAATTATCCCAACTCTTCCCTCCTCCTCCTCGTCCTCCGGGCTCTTACCCTTGGGTGAACATTGTGTTGTGCTTGCAACGTTGGCAACCAACATGAATAACAATAAAATATTCTACTTGGCTGGGGGGTTGATTATTGTCTTTCATTTTTGTATTCTTTCAGATGACTTTTTCCATCCGGGGCTCCCTTGCCATGGCAGCACACGGAGCAGGGAGCCCGTGGAGATGAGTGGGGAGCACGGGCAATCCAAACCCAGCCTTGCTGGTGCCGGTTTTTCCTTGACAGCTAATTTCCATTTCCCAGTATCAGGGGGTCTGCTCCGGTAATTGGCATGCAGATTGTGTCCATGGGCCTCTTAGACACGAGCAAAGACTGCTGGTTGGAATAAGCCAACCCCAGGTTGATGGATGGGGTGTAGGGAGGTCATGGCGAGGGAGAATATCCAGATGCCCGCGCATGCACACGCCTACGAAATTCCTCGTTCCATGCCCTCCCCCCCATCCCTACTTTCTTTATCCGGCCAACTCTAATCTATCATATTGCACTGAGACAAATCCTGCTCCATTTCCCTCTCTTTCCTTTTTTCCCTCTAAGGGGAATGTGATGGAACCTGCTCCTGGATTTAATAAGGAGACAGTGCAGGAATTAAAGCGGTGCCTTGCTTCATTAGCAGCTGACAATCACACAGAGCTGCCCCAGATGTTAATTACACTTTGGGAATTAATTGGTAGAAGGCTTTTCTCTCATCCATCGTCTGTAATCCAGTGGGGGTGTGAGGATTCCGGAAGCAGAGACTGCCGGGCTGGTGTCTGTCTGTCCCCCCTCCTCAGCCCACCCAGCACGGGCCGTGACCGAGGCACACAGGTGTGGAAATCTTGGATCCACCTTCTTTTTCATCCCCTTGGTGCCCAAAGACCTGCTGTTATTTTTTTTTCCCTCTTTTCCTTCTCGTGCTGCTCTTCTCCATCTTTTTCTCCAGCTGCTGGGGAGAAGCAGGTCCAGGTGGGATGGTGGAATGGCGAGAGGTGGCTCCCTGTTGAAGGGGGAAAGAATGGCCCTCTCAAAGCTGGTCATTCCCAGGGGATCCGTTTCTCCTGCTCACTGACCCATCTTTGCTGGCCCGTCCTTTCCCTCCAGCTCTGGGGAGAGATGGGAGAGTGTCGATCTGCCCCCACAGCACCTCTGCTGCTGAAATCCCCCCAGTTCTCGAAGGAAAATGGTCTCCAGTTTCCTCCCTCCACCTTGGACTGAGCCCGATGAAATGCAAAAGCTGCTAAAAAGCTGAGGGGGGAGGGCAGAAATTATATGCTTGGAAATGAGGAATATTCCTCTGCATGCTACCAGTTTGTTCCTTTTTTTCTGAGCTGGCTGGCTGTGGCCCATTGTGGGACAGGGTTATCTCTGGGATGGAGACGCACGTTCTTGCGTTCCTGCCCAGGCATTCCTGCATGGCCCCAGTGGGACACTTGCACTCGGCTTTGCCCTCCCCCAAATTGCTCCCAGGCCCTGATGGTGGGACAGGAGCTCTCACCGTGCTGATGTGACACAACCAGCCCACACTCCCATGTTTTCCCTCCTCTTCCAGCGCCCTCAGGGCTTTGTGGGTCTTGGTGTTGCTGATGCTCTTCGGCCTTGAGGCATCAGCAGCTCAGTGCACCTTTTTCCTGCCACTGATGGATGACACACAGCGTCCCTTCAGTTCCACCCCGTGAGGGTTCAAAAGGCATGTGGATTTGCAATTTGAGGTGGAGATGGGGCAAAGCAAAGCCATTCAAGGTTTCTTTGGTAGGACTGAAAGAAAAACAACATTTTCATAACTCCAAAATTAATTGGTTTGGGGTTGGATGGAGAAGGAAGAGGTGTTTAAACCCTTTTCTTTGAACTTTTGTGATTTTGGGTCTTGTTTTCAGGTTTAATGGTGGGCTTGGCAGTGCTGGGCAGACAGCTGGACTCGATCTTAGAGGGCTTTTCCAACCTAAACAATTCTATGATTCTATGATTTCATGATGCCATGATTCTATGATTCTGTCATTCCATGATTCCACAATTCTATGATTCCACAATTCTCTGATTTCATGATTCTCTGATTTTATGATTCTGCGATTCTGTAATTCTAGGATTCCTTGATTCTATGATTTATGATTCTATGATTTCATGTGCCCATGATTCTGTCCTTCCATGATTCCGTGAGTCAGGGCAGCACTGTTGCTGCCTGCTTCCCTTGGAGCACTGCCCTGTTTCCCAGTGTCTCCTCACTGAATCCAAAGCCCCTGATTCAGGGATTCAGCCCCCACCTTATCCCCCACCTGGGCAGTCTGAAGCTCCTCCCCAATGACTACAGCACCTACCTCGGCAGTGTGACCCTTCCAGATCTCCTGTTTCCCTCTGTGTCACGCACAAACCACCTGGAGAACTGCCTGTTGGTCCCGGGTGAGAGGCAAAGCTTGCACGGGGCAAAGGGCTCAGTAAGCTCAGGACAAGCTCCTTCCATCCCGCTCGGAGCCTGGGGGGAAAGTCTGGCCCAATTCTGGGCGTGAATATCTCTGGAGCCGTTTTTTTATCTCCTACACGACCACGTAAAGGAGAGGGAAAGAGAGGAGAGGGAAAGGGAGAGGAGGCATGCCCGGGGCGCCGTCCTTCCCTTTGCCAGCGCCCAGCAGAGGGCAATCGAAGCAAATGGAAGAGACCAGACCTGGGGATGGATGGGGGAGAGGAGCAGATTCCCGGGCGGAGCGACCTGGAAGCGCAGGGATGTGCAAGAGGATGCATAGGCAGAGAGATGTGCTGAGGGATAATGTGCGCCCGGCGCGCTGGGCAGGGAGCAGGGCTGGAGCGGTGCTGGAGAAGGAGGTCGGGACAAAACAGGGTAGTTCAAGGCTATTTTTGTAGGAGTTAAAGTGATGCTTTTCTACCTCCAAATTATTCTCTTGGGGTTGAGTAGAGAAGGAAGGGGAAATGTTTAACCCTTTTGTTTAAACTTTTGTGTTCATGAAAGTGTTGCACGATCGAGCACCTTCAGCAGACGGTGCAGGGAGGAAAGGCTTGGAGAGCCCCCAGCCTCGATTATATTCCACCTGGTCCATTGTGTGACTGAGCCCAGCTCAGATTCTGGATGCTCTGGTCTCAGAAATCAAATTCTACCATAGCCACACGTGCCTGGGGGGAAACACCAGGGAAAAGTTCAGTACAGTATCCCTTCTACCTCCCCACCACTGGATCAGCTCGGGCAATGCTCCTGCCTGGATTGGCAGGTATTCCCAACCTGATTTCCTACATATCCAGGTTTCCTCCCTCTGATTTTCCAACTTTTTTTTTTTTTTTTTTTTTTTGTTTTTTTGTGTGGGGGCCTGTGTGG
>VXAY01002920.1:326262-346584 GCA_013399855.1 Oxyruncus cristatus
GCGCGTGTGTGTGGTTTTTTTTGTTGGTTTTGTTTGCTTTGGGGTTTTTTTTTTTTTTTTTTTTTTTTTTGTCACAAACTGCTTGGAATCACAGAGGACTTTTTTAGGAAGGAAAGCTTCCCACGGCAGGAGAGTGATCCTGAGCTGCCCTCACAGCCAGGACAGGACACCGCAGGGAAATCTCTCCTGGCAGGATTCCCTCGTGGTCTCTTTTTTTTTTTTTTTTTTTTTAAAAACCACAATTTTTTGAAAAACGCCCTNAGCAATTATTTGAAAAGCTCCCTGTGGCGGGGAGCTGTGGGTGGCAGGGAGCAGCTCCTGCTAGATTCAGGATGCCGAGGAGGGATGGGCACACCAGCAAGCAGCTGGGGAGCGTTATTTGGGCAGATCCCCACCACGGTGCTGCTGCTGAGCTGCGGGGCCTCAGGGAAAAGGACGGTTTTTGGGGAGTCTGGGATAGGCTTTTTGTCGCGATGCCGCTTCTCGGACAGGGCACAAGCGGTCTTTAGTCTTAAAGGAGAAGAAGGAAGGGGCTCCACCACCTCTTCCAGCAGAGCCCCCCGCTTTGCCTCGCTGAGACGAGCGCGGTGCAATCTCCCCATCTCGGCGTTATCTCCCCATCTGTCTCCTCTCCCGTCGCGCTTCCAGACGCCCCTTATCTCCTCTCACCTTCCCGGGGAGCTGGAGGCAGGGCCGGCTGCCCAGTCTTCCCACCTGCAGTCTCCCCGGCTCTTATCAGCCTCCGGGAGCCGCGGCTGAGCCCTCGGCTCAAAGTCGAACGGATTTCTGGCAGCGCGGGCGCGGCGAAGGTCGGGCGGCGGCGGGGAGGCAGGAGGGGACCCCGCCGTCCCCCCGCGCCCCCCGCTCCAGCCGATCCCCGCGGGCAGCGCCTCTCCCCGTTTATTCTCCGACATTATCAATTACATTTGGATTATTATTCCTCATTGGAGCCCAAGTGAGCCGCAGACAGCTATTTCCTAATGGGGAAACGTTACGGGCAACTTATTAAGGAACAATGCGTCATTAAGGGGGGAGAGCTTCAAAGGCTCCTAAACGCATTTCAAAGGACACAATGCGGGAGCGGCTTCTGCCATCGCGTGTCTGGGGGACACGGGCGAAATTTGTGACAAGGAATAGACCGGGCCCAATGTAATTAACTAATTCTCGATCAAAGGGGTTTTAGGACTGAATGGTCAGGGAATTCAATTATGGGTTTCCTAATGAAGCACTCTGTGCCAAGGCACGGGGATGTTTTCTCCTGGAAAAGCAGGGCTGAGGACCAGGGCTGGGATTTCCAGGGAGGTTTCAGGGAGAGAAGCACCAGAAAAGCTCATTCCGCGTGGATTTGGAGCAGGCAGAGAGAGATCATGGAATCATGGAACCACAGGATGGTTTGGGTTGGAAGAGACGTTAAAACTCAGCTTGTTCCACCCCCTGCCATGGGCAGGGACACCTTCCACTAGACCAGGAGCTCCGTCATCCAGGTCCCCCGTGATGACCATCTGTCCTGGAGATGTCCATGTGCTGTGACGTGTCCCCCTTCCCTCTGAGCTTTGGGAGACTGACAAATCTTTTGGAGCCAGGGCTGGCGGATGCAACAGAACAGAATCAGGAATCTCCTGATGCCCTCCCCGGAAAACCCGGGCAAGGGAAATTTCCTCCTCTGCTGCCTGAATGCAACGTCTGGCAAAACCCCCATCATTCTCTGTTTATGAAAGAGCATCTTCTAGTCCTCCACGAGTTTTCTCTTATTAAAGAAAGTTGGTTTGCTCACATTACAGAGGGAAATGTATTATGAATTTTCCCTTCATTCTCCTTCTTTTTTTTGGCCCCGTTTAACAACCGATTTGTGTGTTGCATGAAAGTTACACAGTTCTTTAGATGCGTTTGCTATTTTATTTTCTTTCATTCAAAAATATGTCAGTAATCTTTTTGTTAACATGAAAGATAAAGGATTAGCAATGCAAGATGCAGTTTTCTTGTAACCTTCTTGAAAGCAGACTATAGTTTCTTATCTGTCTCTAACATTCATTTTCCTGAAATGAAAAAAAAAAAAAGAAAAAAAAAAAGAAAAAAAAAGAAAAAGGACTTCTTAAAATGAAATAAACTCTATTCGATTCAGACGAGCAGCGCCGGCAGAGGAATTTATTGCATCTGCACTGAAGTTCTGCTGCAGCACTGAGGACCTTCCCAAGGAAACAGGGAACAGGCACATGGAAAATGCTGCTGGGAAGAGAAACCTCTGTAAAGTCACAGAATCATGAAATCGTTTAGGTTGGAAAAGCCTTCTAAAGTCATTGAGTCCAACCATCCCCAGCACTGCCAAGGCCACCACTAATCCCTGTCCCCAAGTGCCACACCCACGTGGCTTTAAATCCCTCCAGGGATGGGGACTCCACCACTGCCCTGGGCAGCTGTGCCAGGGCTGGACAGCCCTTTCCAGGAAGAAATTTTCTCTGATATCCAACATAAACCTCCTCTGGTATAACTTGAGACTGTTTCTTCTTGTCCTTCCAAGACCATAAAGTGCCCGTCTGGGTGACTTGGGCAGCTGTGACATTTCCTTGGCCACATCCAGGATGTCCCACAATTTCCTGTGCTTGGTGCTCACTGCAGATGCACAGAGAAGCTGCCAGAGGAGCTGTGGCTGCCCCATCCCTTGAAGTGTCCAAGGTCAGGTTGGACGGGGCTTGGAGCAACCTGGGCTAGTGGAAGGTGTCCCTGCCCATGGACTGGATGCGCTTTAAGGTCCTTTCCAACCAAAAGCATTCCATAATACTATGATTTTATGATCTTCTGCTAATTGCTCATGAGCAAAGAGGGATTTGCAGCCGTGGCAGCTCTTGAGAACTTTTTTGAGTGATGTTGGGTCTCCAGGAGGTCCCACCTTGCATCACCGCACCTATCTCGGCTCAGAGCTTCCCTTCCTCCCTGATGAAGGGAGTCAAGGAGAAAAGGACATGGAAAAACAGCAGAGAGGGGAAAAGGGGGGACGAGGACAGTGCAAGGGGCTTCCAGGGACCAGCAGATCTTCAAGCAGCACCTGCTGAAGCAAAGAGCAGAGTAGGAAAGGGCTTTAAAGACCATCTAACTCCAAAGTTGATGGAGTTATTTCTTTGTAGGTGCAGAGTGTGAGCAGGGGCTGGTTTTCACAGCAAATGAAACCCCCAGAATAGCAGACAGGGAATGCCCTAACCCAGGAGGAGAGGGGGGAGAGATGGGCACAGCAGGATGCCCCCCTGCCCTGCCCACCCTGCTGCTGTGCAGGCCACCCTCTGCCACCAGCCCAACAGCTCCTCCAGGGTTAAATCCTTGTATAAAATTCTAGATTTCTTGGCAATTAACTAATGAGTCCTCAGCATCTAAACCAAGGTGCTTTCACCCCATCAGGTGGATTTTGTTAATAGTGAGTCGGCCTGACAAGGAGCAATTTTGTGTATAACCTGGTTTGCAGGGAACACTTTGTTTTGCTCTGGGGAAACTTGATATTTTCCGGGGGGGGGGGGAATAGTGATTCCTGTTGCACAACAAATTGCAGGGCTTAACAACTAGGTAAAATAAAGAAGAGTATCATCCTTCGTGCTGAAATCTTTGCCTTTAGTGTTTAATGGGCCTCTTGTCCTGTGCCAACAGATCCGTGGTTTCATTTGAGGGGAAAGTGTGTTTTCATACCAAAGGAGGCCCCCCCTGCACTGACCCAGCCTTCCCTTCCCCCTCTCTGCCCCAGCACACATGGTATTTTAATATTTCATATATTTCATAAGCTTTTATGCTTCTAAAAGAGAAGTGAATTTGTGGAGAGTTGAGCTCTCCAGAGCTGTACTTCAGAGCTGGGAAGTAATTCAGGGTGAAGCCTGTATTAATCTCAGGTGAGAGAGATATTTAAATTCAGGCTACCAGTGTGAATATAAAATGGGGATCTCTTTACAAAAATTTCAAATTGTAATATGCAAAGCTTAAAGAAGAGAAACCCCAAGGGAACAGCTTTCTTCTAGAACATTTTGTTCCAACCATCATCTCTTTACCTTTATTTTTTTATTTAAAAAACCCTCCCTTTGCCATTTTGTATTTTTAAATTAAATCTTTCAGTTTTTAAAATGAAATTCTTTATTGCTGGCAGAGGGTGATGGGGAAAGGAGGGCAGGATGGAAGTGCCCGGCTGTGAAAAATGGCACATGGTCCCAAATTTTAGCTGGAGCAGGAGGAATAGTGACCAGCGGGAAAATAAATCCCTGTTTGGTTGGCTCCTTACACCCTAAGGAATGTGGGACTGCCTCCCTGCTTGGGGGGTGCTGCCTGAACCTTGTTTGTGGGGAGAAATATCTGCCTGGGGGGAGGAGAGAGGCAGCCCAACGATGTCCAGCATCAGCACTGGGGAGAACTGGGATGAACTGGTCCATCCCCATTAGTGCCTGGTGCCCATTCAACCTTCTCCTTCCAAACAGACGGATTTTTATGCTCAATTCAGGATCCTGGGCTGAAGGAAAGTTCTTTGAGTATGTTTTGATGGGGTGGGAATCGGCTGTAGATGTCTGTGCTGGGTGTAATGAGCCAGTACATCCCAAATCCCACAGAACCACTCCTGGGAGAGCCCCGTATTTGCATCCATGACAAACTCCTTGGGCTGCAACCAGCTCCCAGGTCAGGGAACTGGTGACAGATGACACGCTATTATCAGCTCTGTCAATTAATTAAATTATACATTATGCTTATGAGGGTGATATACTGAGCCACTCTAGATTAAGTGTTGCAATTAAGTCTTTAATTTCTATTTAATAAGTAAGTTATTATATGTTAATAAAAGATCAATTAATTACTAAAGGAGCATTGATCCAGGTACAATGAGGGTGTCAGGGACACATCAAGCTGACACAGAAGGGACTGGGGTGACTCAGGAGGGACTGGGGGATTGTGCACAACATGGATACAATTAGGTTTTTAATACAGACAAGCTGGAGAGGGCAGGGGGGCATCCAGGTGGGGTTGGGATATTGCTCTGTGAAGGAAACCTGGCTCTCCTTGGGCTGTCAGGGCTGGGACAACCAGGACAGACCCAAACACAGAATCACGGGACAGTTTGGGTTAGAAGGGGGTTAAATCTCACCCCATCCCACCCCCTGCCATGGGCAGGGACACCTTCCACTAGCTCAGGTTGCTCCAAGCCCCGTCCAACCTGGCCTTGGACACTTTCAGGGATCCAGGGGCAGCCACAGCCTCTCTGGGCAACCTGTGCCAGGGCCTCCCTACCCTCACAGCCAAGAATTTCTTCCCAATATCTCATCTAACCCTGCCCCCTGGCAGTGGGAAACCATTCGTTGTTCAAAGTCTCTCTCCAGCTCTCTTGGAGCCCCTTTAGGCCCTGGAAGGGGCTCTAAGGTGTCCTCGGATCATTCTCTTCTCCAGGTGAACACCCCCAGCTCTTCTTCCTTCTGTCTCAGGGGGAACAAGCTGTTCCTGGATGTGGGATGACCCTGAGGAAAGACCTTTCAGCAAAACTGTCTCCAAATCAGCTGCTTTTCCTGCTCCCTCGTCCCCACGCCGGGCATCACGGTGCGTTTCCACGTGCCCCGCACACCCCCGGCCAGGACCCCGATCTTCCATCTTCTCATTCCCACTGGGACATTGCAGGGGGAGCAGCGGGGAGCCTGCAGCTGAGCTTCCAGAGGGAGAGGAGAGGAGGGAAGCGCTCCAGCTGAATATGGATGACATCATTATACGGGTGATCCTTTCAGCAACAGCGAGCCAGGTTTTAAAGTAGCGACCTACAGCATACAAATGATGGGTTTAAAAGGAAATAAAAAAAGAGGTGATCTGAATAGCAGACATTTAGAGAAGAAAAGCTCCGCCCCTGCCTTCCCAGGTCTAATATCTTCCGACGGGGCAGGCGTTGTGCTTTGGAAAAGAAATTAAAACACTCCTCCTAAATACACTCCAGGCAGGAACAATGGCAAAGTTAAGAAGGTTAGGAGACTTAGTTGTCCCAGCAACATGTCATCAAGTTGAAATGAGCAGGAAACACAGATAACAGGAGAGAAAGAGGAGGAGGAGGAGGGGGGCCGACGAGAATAAAAACCACAGGAGGAAAAATGCCAAGAGATTGAGGAAGAAAAGGGAAACCCCTTTTTATTTGCTGTTTCATTAGGATGAATCTGATTTTATAGTCTCTAAAAGAGGCTAAAATATAATCTCCTTTTGTGTAATGCTCGTGTTAGGAAAATGTGTCATCAGCAATTCTTGTGTGCACTACAGCAATAGTCAGAAAATTAGCAGGGATATTCGAGGCAGGCTACAAAGAAAAACAAACAGAAGACTCACATTTCCAGCACAGGCTGTCATTTAAGAGCTTTTTCAACTTTTTATGCACCTTTTTGATTGTCCCTTATGATTCCTCTTCACTCCAGCAGCGAATTCGGGGTTTCGAAAGGGAGACAAAGCAGAGGAGGAGGTTTGAGACGTGGCTCTGAGGGGCTGGTGAGCCCAGGGCTCTCTCAACCCTTTCAGCACGGCGGGTTTTGTGCTCAGAGTTGTCCAAGGGTGGAGAAAGAAAGCATGAGAGGTGCAACCCCTGGCAGAGGAAGGGGGAAGAAAGAGAAATGAGAGGCTCATCCGAGCCATAAACCCAAATCTGCCTGGTCAGACATGAGCTAGTTGTCCTCATTCCAGGTGCCACCCCAGTGCTGGGGCTCTGTGGCGCAGTCACACCGGTTTGCTTCCTTGCTGCAGGTGCAAACCCCAGTGTCACGGGAGTCTACAGGGTTTGGGGACATCTCTCAGTGCGTTGGTTTTGGGGGGGCCACAAAAAAACACGTGTAGACTTCACTTTGGCTTCTCCCCCAGAAGTGTCCAAGGCCAGGCTGGACGGGGCTTGGAGCAACCTGGGCCAGTGGAAGGTGTCCCTGCCCGTGGCAGGGGGTGGGGCAAGATGGGCTTTAAGATCCTTCCAACCAAAATAATTCTTTAAACACTTCAATTAAGATAGTAATTAATCAATCAACCAAGTGGTGGATGTTGGAGGTTTGAACTGCTGAGGAGTGGCTGCTCCCTCTGCTCCCAAATGGAGGGCACTGGGATGGTTGGCAGCTTGTTTGGTTCCATGGGATTATTGATACTGGGAGAAGTGGGGCTGAACTGGGAGAAACTTGATCTGAGAGCAGGAACCAGTTTCTGATGGCACAACAAGGAGGCTGGGGAGGAGTCGCTCTACCAGAACTCTGATTGCAGCAACCCCCAGACTCAAGCCTTGCTGGAGAGGAGCGAGTTTTATGCTGAATGATGAAGATGATAATCAACACCAGCACATGGGAGGATGGGCTTAATGATCCCAGAGAGATTTTCCAGCTCTGTGGCCCTAAACTGGACTGAGGAAACCAATTTTATGTGCTACTTTAAAAAATCTTGACCCACTTTTTTAGTGTATGGACCCCCAAACTCGTGACACCCCAAAGTCCCTCAGCTGCATCTAAAACCTCAAACTGTGTCTTAGTTTGCTCCATGCTGAGGTATTTTTGGTGCTTGTACGTGACATAAAACCACCCACAATTATTCTGCTCTCTGATAAAGATCTCTCCTTCTCTCCTTCCCACCCTTTTCTTGCACAAAAACATTTATTTGTGGTACTTTTCAAAAATTTTAATTGTCTCTTGCTGTGGCTTCTTGTTGTGGATTGTATTTGAAAGCAAGGCTTGGTTGAGTTAATTGATGGGGAGCTTTGCCTGTGAGGATTCTGTAATCCTTGGCATTTTATCTTTGCAATAATTGCCGTGTTTGTGATTATTTCAAAGGGGTAAGGAAAAACAGACAACAAGAAAACAAGCTACTCCACTCCTATTTTGCAGCTTCTTCAGGCACCTGGGTGGGCTCCTCCTCCACAAGATATTCCCTGCGCCGCAGCTCAGGAGGGAAAACCAGGCAGTATGGTGAGGTGGGGGACAAGGAGGAGGACCTGGGGGCCTGGAACAGACAGAGCAATGTCACAGAGGTCACTGAGGGCCTCGGTGACATGGTGACACTGAGACCTTGGGGTCATCTTTCATTTTGAAAAACTGCCTTCTTGGTAAAAGGGGTCTCATTTGAGTGTTGGTCTCTCCTCTCACCAACAAGCGCCAGGACAAGAGGGAATGGCCTCAGGTTGTACCAGAGGAGGTTTAGATTGGGTATTAGGGAAAAAGTCTTCCCCTAAAGGGTTGTCCAGCCCTGGCACAACTGCCCAGGGCAGTTGTGGTATCACCATTCTTGGAGGGCTTTAAAAGCTGTGTGAATGTCACACTTGGGGACACGGGTTAGTGGTGGCCTTGGAAGGGCTAGGGGAGTGGTCTTAGAGGGCTTTTCCAACCTTAATGATTCCATGATTTATATCCTTCTGGCTTGGGCCAAGTGTGAATGCCTGTGGGCTTGGATCTGCTGGAGGGGATGGTGGTGCTGTGCCACATGGAGGGCACTGGATGGGAAGACACACTAGTGTTTGCCGTGTGACCCGGGACACGAGGCTGTGGCGGTGTTTGCTGTGGGACCTCAGGTGTGGGGCCAGGCTGGTGCTCACCACGGGATGTTGATGTGAGGCCACACTGATGTTGGCCGTGGCGTGTGGGATGTGAGGCCAAACTGGAATTCGCCATGGGACACTGGGGATGAAACCATCCTCATGCCTGCTGTGGGATGCCAGACACGAGGCCACGCTGGTGTTGGCTGTGGGTCATCAGACATGAGGCCACACTGGTATGTTCGTGGGACATTGGATGTGAGGCCACACTGCTGTTGGTTGTGAGGCCCTGGACATGAGGACAAAGTGGTGTTGGCTGTGGGACATTGGACATGAGGCCACACTGATATTTGCCGTGGGACACTGGGGATAAAACCATGCTGGTGTTGGCCTTGGGATGTTGGATATGAAGCCACAGCAGTATTTGCTGTGGGACATTAGACATGAGGCCACCCTGGTGTTGGCCATAGGGCACTGGACAAAAGGCCACAGTGGCAATGGCCTTGGGATGTTGGAGAGGAGGCCAAAACTGGTCTTGGCTGTGGGATGCTGGACACAAGGCCACATCGGTGATGGCTGTGGGACACTGGACATGAGGCCACAACGGTCTTGGCTGTGGGCCATCAGACATGAGGCCACATGGGTACTGGCCATATGACACGGGGCACAAGAGCCACACTGGGGATGGCCATGGGACACTGGACACGAGGCCACACTGGTGTTTGTCATGAGACCCTGGCCATGAGGGCAGGCTGGAGTTGGCCATTGGGCACTGAACATGAGATCACACTGGCACTGGCTGTGGGACATTGGACATGAGGCCACAGCGGTGTTGGCCGTGGGACACTGAGGATGAAACCGCACTGGCGTTGGCCCCGGGACATGAGGCCAGGCTGGTGGGACATGGGCCAGGCAGCCCCGCCGGTGTCGTTTGCCAGGTGGCCACTGGAGGCTGCTGCTGTCTTTGCAGTCACCGGCAGCTGCCTGCGGTCCCTGAGCACCCAGCCGGGCCCAGCCCAGCCAGCACAGCCGGGCACAGCCTGAGCTTCCTGGCCCTCTCCCAGCAGCCCGGGGCTGAGCTGAGAAGCACCTTTTCTTTCCTGCCTTCACAGCAAGAGGAAAGGCTGGGAGGGCATCCTGGGCTCTGGGGAGGGGAGAGGCATTACTGTGCCACTGTCGGAAGAAGAAGGATGATCTTCAAACTGGTCAGTGTCCAGGTGTGTTTTTATAACAAACCCAGGCTTTTCAGTGCTCTCTGTGTATTTTCTGAGGTTTGGAAATCGTTAAAACCAGGGTCACAGCTTTGTTATGGCGGATATCGCTGACATAAAGCCAGGCCCCCACGTGTGCCAACGCCTCTGGATTGCCCTGAGCAGGCTCACCTGGGGCCCTGCCCCACACACCCAGCTGCCCTGGGCTCAGCTGCTCTATTTAGGCCCAGTTTTGGGCGTTTATTCCTGGCTTAGGCTATGCTGTAGGTGTGCCTGTGTCCAGCCTTTCCTCTGTCCTGGGTAGGTCTGCCTGTGCTGGGGTCATCCTTGGCTCCCAGCTCTTCCCACCTTGCACAGCAGGACAGCCCCTGCCCAGCGGTACTGATACAACCTGACTGGAACTCCCCTGCTCTGTGTGGCTTCACTGGTTTCCCTTCAACCTAAGAAGATCCCACTACTTGGAAATTCATGGCTGAGGAAGGCAATCCGGACGGGGCACAGGTAGATTTAAAGCTGCCGTGTGAAGCAAATTCCAAGCCGGACATTCAACATAAAAATCACAGGTTGGTTTGGGTTGGAAGAGACCTTAAAGCCCAACTCATTCCACCCCCTGCTATGGGCAGGGACGCCTTCCACTAGCTCAGGTTGCTCCAAGCCCCATCCAAACTGGCCTTGGACGCTTCCAGGGATGGGGCAGCCACAGCTTCTCTGGGCAACCTGTGCCAGGGCCTCCCCACACTCCCAGGGAAGAATTTCTTCCTAATATCCAATCTAAATATCTTCTATTTACTTTAAAACATGGAGAGACCCTGACTTTTCCATGTCTTCACTCATGTTTCCATGTTCCAACTGCTTTTTTTGTGCCTGGAAAAGGTAAATCTAGTGCTTTCTGTGACATTCCATGGGAACAGAGGCCATGTGAGTTCTGTGGTGATGTCTGGAGAAGCAAGAAAGGAATGATGTGCTGGTTTTTAGGAGCTTCAATGGATTTGGTGAGTACAGAGCAGGCAAATCATAAACATCACATAAAAATTGTTGCAGCTACAGAGGCCACAAAGTCCTGAACAAATTATGTAGCTTGTAAGGGTGCTGAGTATGTGCATTTATCTGCTTGGCTTTTGGGATAGTGTTTTCCATCATGGGCTGGGAGGCAAAAACTCCCTGAAAACGGCCAGTATGTGCTACGTTTAAGGAAAACACTTCCCTAATTCTCCCTGCTCTCATTGGGGTTTTTGTGATTTCCTTTGAATCAGTCCTCTGGGCTTTTCTTGCTTGCTGTAATCTGCTCAAACCCTTGGAATACATGGGAAAACTTAAATTCCACAGGTCTCATGACTCACAATAAAGTGCTTTCAGCGCTTGGAGTCTGCCAGGTTTTCAGCAATCACAGGAGATGTTCCTCTCTTTCTCCAAGTGTCCTGATAGTCCTCCTGATATCAGCCTCTCTGCATCACCTTGCTTTGATTTGTATCATCCCCTTGTCTGGGTTTGGGGGTGGCTTTCTGCTCAGTGGTGTCAGCAGGGGGATTTGGGGGCTCTCCCAGCCCCTCTGTGAGGCAGAACCATGCAGATTTGAGGGCTCAGGGCACAGGAAGGGGCCTTCAGCAGCCCAAGCAGACTGGATTAGCTCCTGGAAATACTTATGGGGTCATCCCTCTCCTGCTGCTGCTCCCTATACTTGTTCCTGGAGCTAAATCCCCAGAGGTGACGTGACTGCAGGAGTGGAGCTCAGCTCAATCAGCTCCTAAGCCCGGTTGCTGAAGTCCCGTGTTTTCCTCAACCTGTAAGGGCTGGAATTGCTCAAGACACTCCTGAGTTTAAGACCTACCCAAAAACCTGGGCAGTTGTAGATTAAAATCAGCTGCTGTACCTGGGAGAAAGTAGTACCAGGACTATCTTTGGGCTGTGACCCTCAGGATCACCTCCCTATAATGTTGGCACCAGGGAAAGAGGTTGAGTGAACTGCTGGGCACAGATCCTGCAGCTCTGCGTGAGATGGGACCAACAGACATGGAGCCATAAAGATTGGAAATCACTTCTGAGGTCGAGTCCAACCATCGGCTCTAGCAGAGAAAACTAGGCTTTGCCTGAAGTCCCAGGATGCCTCAGTCCAGATGCTTTGGGAATCAGCCTCAAAAAATCAGGCATTTGGGTGCTGAGGGGTGGAAACAGATGAATTTGGCTGAATTTGGGTGAATTTGTGGCTGAATTTGGGAGAAAAGATGTTTTTTTCTTGTGGAGAAGGGTGGTATTTGAAGAGAGAGGGATGTCTTGGAGTGTAAGTCCACAGAGCAGGTGGGAGAACAGCTAATGAGGAACTGGAGGGTCTGAGGCCACGTTCTTAGCGCAGGTTACAGCTGGGAAGGGCTGGATATTCCCTGTTCAGCTGCTCAACTTGTAGGTCCCCCCTAATGAGCAGAAGGAGGAGGAAGGTCCTTGACTGCTGTCCCTCTCTCTCGACTGCAGCTGGATCCCAGAGGTGTTTAGTCCACCATGGCCCCTCTCATGTCCCCAAACTTGTGTCCAACACCTGTAGCAAATCTATGACACCCTGAGCTCTCTGTGCACTGACCTGCTGAACTTCTGGCTTTGCTCCCACAGCTCATCCCAACTTGGAGATGACCAGGGATGGATTTTATGAATAAAAATAAAATAGGCTGTTGCAATCAGTGCTGAGAAAGACTAATTGTGACAGAGAGGTTCGTGTGGCAGCTCTACCAAGGCCATGAGACGCACTCCTTCCAGCATCTCCCTGCCATCTCCATCACCACAACAGAAACACTACCTGGAAGAAAAACCTAGCATTGGAGGCAGCTTCTTTCCTGGCAGGAAAGAGGTGTTGTTTGGTTTGGGTTTTTTTTTCCCTCAGTGGGAGAAATTTATGTACGAAATGATGGATGTAATTGGCTCCCCTCTTTTAGGGTAAGAGCTAAAAGATGAGGAAGGTGTGGAGAGCTGTGCTTGGCCAAGGTGAGCCAAAGCCCAGGAACAGCTTTACAACCCCTCTGTATCCCAGAGCCAGGGATGTCTGGGGTCTCTGCCAATGCAGGGTGACCCTAGGAAGGGAGCAGGTTTGGGATGGACAGCAGGATGTGTTCCTTTGTGCTGAGTATATCTGAGCTACTGGCTCTGATGGTGCTGGATGACCATCCCACAGGTATGCTGGGTCTTCTGGATAAATTCCTCGTTACCTTGGTGAGCTACCATCCTGCTTGGCCCAAATGCTAAGCAAGGCCTGGATGGATGGTCTCTACTAGATCCCAGTAGAATTCCAAGTGTCCCAGAGCTGCGAATACTCTTGGGACATCAAGGTGAAAATGCAGCACATTCCCTGGAAAAGCCTTGCCATGCCAGCCCTGTCCCTGACCCCCCTCTTTGGATGCAGAACTTGCTGCTGGGAGTCCTTAATGTTTGTGGTGCTTCATCCACCCAGCATCTGGATCTGGCCCGTGGGGCCTGAGCCATTTCCTGGGAGCCTTAAGCACCTGGGCAGCATTTCCATCCCCCAGCTGCCAGGATTGTCCTCCTTCCACGGTAAGCATGAGGAGCACTCCGGAAATTATGGAGGTGGGAACACTACAGTTTGAAAGCAGCAGCACTAGGAAAAGAAACTGTCCTTCCTTTCACCACATTCAGCCCTTGATCATCTTCTATTTTCCATGTGGGGAAGGTAGGGAGCAGGGAGGGAAATCTCATTAAAGCCCTTGCTGTTGGGAATGGTTGAAGATCTCATTAGAGTGGGCAAAATGACTCGTCTCCTCTCTGCAGGTTTTTGGGTTTTTTTTCCCCAGGAACTCCGTGGAGGGAAGGAACTCATTTAAAAAGAAATATTCGTGCCTGCAGGACATGCCGTTTGAGCACCAGGATTCTATCCCAGCACCTGGGGAAGAGCTCGGCGGCCGCTCCCGAGAGGAAAACGTCCTCATTATGGCTATTTGGCTTTTTGGGTGTTGTTTCATGTGCCATTTCTCCAGTGTAAGCACTGAGTGGGGACAGATGGGGCTGGAAATCATGGGAAGAAAGAGGAGGAAGAGGTGAAGCGAGGGGGTGAAGGTGCTTTCCCACCACCCCCCTGCACTCGGAGCTCACGCTTGCACGCGCAACCCCTGCGGAAGCGCTGTGCTCCTGCCAGGAGAAACTTGGAGCGGGGGGAGAGGCAGGGAGAGACAGCAAGCACACTTATCAAGTGGCTTGGACCGTAGCCGATTTGAAATATTACTAACCTTGCATTTTCAAATTTGATGCACAACAACCAAGATGCTAATACTTTCCTTAGTTTAGAAAAAAAAATCCTTTCACCCATCTCTTCTAGCCGAAGATTAGGAGAGAAGCTTTAAGAAGATTTAAAAAAAAAAAAAATCAACTTCTGAGCAGCGGAAAAAATGGTTTGTGATTCAGGGGCTCCGGGCAATTCATCATGGAAATTGGGTTTCTTAGCCGACATCATGTGAATCCTTTCGGCCCTGTCAACTTTTTAATACATTACATTGAGAATGTAAATCGTGTTGGTGAGGGGGAAAGAAGAGGGGAGAAAAAAAAAAAGAGAGAGAGAGAGGAAAAAAAGAGAGCTGCTTCATTTTGGGTTTAGAAGGGAGGCAGCTTGAGGCCTGTAATTCATATTAACTAAATAATAACTCTAAAAAAAAACCCCTCTCTAAATATTCAGATGTAGATAGACACCTAGGGAGGGAGGGGGGAGGGAAGCAAAGGAGACAGCCCAAAATTGAAACCATTTTTATCCTTTTGAAGGGTGAGTATTTGAGAGGGGTTTGTTATGGATTTATTTTTATTTTCTTTTTTTTTTTATTTTATTTTTGTTTATTTTATCCCTTTTCTCAGCTTGAGCTCATTCCTCCATCAAAGAGAAGAGCAAAATGAGTGTTTTGGAGGTGGAGGAAGATGGAGGAAAGAGAGAAGGGAGAAACTGCAGCAGTGTCTGGGATCTTTTTGGAGTTTGGCTGGTTTTTTTGCTCACATGCTACATGCTGGTGATTTTGATTAACTCTTTAGTGGGAGCTGAAAGCTCCTGTTAATTTTTTGACACAATAGAGGGTGTGAAAGCAAAGCTCTGGACAGAGAGTTGCAGGTGGTGCTGTGTGATCTCCGAATCTGGACTTGACGGATTCTAAACCATGAACTTCTGGGTCATTTAGTCCCTGGAAACATCCCTTGGGAGGTTCACTCTGAGCTTTATGCAGCAAAAACTCCAGGATGGAGCTTATCTGAGCGGGCTCACAGCTGGCTGGGAGGTGGGGAATCTTCACCAAGCATGTTCTCTTTATAGCTGGTGGCTTCTCCTGTGCCTTGAAATGCTCTTGGCATTAGAAAAGTGGGATTGATGGTCTGGAAGAGGTGGGGAAAACATTATCTGACCTTGTGGGGGGAAAACATCTTCCCCCCCCTTCCCCCCTCCACTGGATGTTGTTCAGACTTATTTTATCCCAGTCTAGACACAATTCAGGGTGGAAGGGGCTTCTGTGGGGCTCTCTATGGATGTCCTGCTCAGAGCTTGCCTCTGCATCCAAATCCTCTCTGCTCAAGGGCAACTCTGGGAGAAGACAGGGAAGGAGATGTGAAGAGAGATAAAAGGAAATAGGACAAAGCATGATTGGTTTCAACACAAAATGTGAGCACCAACTTAATCATGTGAGAATCAAGTTGTGGAGAAGGCTCCTTAGAGAGGGGGAAAATGGTTGGAAGTGGGACTTGTAGCTGCAGCACACCTAGGAAGGTCGGGGAATCAAGCCTATTTGGGCTGCTGAGGACTTCTTGGGAAGCATCTGAAAAGATCAAACCACTCTCCGGAAAGCCAGAGGGACATCCCCCCTCTGGAATGCTACTGTCAGCTTGGATGGGGGGTAGGAAATAAGAAGGATGGGGGCATAAGGGGCAAACTTCAAACTGCAGCTTCTTAAAAAGGGTTGTTGGTGGCTGTTTCTGGGTGTGTGTTAACCAGGTGAGTTCAACTCTTTCCAGCTGATCACATCCAACACTTCATCCCTCTCCCTTTATGTTTCAGCCATAACAGGAAGGAGGGAGCACTGCCCACCTCTCCCATGGGACAATTGTTTTGTCACTGATGCCTTCCTTGCTTGGCATCTGCATAAGTCCTGAAATACTGATGTGAAACAATTTAACTCTACCTAAATAGTGTTGTAAAACCACATATTTTTATGTGAATGAATTCACATAACATGAATTATTCTATTAGGGTTAATAAACTCAGTTTTACTCCACTTTCGCCTGCAAGAATCAGGTGCTGCTTCTCACTGCTTGTTTGTGGGTCAGATTTGCAACACAAGTGGCAGCAAACAGTGATCTTTCCGTTTTCCTGGAGACATTTGCAGGTGAATTTGTGGATACACGTGTGTAGACTATGCAGCTATGCAAACCAGTAGGTGTTGATATTAATAATGCACAGGGAAGACGTTGGATGTTATTTTTATGCATAAGAACATTCCTGTGTGCGACTCTACTGCATTCTCCAGTCAAGCAGCTGATGTCATGGATGTATTATTCAGTCTGATGCTGGTACAGCATTTCCAGAGGGGCTTTCTGGGCCTGGTGTCCTTCAGAAATAATTAATTTCTCATTTTCTCCTGCTCCCAGGCCTGTACTTCTTCACAGATGCAGTTCTGCTCTTGGAAAACAGTCTCACTGCCATTTGAGCATCACACCCATGCCCAGGACTCGATCCTGGATGTCTCCAGGTCCTGCCAAGAGCCTTGTCTGCCCCACCTTTAGAAGGCTCCAGACAGCTGAAAACAGCACTCTGTGGGAGTAGACTCAAAAATATTGGAGTTGACTCACGTGATGGTGTCCAAAGACTTTGGAATTCACTTCCCTGGCAGGGTGGGGAGGCCCTGGCCCAGACTGCCCAGAGAAGCTGTGGCTGCCCCTGGATCCCTGGAAGTGTCCAAGGCCGGGTTGGATGGGACTTGGAGCAATCTGGACTAGCGGAAGGTGTCTCTGCCCATGGCAGGGAGTGGAATGAGGTCCTTTCCAACCCAAACCATTCTAGGATGGAAACCTCATTGATGGGGTCACCTCTGAGCATCTGAGGAAATGATTTCAGCCTCTCTGTGGGTCAGAGGGGACCAATCTCAGCAAACAGCAAACCCTTTGGCAGCTTCAGGTTTGACCTGCAAGGGGTGAAGGTTGTTTGGGCAACTCCCTGCTCAAGCTCAGACGCATCTTCACCTCATTCTACACCACCTGGCTGCCTCTACCCTCAACACCAGCGACCTGCTGAACACCTCCCTCAAAAGTGACCTTCTACATCCTCGCACATGAAGACGCTCATTCTCAGGTCGCTTCCGGGAAAACTTCAGGCAGGTTACTTGTGGGTTTTTTTCCCTCTCCAGTGCCTCAATCCCCAACTGCCACTTGCTCAGACCTGGGAATGAGTCGTTGAGGCTGTCAGGGCTGTACAGCACATAATGAAGTGCGCACACGTTCGTATATACATTTATCCGTGGGCCGGCTCATGTTGTGCCGCTGTAGTACAGCTTAATTAGGACATCACTCAGGCAGCTGGGACTGAGCCTAAGCTGGAGAGGGTTTTTTTTTTTTTTTTTATTTGGGTTTTCTCATTTCGGTTTTAGTCAGATTCCCAAGTGAAAGAAACAAAAGGCTAATTGCTTTTGGATTTTAATTACCACCGCAATACCTGGGTTTATTGTCTGAATTGTTTTTTAGAGGTGGTGAAAGGACACCGCCAGCGAGTGACAGATTCCCGGTGACAACAGCACTGCTCAGACCAGAGGAAGCCTTTGCAGTGGGATCCAAAGGACACCACGTGCTTTCATTTGCTAAACTCCTTATTTTTTTTTTTTTTGTTGTGGAATGTAACTTCAAGGCTTGGCTGACTTTTAAATATGATACAATTAAGCTTCCCTGAAAATGTGTTAAAAAAAAAAAAGGAGACAAAAGTAGAAGTGCTTTATAATCCAGAGTGTTAAGTCTCTTCAAAATTCCTTGGATAGTTACACTGCTGCTTTATTTAGGGGTGACACAGCGCATTCCTAATACTTAATCCCCAAGTGACTCTTGACTCGCTCAGTTCCCAGCTGGTTCGTTTGTATCTGGTTATCTTTAATGCCTTTATCCCCATATATTTCTCTCTGCCTCCTCCTCGTTTGCCAGGTGGGTTATTCCAAGGGTATAAAACAGGCAAACTCTCATTCCACATCATTTATTAATCCTAAAAATATCTTACATCTTTTTTTCCTATCCTGTGTTTCCTTGTCTCTGATGTTCTGAAAGAACAGTTCCAGGAAAATAAATAATTTCTTAAAATGCTCCTAAACTTTCTTTTTGACAGGTTAAGAACTACAGATTTCTGTTTTCTTTAATGGTCAAAAGAAATTGGAGCAAGTAGAGTAATGTGAAGTCTTCAATAATTTCATATAACAATTCTTGCACATCTGTAAAGTGAGGAAAACAAGGAACCTCAGCTGAAGGATTTGAAGTTTGTACTTCAGACTGAGAAGAAATAAGAAGTGAATTCATTGTTAAATGAACCATCAGTTCCTGACAGATCTTGGGCAGGAGTGGAGGGTGGATTTGATAGGAATTCTGATTTTTTTTTTTTTTTGGACCTACATGAAGGGGGTTTTTGGAAGGATGAAGCTGCTTCTGGTTTGAGACCCACAGGGAAGCTAATTATAATTTTTTTCAGGGTTTAAGGACCATCTGTAGGGATTTCAGTAATAAGGGTTGTACAGGTTTGAAGCAGGGGTTGCTTTCAGCAGAAAACTAAATGAAGACTTGCAGACCACTTCCCTAAAAAATCAGAGTGTGGAGTACTCAAGTTTAAACTGGGTTTCTTTGGAAATCCTGTGCTGAAGGTGGATCAGTCTAATGACTCATGGAGTCACAAACTGGTTTGGGTTGGAAGGGACCTGGAAAATCATCCAGTGCCACCCCCTGCCATGGGCAGGGACACCTTCCACTAGCCAAAGTTGCTCCAAGCCCCGTCCAACCTGGCCTTGGATATTTCCAGGGATCCAGGGGCAGCCACATCTTCTCTGGGATTCAACCTGTGCCAGGGCCTCCCCACCTTCACAGGGAAGGATTCCTTCCAAATATCCCATCCAACCCTGCCCTCTGGCGTTGGGAAGCGATTCCCCCTTGTCCTGTCACTCCAGGCCCCTGGAAATAGTCTCTCTCCATCTTTCAGGCTCCTTCAGGTCCTGGAAGGCCACAATTAGGTCACTCCAGAGCCTTCTCTTCTCCAGGCTGAACAATCCCCACTCTTCCAGTCCTTCACCTGGTTTTATTTCCAAATTGCCAATGAGGGGGCACTCGGGCACCTTGAAATGATTGTGTTTTGCTCCCACCCTGGTGCAGATCCCCAGATCCACAGCTGGTGCTGTGCTGACTGAGTGGATGACTTAAACCCCTTGATAGAGTCCAGAGAAATCTTCCTTGCCTTTTCTGTGGTTGTCCTGGAAAAGGAGACAAACTTCTGCTTGTCCTAGTCTGCTGGTTTTAGGTTGGAAGGACCAACTCTGCCCCCAGGCTCTCCATCAACTCTGCACGTTTTAGGGCAGAAAACAAGATGTGTGGGATGACATCCAGGCTTTCTTCTCTGCTGGAGCCAAGATTAGACTTGGTGACAGGACAAGAGGAAATGGCCTCGAGCTGTGCCAGGGGAGAGTCAGGTTGGACAGCAGGAGGAATTTCTTACTGGAAAGGGCTGTCAGGCATTGACAGGGGCTGCCCAGGGAGGTTTGGAGTCCCCAGCCCTGGAGGTGTCCAAGGAAGGCCTGGCCACGGCACTCGGTGCTCTGGGCTGGGGGACACAGTGGGCATCGGGCACAGGGGGGACTGGATGGTCTTGGAGGTCTTTTCCAACCTTAGTGACTCTGGGACTGTGGTGCAAAATGGACTCTGCGGATGTGGACAGTTGTGTCGTGCTGGTTTTATTTCTTTCTGTTGAAACTCTCCATATACCAGCCCACAATGGGATTTGGGATTAATTAAGATTGGGTGGGATTTATAGTTCTTGCTTAATTTTTATACCACGGACATGACCCCAAGGCTGTCGTTGCTCTCGGCTCTTCTGTGACAGGAGTGTGACTTGTCTCTCCACCTCTTCTCCCACCCCATCTGTCCGTGAGAGCCCCTCTCACCTCTCCCAGTGCCCATCAGTGGTGTGGGTGTGTCCCGTCAATGAACCATTCCCAAATTACTAAAGATGCCATAAGTGGCACATGGAGAACTTTATTCCTTTGGGAAAAGGGCTCATTATAACCTCAGTTGCTGGATTCTCTCTGACCAAGGGAAACGTGAGAGCTGGCACTATTTGCGTCAAGAGGGGGAACTTTGAGACTAAAACATGTGATGACCCCTGAGACGAAGAGTCTGGTATAAGTGGGGATGATGGAGTGGGATGTTCTGGAGCTTTGTGATAAACCAAGAGGGAAAAGCAGGCAGCTCTCTGTGACCGTTGGTGCTGAGCAACTAAATCACATGAAAACAGAGAGCAGAAGTCCAGGGTTTAAGGATAAAATGAAACACCAATTATTTTTACTATATTAGGAGAACAATGTTGAGGAGGTGTTTTTTTTTTTTTGTTTGTTTGTTTGTTTGTTTGGTTTTTTTGGGTTTTTTTTGTGTGTTTTTTTT
>VXAY01002920.1:346642-356642 GCA_013399855.1 Oxyruncus cristatus
TTTTTTTTTTTTTTGAGGATTCAACTCACCAAGGATGGAGCTTTTTCTGAAGCAGAATTAGAACAAATTTTGAGCTGTTGAAAACTTCACTAAAACAGGTTTTTCAGACCGGTGTTTTATTTGACCAGGCAAAGACAAACTTTTGGTTATGAAGAGAGATTTAATACATCTGTAGTGTTCTTATACTTGCTGGTAGGAGCCAGTGAGACCTTTTGCTTGTACAACCATCTCAGTTGGCCTAATAAAAATTATATCTCAAGGCTTTTCTTACTGAATAGTAGGAATTTTTAATGAAAAAGGAAAGGTTGCTGTGGGGAAAAAAAAAAAAGTCACCCCTAAAAACCACTTGATGAAATCATAACTTTTAATTAAGAGAAAGACAAAATATTTGAATGGGAAGGATGGGATTTGCTGGGTTGTTGCTGTGGACTTTTCCAGTTTAAGAGAAAAATTGTGTTTATAGAATTAATCTGTGCCATTATGAACTGGTAAAACATATTGATTGATCCAAAATGCCACAAATCAAACAATATATTTTCCAGTGCAAGGTCAAATATTGAGAAACAAAAACTTAGGAAGCACAGATGGGCTCCAGGAGCTTGTAATTCAGATATATCCCAGGAAACAGTGAATTTGAAGGGATTTTTGTGCCCTTTCTTTCATTGTCCTGAAGCACGGAGGGTTTTGTGGCACCTGGTGGAGCGATTTAAAGGAAATAAGAGAAATTACCTCCACTCATGGAGCTGGGGAGATCCTTATTGAAAGGCAGCACTTGGATTTGGTCTTCACACTGCAGGGAGGGCACAAGAAAGTGGGGCTTCAGCAAAGACCTACACGTGGGATTTAGAAATCAGCACGTTCAGGTGCCTCAGAGGTGGTTCAGAAGGTATTTTGACTGTGGTATCTCAGTGTCAGAACCTGCTCCTGGTACTAAAGGGGTCTTTGCTCTGACAGACCCATCCCTTCTCACTAAGCTCTTCTAAACAGGGTGCTCAGGAGACGAGCACTCAATTGGACTCAAGCGTGCTAAATTCCAAGGGAAAACTAGATGCTGACAATGAGAGCCATTAACTCCTGGAGCAGCCTCTCCTGAGGAGCAGTGAGTCCCTCGTGACTGCTTGGCTCTTCGTTCACACCGAAATGGCTTCTGAAAGGTCCCTCAGTTCAGCCACTGCTGTGGAACAGGCTCTGGGTGTCTGAAAGGTGGGAATCCTTCTGTTGCCACACCTGAGAGGGGGAACTCTGGGACCCTCATGGCCAACACAGCCTTTTCCATGCTCAGCTCCCGCTCCAGCTCATGTGTTCAGACCCAAACCTGTGCTCCTCTCCTTTGGCAGAGCTGCTTCCCTGACACCGGGAAGGATAATCTCCTGGACACGCTGGGATTTAATGCAAAATGATTTACCAGATCCTGGGCTCACTGAAATATCCTGGGTGAAAGACGTCCCTGTTTCATTTTAAGCTGTGTGTGACACGAGTGGGCTGTAATCCCTGGAAGTGTGAACACCCTGGGTTCCTTACCTGGATTTCAAACTTGGTCTCCAGCCAGGAGAAGATGATGAATCCAGTCGTACTTTTCCAACACCAGTTCCATACTTACTGTGCCTAACCTGGCTTTGACACAAGTGTTTGAAGTTATTTTTCTGAAATTGGAGAGGTTTCCTGCATTTGGGGTGAATCCTGCTGAAGATAATAAAGCTGATTTCACTTTCTAACCTTAATCCATAGGTCTCTTCCCAGTGGCTGGAGTATCCAGGAGCTGTCAGGAGGAGCTCTTAGCTGGGTCAAAAAAAGCACCATGTGTGAAAGGTGGTAAGACTGAGGCATCTTTATATGATAATAACTTGGTAGTGATTTCTTCACAATTCTTTCATTCCCGTTTTCCCCTTGCTCGTCTCCTCTTTTACATTTATTTTGCTTTTCCTCTTCCTGCTTCTCTTTTCCATTCTTTCCTTCCCTCTATTCTGTCTTTCATGTATCAGCCTTTTTCTGCCACAAATTAACCCTCTTAGGAACACCAAAGGGATTCTTACCAATGGCCTCCCTTTGTGAACTCTCTGCTTTTTTTCCCCTTTTTAATCTGCAGTGTTCCACATTATATTGCCATTGATTTAATAGACCACCATGAATTTTACTGCCTGTCAAACAACAGCACAATTATTTTGAGTTCTATTGTGGCAGAGCTTGACAACCAGCTCTGGATCACTTTACACTTTTCACCCTTGCTAGAGTGCACTTGAAAATCCAGGACAGCATTACGTGGGATTGCAGGATGGCTTTTGGCAGCATTGTTTCATTGGGCATTTGGGGATGGAATGAAGTGGCAGTCCATGCGCAAGGACTCCCACCTCCTTGAGTCTGGAAATGTCATGGGGAATGTGGAAGCTATTAGAGGGTGTTAAAAACCCAAACCAATTCTCTTCTTCCCTGCCGCTGCTCCCAGCTCTGGACACGTGAGATGGGAAGGACACTCATCCCTACTGTTGGCACCTTGTTTGCGGGCTGATCCCAAAAGCTCCCCCTGCAGGATGTTGAGTCCTCTCTTCCTGGGCTTTGACAGGGTGCTCTGTGCTGAGCAGCAACGCCTTGATCCGTGTGCCTGGAGGGATATTCCCCATGGAGAGGCAAAAACTGTCGAGTACTTTGAGAGCTGATGTTGGCAGTCACCAGCGTGCAGCCGATTTCTTCCATGAAACAACGAGTGGATTACAGCTGTATTAAAATAAAGAAAGGATTGACTAACTCAGGATGAATCAGCCCTTTGTATCCCTGTTTAAAGAGCTCTTCTATCATCTTTCGTGCCCAGGATGAATTGTTCTTGAGATGACAGGGATAACAGGGTGAACCCATATTGTTCCGGGGGCTGCACATGTGCAGAAAAACTCCAGCTCTGAGGTACTTAATGGATATTTTTAGGAATAGAAACAGTTTCCTTACTGGAAAGTGTGGACTCACTTAGAATTAAAAGATTTGCCCAAGATCACTGAGTGAGTCTGAGTCAGGTCTGGGACCTTTCTCCAGCGTCTTCAGTTTTGTTCCAAGCATTTTCCTTAAGAGATTTTTCTCTCCCTGCTGAACATGGTCCTTCCCACAGTGAAGTGTTCTCCTGGAGGTCTGGGACAGATGGGTTCGGATTGTGAGTGGGTACAAAAAGCTGGTTTGATCATTCACATTGATTATGGGTTTTTTCTTTTATGAACCTTCCTCTTTTCCAGGAGAACTCCTGGTTGCGTTGAGGGTGTAACAACAATGTGTGAGGATGCTCATCCTTCCCAATCCCTGATTTAGGGCTTTGGGAGAGTTTTGTTCCACCTGTTTGCTGCACAGTGAGCCCCATTCACCCAAAAAAAGCTACTGATCCTTGTCTGTGAGTTAAGAGCTGCCTCTGGACTCCTCAAACCTTCCCTGTTCAACCCAACTCACTTGAACCCTGGGCTGAGAGAAAAGGCTTAATTCCCAGGGATAGGTAATACAATGATCCAAAACAATTAGGGAGGGGAGAGAAGATACTTCTATATGCCCTTGGCCTTGCAGTAGAGAAGGTTTATTGCCCCCTTTCAGGAAGATGGTAGTTGGAACACACAGCTCGCTGATTTCCATCACGCACGGGGCTAAAAGTTGTCCTTTTGGGGCCAAAATTTGTTCTGGTTTTGGCTCAGGGTGGGAAATTCATGGACAGTATAAATCTCCCCCCAGGAAGTTAGGTGCAGGATGCTCTGCAGTGTCTATGCTGAGAACCTGGCAGAGCAGGCAGATCTCTGGGCTTTATGGCCTGACCAGAAGTGGGATTGAGCCCAGGTCCCAAAAACTGAAAGTTTAAAAAGTCCAGCTCCCTCCTCCCCCCAGCATTGTGACAAATGTGCCTTGTGACCTGTTCTGGAGATCCCAGTCAGGCAGAATAATTAGGTGGCAACCCAATTTATTGCCTGCAGCCCTATAAAGCTCAGGGAGTGCTCTTTCAGCCCTCAGCTGGTATTTAATCAACACATCATAACTTTTATCAAGCTTAAATGCAGTGCTTCTGAGATACTAAATTTCAAGTGTGCCTGGAAACCAGGGCCAGTTTTGGTTTGATTTACATATCCCAGCATCATCCAAAATGGGAACAGGATGACAAGGAGCCTGGATTAGAGGCTCAGGGCTCTTCAGGGAGTTTGGTCCTGCTGTGAAACCTCTGGGACATCACCAGGTACCAGGATGGTGAGAAGTGGGTCTGAGTCCTTCCAGAGGTGTCTTCTGCAGCACTGGTCCACAGGCAGGGGAAAATGCTTATACCCTTCCCAGGAGGTAAATTCCTGCCTCTAAAGTGCTGCGTCTGAGCTTTCCTGGACATCCCATGCCACCTCTCCCAGGGCAGGGGTGGAGTCCCTGTCCCCGGCGGGATTTAAAAGCTGTGTGGGTGTGGCACCTGGGGACATGGCTCAGTGGTGGCCTTGGCACTGCTGGGCGATGGTTGGACTGGGTGATCTCTGAGATCTTTTCCAACCTAAACAATTCTATGATTTGGGCACCTGCTCTGCCCTCCCCCATCCTGGTCCAGCCTCCCCAGTGCTTCCAAAATGCAGCCAAGCCCTGCCCGTGTCCCCTCGCTGAGCTGCCTTTGCCAACGGCTGAGGTGGCAACCAGAAAGGAATTCCGGGGGCGTCCAGGTGCCAAACGCCCAGGATGGGTGTCGGCAGGCCTGCTTAGCCAATCTGTGCCCAAATCACACCCATTTCTGCATTGGCCAAACAAATCTCTGTAACGAACTGCACAGTGGGACATCCATGTCCAGTTGGGAAGGATGGGGAGGGTGAGGGGGTGAGAATCACACCCTGGTTTCTGAATTCACAGCAAGACTCCCAAGCCAGCTTTAGATTTGCCAGGGACTGAAAAACTTTGCCAAATGTTAGAGACTGGCTTAGGATGCTAAAAGCAATATTTAAACCCCATGGAAATTCTAAAACAAGGGTGTCATTAAAGAGGAATTAAGGAAAAAGAGTTGTTAATATCTTCAAGAAAAGAGAGAATTAAGAATATTTGGCTTTTAAATAGTATTAGAATATTAGCTGAAACCTAGATATGAGGTTTATCTGTAAAACATTGTATCTGAGAAGGATTCAATTAATGGATGAGACAATAACTTGATTTCAGGCATCTTGTAACATGTTCCCTTTTGCATCCTGGAGCTGGGAGATCAGGGTGGTGTTTGTTGGGATAAATTATGAGATAAAAAGATAAACCACCAAGATGGCAAGAAACAGGACTAGAAACCACCATAAATACCTCTTGGAAAGAGTATGAATCCTCATGCTTCAAGGGAAAAGCAAACTCAAGTGAGAATAGGAAACTTCCAAAAGGAAAAGTGTTCCATTTTGAATAGACAATGGTTAAACTGGTTTCTAAACCATGGAAAGCATAGAGTAACTATTTTCAAATTTCAAAATATAATGTTCTTTAAAATTTGGTTTTTCCTCCTCACTATTTTCTGACTGTGAGTTTGTTGTGAATGTTTTTTTCAGTTATCCGAAGGACAAACTTTCTTTCTCGCTTTTTTTCCCTTAACACTCATGTAGTTATAAAATTAGAAACTTCAGAAGGATAGAGTCGCCTTCTCGGCTCATCTGGAGGCTGATTGCCTGAAATACAGGTCTGGCCCTTGGCCATAAATTATTTGCTAAGGCACAAGGACAGTGGCTGTTGGTCCCAGAGTGTTGCCATGGCCAGTAGGTCAAGAGAAGGGATATTTCTACATTGCCAAGCTGAAGCGAGACCAGTGGAGACCAACGAGATGGGGGTAGGGCTGGAGCCCTACCAGCCTGTCCCTGGGACAGGCAACAGAGAGCTGGGAGGATTTTAAGCTTTGTAGATATTCACTTCCAGATTCTTTGAGTTTCACAGAATCCCAGGACGGTTGGGTTCGGAAGGGACCTTAAAGCTCATCTCATTCCACCCCCTGCCATGGGCAGGGACACCTTCCACTAGTCGGGGTTGCTCCAACCTGGCCTTGGACACTCCCAGGGATGGGGCAGCCACAGCTTCTCTGGGCAACCTGTGCCAGGGCCTCCCCACCCTCCCAGGGAAGGATTTCTTTCTTCCTGATATCCCATCTAAATCTGCCCTCCTTCACGTTCCCAGGGATGGTTAAAGCCCCACATGCCCTCACTGACCCACACGGGGCTGCAGGTCACCGGGTGCTGGGGCAAGTGCAGGCTCAGTTAAAGCCTGGCCCAGAGCCATCAAGTTCAGTGGAATTGGCTTCCCATGTTTGGTGCTGGAGACACCTGGCAGCTGGAAAAGCTGTGGGGAGCCAGCCAGAGGCTGTTCCAGCTCTGGGGAGAGCTCTGTGCCAGAGCCTTTCAGTGGCAGAATAGTTGTTACGGGCATATCACAGCAGAGTTTCAATGAGGCTGTTGAAGTCTGTGTATGTGAGGACGATTTTTTGCCTCTGGAGCCGCCTGGCTCCACTGGAAAACTGTGGAGCAGGGAGGGACGGACTTGTTTATCTTCTCTGTATGTGTTGCAGACGACACAAAGATGCAAGAGACTCCCATGCTAGTTGTCCCAGGGGCTTAAGGCATCATTTATATATATATAAGACCAAGATATAGTTTCCCTCTGCCTAGCGGAGGTGAGAGATGGAAGGAAACCAAAGCAGCCCCGAGGATCATCGTGGGCAGAAGATCCATCCCTGGAGGCAAACAGGCAGCGTAAGTTCATCTCTGCATCCCATGGCTTTTCCAGGTGGATGGAAGTCTTTCCTGGTGAGTATCACTGGCAAAAGCTCTTGTCATTAAATATATTCTTTAGCACACGGCCGATTCCTAAACTGAGCCATAATTATTGGTGGAGCTGGCAGTGGTGCCAGCAATTCAGGCTGCCAAACGTTTCCCATTAAAAGCTGCTCTTTTCCAATGCTAAATCCTTGCCAACGTGGAACTGTTCAGGCTGAAATTTTCAGTTGCAGGCCGTTGGCTCGGGCTGGTTTTTGTGTATATGAACATGTGTGTGTATGTGAGAAAGCAGGAGGAAGACATAGTTCAACCAGATCCGGGAAAAAGGCATTGTTTTATAGTTACATGAGGGGAAAAAAAATCCAACACCCACATTGTTGAGAAATTTTGGCTCTTTCATGCTTTATTTTTATTTTCCCAAGGACTTGAATTTGGCTTTGGGACAAACCTGGGATTTTTTTCTCTCCTTCAAGCTCTCTGGTTTTGGCCAAGTCAGATGGCTCTGCAGATCTGCTCTCAACACGAGAAGAGGAGAAGGTTTGCCCTGAAGTTTATCTGGAGCTTGTGCAGCCCAGGGCTTCAGGAAGGAAGGAGGATTCCTCCTTCCCAGAGCAGGGCAGCGCCTGTCCTGTGGTTTGGCTCTGGAATAACAAGAAGTTAGAGTGGATTTCCTGCACCCGAAGTGTTTTCCCAGTTGGCTCACAGGATAGGGAGGCGAACACAGACGCGCTGATTGTGTGGGTAAGGGATTTCTGGGCAGAGGCAGGAGGGGAATAAAGAACAGACCATCACCAAGGAGATGGATGGGGAAAGGGTGACCATCTATTCAGTGCGGTGAGTAAACCCTTGGAAGATCTCACAGCTTCCGCTCTGCTCATCCAGACTGAGTGCAGAGCCTTGTGTGCCCACACCTCCTCCCCTGAGATTAGAGGTGGGTGAGGTGAGTCCCGAGAGCAGGAACTACTTTTGGGAACCATCGTTAGAAGCATCACTTTTACCCCGTTTCCAAGGCTGGGGAAATCCTCCCTCTTCTGAATCTTCTCCTCCCCGAAGCACATCAAGCCACGCGACACTTCCTGAGTTGTTTTGGCTGTAATGTCAAAAGCTGTTTCCTGCTGGAATCCCTTGTTTAGGTGTTTCGTTTCGGTTCAGCTCTGCAGACAAAGCCACATTGCTGGAAACACTTGGGTTTTAGGCAGTGCAGGGCTTGAACGTGGAGCACGAAGAGAGGCCTGAGGCCCCCTGTAATGCAGCTAAAACTCAGGAGAAGATTGAGGAGCTGCTTGTGGAAGGAGCAGTGTGGTGTGCCCTGGGTGAGGCAAAGATCCTCTGCAAAACACTGTTTGAATCTAAGTCGGGAGCTTCAGGTACATGAAGAGGGGTAAAGAAATAAAGTTTTATGGGTATTTATAATTCTTTAGAGCAATAATTTTTCTAGTCCTTGCCCTGTTTATGTGTGGAATCCTGCCTGGGCCGCTGTCTGTCCATACGGAGATTTGTGCTGGTAGGTCGTTGTAGGGTGCTTCAGAGTTTCCTGTTCTCTGGGATGGTCAGTTACAGGGAACACCTCCAACATGTGCAGGTTTGTGTCTCCTCTGACTTCAGCAAAGTTACTCTGATTTAAATCAACTTCAGATTCTCCCCCCCTGTTCTGCCCTCATGAGACCCCACCTGGAGTATCGTGTCCAGGTCTGGGGTCCTCAGCACTGGCAGGCCATGGAGTTGCTGGAGCGAGTCCAGAGGAGGCCACGGAGATGCTCCAAGGGCTGGAGCCCCTCTGCTCTGGAGACAGGCCGGGAGAGCTGGGGGGGTTCACCTGGAGAAGAGAAGGATCCAGGGAGACCTGAGAGCCCTTCCAGGGCCTAAAGGGGCTCCAGGAGAGCTGGAGAGGGACTGGGGGCAAGGGATGGAGGGACAGGACACAGGGAATGGCTTTCCACTGCCAGAGGGCAGGGAGAGATGGGATAGTGGGAAGAAATTCCTGGCTGTGAGGGTGGGGAGGCCCTGGCACAGGCTGCCCAGAGAAGCTGTGGCTGCCCCTGGATACTTGGGACTGTCCAAGGCCACGTTGGAGCAACCTGGGCTAGTGGAAGGTGTCCCTGTCCATGGCAGGGAGTTGGAATGAGATGATTTTTAAGGTCCCTTCCTACCAAAACCATTCTGGGATTTGATTCCATGAACTTCTTCCATTCTCCTCCACTTGATATACCTTCCCTCCTTCACCTTCAAAAGTAACTTCGCTTTTCTGGAGGAACCTCAGAGGTGAATAATGTGCAGCTTAAACTGGTGCCTGATCTAGGGTGGCATTTCTTTTAACACTGTAGCAGGTTACTGAGCTTGCTGAGGGGGGAAGAAGCAGTAGAAGACATTTTGATCACCTCTGTTATTTAAAGAAGTTGGGGTTTAAATTATTTTTATTACTTTGAAACTCTGTTATTTATCTACTTTGCCCTTAGTTTCAACGAGTCAAATTTAAAAATGTCTGACCATCATATTGACATAATTTCACAGGAAATTCTGCAACACAAATCTGATGAATTCATGATTTGCCAGAAGTTGTGTAAAAATAGTAGAAATTCAATGTCAGGGTGGTAGGAGTCCCATGAGGGCCTGGTGATCAGATGCCGTAAGTTTTAGGAGGTTTTTTGGCTTCTGGGAAGTGGTGATGATTTACATCACTGGACCTGCATTTTCATCCTGTTGACAATGAGATCCAGGGATCCACAGTAAATCATTTCCCCCTCTCTTAGTGACTGACCTATCGGCGTCTGCACCTCAGCTGGTCACTCTGGACACATTGTTCATGGAGATGTAACCAAAATGTTCCAGGGTGTTTGGAGAGTGACTCCTTTCACCAGACATGTGCCTTGTTTTCCTAGAATATCCCCAGTTAGAAGGAATCCACAAGGATCATCAAATTCCAGCTCCAGTTTGGGCTGAGTTGTATCACTCCAACTTGACTGGTGTGGTTTACCAGTCTGTAAAGGAGATTACACCGATGGAGAAGACAATGTTAAATATGAACATAAAGAAAACCCCTCGAGATGTCTGCAGTGAATCCTTCACGGCTTGGAACCGATGGAGAGAGGAGCTGCCTAACATGGGATGCTTTGCCCTACAGTTGATCACCTCACCTCTTGTTGCAGATCCACCAGAATCCACCTGTGCTGAGCAAAACACTGGTCTTGACCATCTGCTCAGACAGAATGGACCTGGTTAAACCCAGCTGTCTGGAGGAGGTGCTATGGGGAGCGGGAGTTATTTTCCCTGCTCCTTGCAAGGTGGTA
>VXAY01002920.1:361642-365565 GCA_013399855.1 Oxyruncus cristatus
AGCAATTTCAGAGCTCTAATCCCAGCAAGTTTTTACACTCAGCACTGGCTTGATATTTCCTTTGGTCATCCTTGCAGAATTACTTTCCCTAAACTGTTGTCAACTTGGGTCATTTTGTGTTACTTGTTTGAACTTGTCAAATTTCATTTCAGACCTGGGTAGTGCTTGACTCATATTTACTTCAAACTCCTCTTCCTGCAGTTCATTGCTTTCATTATTTATAGGTGTTCTTGAAAGCATATCTGCTGAGCTCCTTACTGGGCCTGTATTTCACATTTAATGAGTACTTTTGCAATTTCATTACATTTTTTCTGAAGTCCAGGTGGCTCATTGTACAATGGATTTTTCTCTGTGGCTCCTGGTGCTTTATGGTCTCTTTCTACCCTGATTGAATTCTTCCCATAAACATATTCATGAAAACACTCGTGACCTAAAACAATTGCTGGTATCCCAAGTGCAGGCAGAGTTTTGGTGGGTCATAGCCCATGGCTCAGGTACCACCTTGCCAGACAGACACAGCCAAAACAACCTTGCACCAGTTTGGGTCTCACACTCTCTGTTAACCTCAGAATGGTCCAGTGTTGATGTTTCTCTGACAGCTTCTCTTTACACCAAACCTCTTTTTGTTTTGTTATCTTGATGTTGTTCTGGACTATCTGTGGGGATCATTCAGCAGTGTGAGAGACATAGAGATGAGTTTACCCGGGAATTTTTTAAGGGAGCGATCAAAGTGGCCCAGTGGGAAAGGCCCAGGGGGTGCTGGTGACGGCGGCTGGACACGAGCCTGGGTGTGCCCAGGTGGGCAGGAGGCCAATGGCCCCTGGGCTGTGCCAGCCGTGGGGTGTCCACCCCCTGTGCTGGCACTGCTGAGAAATCTCCAGTGCCGTGTCCAGGTCTGGGCCCTTCAGTTCAGGAAGGACATGGAGGGGCTGGAGCGTGTGCAGGGAAGGGAACGGAGCTGGGAAGGGGCTGGAGCAGCAGGAGGGGCTGAGGGAGCTGGGGGGGCTCAGCCTGGAGCAAAGGAGGCTCAGGGGGGACCTTCTGGCTCTGCAACTCCCTGACAGGAGGGGGGAGCCGGGGGGGGTCGGGCTCTGCTCCCAGGGAACAAGGGACAGGAGGAGAGGGAATGGCCTCAGGCTGTGCCAGGGGAGGGGCAGGTTGGACATCGGGAGGAATTTCTTTATGGGAAGGGCTGTCAGGCATTGACAGGGGCTGCCCAGGGAGGTTTGGAGTGCCCAGCCCTGGAGGTGTCCAAGGAAGGCCTGGCCGTGGCACTCAGTGCCCTGGGCTGGGGAACAAGGTGGGCATTGGGCACAGGCTGGACTTGATGGTCTTGGAGGTCTTTTCCAGCCTCAGTGATTCTGGGATTCTTATCACTATGTTTGGCATTTGCCCCAAGCGCTGCACAAGGGCTGCTGGTCCCTCTGCCATTGCTGCAATACCAACATTACGAGCAAGAAAACCAGTGCTGATGCTCTCCCAAATTCCCAAAAAGCCTCCTGGTCAGAGGTTTGCAAAGCTGGACTGAGCTGGAGAGTGCCTTCATTATTGCATAACTCTACTTGCCTTCATCCCCCTGCCCTCATCTGAATAACTGCAAAATGTCAAAGAAAAGAAGCATTATTGTGTTCCCAATGCTCATGGTTATCCCACACATTGGATCATCTGCTGCTGGTTTAGTTTCATCTTAATCCTCTGAGATCTGGGCATGATATGTTAGTGCTGAGACTACCCTACAGAAATGTTTGCTTGCCTCTCCTTGAAGAATTACTGAGCAGAAGTATGAATCTTTTCCATCAGCCTTACCCAACTTCCTAATATGAAAATCCTCTTGGATTTGGAAGTCTAGACTTGCACACATCAGACATGCCTGCAGGCTTCCTTCAGATGTTTCATCGAGTTTTTTTTTTTTAGTTTATTCAAATCCTTGTTTTGCTTGTTTTAATGAAAGTGACTCTTTTCTGTTGAATAAGTTGATTTGTTTCTGCGTGTGCTGGGTTTGTTTCATTTTGTCACCCACTCAGGTTCAGCTGGTGTTCTGTGTTTTGGTGTCAGTGTGATTTCACAGGGGTGTTTTGGAGGAAAGGAGGCTCAGGGGGGACCTTCTGGCTCTGCAACTCCCTGACAGGAGGGGGGAGCCGGGGGGGGGGCAGACTCTGCTCCCAGGGAACAGGGACAGGAGGGGAGGGAACGGCCTCCAGCTGGGCCAGGGGGGGGGCAGGGTGGACATCAGGAGGAATTTCTTTATGGGAAGGGCTGTCAGGCACTGGAAGGGGCTGCCCAGAGAGGTTTGGAGTCCTCATCCCTGGAAGTGTCCAAGGAAGGCCTGGCCGTGGCACTCAGTGGTCTGGGCTGGGGGACAAGTTGGACATTGGGCACAGGCTGGACTTAATGGTCTTGGAGGTCTTTTCCAGCCTCAGTGATTCTGGGATCCTGTGATATGGTGCATAATTATTGGACCAATCGCAGTAATTCTCAATGTCATGGCCAGTGGCACGACCTGGTTCCCTCTGTCACCAAAAGCATCGAGACCCACTGCAAGTCACCTCTACAGCTCCACTGGAGTTGGATATTTCTGAGTCTTCCTTGGTTGGTCCACCGTGCTGGTCTCCGTGTGTCCACCAATCCCTTTCTGCTCAAATTGATCACGATCTGTAGCATTTTTATTGGCCTGTGGAGCAAGGTGTTGCCTGCTCTCTGCAAGATCCAAAAGGATTCAGAAACATTAGTTTTAGAGCTGATTGAATTTTGAGTTGAGAATGTGTTCCAAAGGGAGGATCTCTTGGAGGTCAGTCACCCCGGAGATGTAGAGTCTTACACAAAGTCCACCTTGGACTTTCATGATGAGGGGAACAGGAGAAGGGCAGGGGCTGCAGGACTGGAGCAGCTGGATCTCTGATTTGACCTTGGAGGGGGCAGGGAGGAGTTCCTTGAAGGGCTGGGAGTTCGCAGGAGTCTCTGAGTTGTCTGGTTGACACCAGAGCACACCCAGAGTCTCTGCTCTGAAGCTGGATAAATCCTCCTGCTTTCGGGCTCCTGCAGCCAATTTTTCGCACCGAATGGATCCATTTGTTCTGCTGCTTCTTTTCCCTGTGACCACATCAGCAAGAAAGACTTTGATGGAGGGAGATCTGGAAAAATCTGTGTCACCCTCCTGTGCGAAACCCTCCCAAGGAGAAAAGCAGAAACAAAGGTCAAACAGTTCAGTGGAGATTTCTCCAGCCGGGCAACCTCCTCCCCCAAAACCTGGATGCACCAAACAACAGAGGGAACAAACATTAGAAATGAAAAAAAGCCAAAATCCATAGGTTTATCCTGAGCTTTGAAAATGGCTGGGAAATTCTTGCTTTTTGGGAGTGACCAGTTCATTGCTTTGCTAAGTATCTTTCTAAGCCACCTCTTTTCAGAAGAAGAGAATAAATGAAAAGAGAGAAAGAGAGAGAGAGAGAAAAAGACCTTTGCATAGCTTGAGCCTTTGTGCCGTGCATTCAGACTGATTTGTACCCTTTGTAGTCTTAATTATTTGTGAGAGCAGGATAACAGGAGTACCAAGCTCACCCATTATTTGCTGCATAAAAAAAGGCACACAGAAGCCGCTGATCGGTTTTGAATTAGCAAACATGATACTAAAAAAAAAAAAAAAACGGGGGGGGGGGGAGGAGGGAGGAGAGAGAGAGTGCATAAAAAAATTCATTAATATCATCAGGGATTAGGAGGCTGATTAAAGTGTAGCTGTTAGCGTATGCAAATGAGCGATAGGCATTTATCAGAGCCTGTGCAAGCTGTCTCAGAGCTGTAAAGCCCACGTATGTTTTCCAGCTGATTAAAACAGTTTTAAGTTCTGGAGGATTTTTTAATTTTTTTTTTTGAGAGAATAAAAAAAAAAAAAAAAAAAAAAAAAAAAAAAAATTTAAAAAGCCACC
>VXAY01002920.1:373403-416230 GCA_013399855.1 Oxyruncus cristatus
CCTATCCTAGCCTATCCTAGCCTAGCCTAGCCTAGCCTAGCCTATCTTAGCCTAGCCTATCCTAGCCTATCCTATCCTAGCCTATCCTAGCCTATCCTATCCTAACCTATCCTAGCCTATCCTAGCCTAATCCTAGCCTATCCTATCCTATCCTAACCTATCCTAGCCTAATCCTAGCCTAGCCTAGCCTAGCCTAGCCTAGCCTATCCATCCTGTCCTGTCACAGAATGGTTTGGGTTGGAAGTGACCTTGAAGTTCAGCCCATTCCAATTCCCTGCCATGGGCAGGGACACCTTCCACTAGCCCAGGTTGCTCCAAGCCCTGTCCAACCTGACCTTGGACACTTCCAGGGATCCAGGGGCAGCCACAGCTTCTCTGGGATTCAACCTGTGCCAGGGCCTCCCCACTCTCCCAGGGAAGAATTTCTTCCCATTATCTAGTCTAAATCTCTCCTTCTTCAGCTTAAAGCCTTTGGCCCCTATCCTGTCCCTCCATCCCTTGTCCCCAGTCCCTTTCCAGCTCTTGGAGCCCCTTCAGGCACTGGAAGGGGCTCTCAGGTCTCTCTGGAACCTTCCCTTCTCCAGGTGAACCCCCTCCTGATCTCCCAGCCTGGCTCCAGAGCAGAGGGGCTCCAGCCCTTGCAGAATCTCCGTGGCCTCCTCTGGACTCTCTCCAGGAGCTCCATGTCCATATTGATCCCAACAGGTTCAGCAGACACTGGCTCTTCAGGGAGGAATTGGCTGCGTATCACCAACCATGTGGGTGCCAGCCCAGCCCAGCCAAAGCCTGGGATTGTGGAGCAGCTTTCCCTGGATCACAGGAGGGCAGCGTAGCCCCAGGGCAGCGGTGGGAGCTATTTGGTGGCAACTCTGAGACAGAACCAGCTCTTCTTCCTCAGGAGGGGCAGAGGAGGGGCAAGACTGAGCTCTGCTCTGGGGGAACCAGGGACAGCACCCAGGGAAGGGCTGGAGCTGTGTCAGGGCAGGGGCAGGTTGGATCTCAGGACAAGGGTCTTCCCCCAGAGGGTGGTTGGCACTGCCCAGGCTCCCCAGGGCAGTGGGCACAGCCCCAAGGCTGCCAGAGCTCCAGGAGGGTTGGGATGATCCTCTGGGGCACAGGGGGGGACTCTTGGGGCTGGGCCTGTGCAGGGTGAGGGTGGGACTGGATGGTCCTTGGGGGTCCCTCCCAGCTCAGATATTCTGTGATTCCAGGATTCCAAGCTCGTGAGCCTTTCGTGCCTTCCCCACCAGATGCTCCCTTCTGCCTTGAACAGCCTCTTTCAGCCAACACGTGTTGTTGTGAGGAGTTCAGCTCTAGTTCTGCTGTATGGCCTTTCACACACTCAATTACAAGCCCTCTTGTCTCGCCACACTTGGAATTGTTCTCAGCCTAATATCATGTTTGCCAGGGCTTTGTTTTGTTCTCCTTGCAGCCCACGATGTCCTTGTTCTGAGTCGCAGCATCTCCTCCTCCTCACAGCCCCGCTACCTTTGCATGCAACACTTCTGGTGCTCTAAAGATACCAAAAGGTTTTAATTACGATTAAGCCAAGTCATTTCAACAGTTTCTAGCCATAAATAAACAGCCTGCTTTGGATAATGGAGGTAATGGTTTGCATTTCAACTCTATTTCTAACCTCTGATTTCCGCTTGTAATATTTTATGTGGTTAAATCAATTTTTTCTGCCATTGAATGTAGCTTTTTTTTTTTTTTTNTTTTTTTTTTTTTTTTTTTTTTTTTTTTTAAACTCAGTTGTAAAGCATGTGTTTCATCATATCTTTGTTACCCTAGGACATGCCTGCTGCAGTTCAACCAGCCTGCAGTCATGCTCCTTTTCAGAGGGGTCTGCAGTTGAGAGAAAATTGTTGTTTTTTCCTGTTGCTGACAAAGGAAACAAACGTTATCAACTTATTAGAAGTCAGGTAGAAATCCAGGCTTGGGGATGGGCATGTATTTTCTGAATTCACAGTGTGGCTCATTGTATGGGGGGAGCTGATTTGGGGTTACAACCCTTCTTCATGGCCTCAGTCAGCACCAGGCTACAATCAAACTGTCACTGTCCCCTGGCTGGATGTTAAACACACTCTTGATTTTCAGAGTTGCTTTACTGGGGCAAAGCGACTTTTCAAGGTAGGGAACTAATTGTGATAATTTCAGTGTTCAGGAAATACAATATGTATCATCAGTCCAAACTGACTTAAGCCAGCCAAGGAGTTATCATTAGAGAGTATTTGCATTTAGGTCACTTAAGCCTTGATTAATTAAATACTGCTATGTGATTTCTTTCTAAAGTTTAATCCACAATCTGGATTTTCGATTAAAATGTACACAGTTTGAGTCAGCTCCTCACAGTGACCGCACTGTGCTTTTACCAACAGGGTCCTCAGATGTCTCTGCTGTGGCCTTGGTTTGTTCTTCACCGTATGCTGCCAAAATTGCCCTTCCATCCTTTCCTGTGTTTCTCTGTTTCACTCTGCTGCTACACCCTCCTGACTGCTGTTATTTAGTACATGGAATACCCTGAGTTGGAAGGGGCTCACAGGGACCATCCAGCCCAACTCCTGGCCTTGCACAGGCCTGGCCCCAAGAGTCCCCCCCTGTGCCCCAGAGGATCATCCCAACCCTCCTGGAGCTCTGGCAGCCTTGGGGCTGTGCCCACTGCCCTGGGGAGCCTGGTCAGTGCCAACCACCCTCTGGGGGAAGAACCTTGTCCTGAGATCCAACCTGACCCTGCCCTGACACAGCTCCAGCCCTTCCCTGGGTGCTGTCCCTGCTCACCAGAAAGAAGAGATCATGACCAAGGTCGGAATTTGACTTCCAAGGGAGAGGAAGGAGGAGGGAATGCTCATCATCCAGTTTGGTGGTAGAGGAATTTCTGCCTGGAATGGTATTGTGTTAATTTGAACGTCTGTGCTGCTGGGAAATCACAGAATCCCAGAATGATTTGGGTTGGAAGAGACCTTAAAGCCCATCCTGTACCATCCCCTGCCACAGGCAGGGACACCTTCCACTAACCCAGGTTGCTCCAAGCCCCGTCCAACCTTGCCTTGGACACTTCCAGGGATGGCATCTTCTGTTGTCACATGACCAGACTTGTGCCTCTGCAGGGCCTTTAGCTCCATAATCTTTGGCCATCAATTGCTTCCGTAAATCTGTGGGAACATCCAATTATTCCTGGGCCAGGTTGTAGCTGAGTTACAACTGTTTCCTCCAAAGCTGGGCTGCGGATACTCTGTGGGCAACATTTGTTGCTTCATGAAATGCAGCTCCTCAGGCCCTGGGATGCTTCCCAAGTACGATGGTGGTTGGGGGCCCTTTTCCCATGGAGATGGCAGGGAACAAATGGCTTCAGCACAGCTTTACTCACAGAGAATGGGTGTTACCTTCCAAGTGTCCTGGCTACCCTCCTGAGGAGGGAACAAGAGGAGCAAAGAGGAGCAGGGAATAAGAGATACAGAGCTTTTATAAACACATTTTGCCAATTAAAACACCAAATTCAGAGCTGGTAAGAACAATAAAGAGTTGCACGTGTGCATCACTTTACAGACCTGCCTAACCCCCTTCTCCAGAACACAACCATTAACTCTTTTTTTTTTAAAGCCAATAATCAATGATGGTCTAATTTGTTACATTGACATTTTTGCTGGTTTCATCTGAAAGAATTAATTAACAGCAAAATATTTCCTTTCCAGGTGTAAGAGTGGGGGGGTCTCAGCAGTCAGATAAGTTTTGACCTCTGTTGAGAAAACATTTCAATGAGGTTAGGGCTCGGATCTCGTTGATCGAAGATCTGGTGTCTGCTCTGACAGAGCTGGGAATACATTACCTGGGGATTCCAGGCTGTATCTTGGTTCAGTGGGTTTGGGAAGTGGCCACTGAACCAGTTTCAATCTTCCTGGGGGTGGGTGGAGGCTGGATGCCGGGATGAGATGCTGTGGTGCATCCCGGGAGGGATACGGGGACCTGGGGCTGTTCCCCCCGTGCTGTGGCAGCACCTGAATCAACAGGGGCACCTTTTAATGGTTAATCCAAGGGGTTTTATTGGAAAACATGCAATGCAAAAAGGGGATAAAGGAAATGTCTGGGAGATGGGAGGATGATGGGACACACAGAGACCTGCTAACAGGGCAAGGAGTCAAAGGAAAATGATCCAGGAGCAGGTGCTGGTGTTCCCTGTGCTGTGGGTCCGCCTTTCTTGTCATTTATCGCTGATCCAAGAGACAAAAACTCTTGGATCAGTAAAATAACCTTTTTGGGCACTTTACAGACACCTGCCTGCCTGGCACAGCCCTGTGTGGACTCCCCTGCAGGCACCACGATGCTCCATGAGCAGGTCCAGGCTCAGCTTCCATCCATCTGGGTGTCTCCATGCCCAGATATCCCCTGAGGCATTTTCCTGGTGCCAACTTCCCCATGGTTCCTCACTCATGGACCCATCACAGGGCTGAGGATCCATCCCAGCTCAGGTGTTGCTCCATGTTGACCTCTTTTATGGATTTTTTTCCAAGGCAGGTGTCTGGAGCACAGCAGTTTCAATGCTTAGGAAGGAATGTGGGATACACACTGTTTATCTCTGTTGTGGCACATCCCATTTCCTGTAATGTGATCTTCTCTGTTCTCTCCTGGAACCTCAACTGGTGCAATCTCAGTAAAAATTAATCATGTTATCCCTGAGAAAAATGTAACAGTGTCTTGTTACCAGTTTTGTGCTGTGGTTTTGAGTAAATGAGTTTGAAAAGAGGTGGAGTAGCAAAACCAACTGCTTGTGCCCACCACAGGTGAGAGAAGCGAGTCAAGGGATGCCCCAGTTCCTGCCCTGGGATGAGAGAATCCATTTGCTCCCCTCACAGCTGCACAGTGAACACACGTCCGTGCTCTCTGCTGTAAAACTGGAGCGATGAGTTTGGGTTTCCAAGTTGCAATGAATGACCCTGTAAAGGTAATTCCTGCAGGGGAACTCAAGAGCTGCCACCTGCTCCGGGTGGCCATGAGCTTTGCAGGAGGTGAGGCCCCAGCCCCAGCTCCAAACCGATCCCTTGTTTGGGTCAAGTCACGGCCTCACTCTGCAATAACAGGCTGTAGCAAATCTGACCTCGCTCCTTGTCCACTCAAGGCACAGTTTTTTCAGTGTCTCCCAGTGCTGTTTCCCCCGAAGAATTAGAGGGGACAGGTTATCTGTGCCATGGTATGACTTGCATCCCCTCAGCATTCCCAGGAAGTGAGGAAGCCCACGCCTCTCTGGGGGTACTGGAGCTTCCCAATCAGTTTGAGGTGCCCCATTTCCAGTGGCTTCAGTGGAAGTTGGAGCTGAGCCGTGAAGGCAGCCAGAAGTGCAGGACTCTGCTGAAGCTGCACCCCAGCATCCGTGGCAGGATCTACTCCCGCTGTGCCTGGGGATCCCACACAGACCTGGGGTTCTTCCTACACCACCAACCAACATCCCCTCTCCGTGAAACCCACAGTCTGCCCTCACTGAGCAGCAGTATCCTCAGGGGGCACTTGGCACACCTTGGGGTCACCCAGTAGAGCCCAGTGGGTCTCTCCGCCTCACTGTGGTCTCTGCAGTGCTGCCTGGCTGCCACAACATCTCCATCGCTGTCCTTTGGTTTTATCCATGTGCCCATGGATTAGAGCCACCAGGAAAGCTTTTTTTTATGCCTCCTCCATCCTCATCTGCTGCCAGGCTTTCTGGCGTGCCTGCTTTTAAGTGTCTTGCCTTGGTCTATAGTTATTTACAGTGCCTGTTTCTGCTCTCCCAACAGTGTAAATCAAGATTAATTCCACTGAAGTTTATGGAGTTACGCCAGTGTAAAACTGACTGATAAGAGATGCAGGCCATTTTCAGCGGGTTTGTTCAGTGTTTGTTTGAAATTATATGTGTTGCTGTGGAATGATAAAACGTGGGGATTCAAAGGCAGGTTCCCTGCAAAATACGATTCAAAAGGGTTTTGACCTCACATAATACAGCAAAACAATCGCCACAGCATTTGGGATTTTAGTGTGGAGCAGGATCACGGAGTTTGGAGGAGGAGAGGGAAAACATGAAGCAGGGAAGGAGGAGAGGGGCAATGGAAGTTTCACTGCACACACCATTGAAGGCAGTGATGGCAAACTGGAGCTGTGAAAAACTCTACATGGAATTTATGATGTCTGTCAGGATGAGGCTGGGTGGTTCCCAAAATCCTTTCAGTGCTGGGTCCTGGGGGAACCCACCAGCTCAGAGTCCAGAGCAATTCCCTGATTTTTTGCAAATTCCTCTTGTAAAAGAGCCCAAGGCAAAGCAAGGCCATGGCAGGGCAGAGCAGGCTCAGCAGCTCCTGAGATGTTAAACCCTCTCCAAAAACTGGTGTCCCACCTGTCCTGCTGTTTGCACCCCGAGCCTCATCTCTGGTAACACAGTGGAACCTGAGGGGCATCCTGTGCCCGGATCCACCGTGTCCTGGGGGCTGTAAGGTGGAAAACCCACTGTTTTGTCTCCTTTATGTTCTACAAAGCAAATAGCTGGTGGATAAATAATCCAGGTTTTTTTCCATGCTATTCCTGAGGAGATTTTTAGCTGACATCTATTTCATACCCTTTGTATCAACACGCTTTCCCCCTCTTTTTGGGAATTGCTGTTCCTGCTCTTTCCCCTCTTGTTGGATGCACATTCACCCCACTGAGCTCCTCTCCTTCTTGCCAGATGTCTGCTTGGAACAACCTGTCCTGCAGGACCTCCCTCAAGCCATCCCAGTGCCAGCAGTTTGGTTCCTTGAACACACAGATGCTTCTCCTGAAGAATTCCAAGCTGTTGACAGGTGGGTTTGCTCTTGCAGAATTATTTTTTAGAAATTGGAATAGTGGGATTTGGGGTTTTTTTTGTGACCGTTAATAAAGAAATTCACTCTTTACACGAATGTATTAATTTCTTCAGTATTTCATATTGATTTCAGAGTGACTAATGAATTATTTTCTATGTTTCTGCTAGAGAATGTTAATTGCTTTGCAAAGTTGAGGTCAGGAAAAGATGGATTTTGGGATTGCTGATGGTTTCTTATGTGTATGACCACAAGGGAGTGTTGAATTACGTGACTGGGCACAAGTAGGTGGTGCTGGAGTAACAATATGGTGGTTTGATGTTTCCCTCATCCGTCAGTGGGTGGTTCCACGAGAAGGGAGCGGAGCTGGGAAGGGGCTGGAGCAGCAGGAGCGGCTGAGGGAGCTGGGGGGGCTCAGCCTGGAGAAAAGGAGGCTCAGGGGGGACCTTCTGGCTCTGCAACTCCCTGACAGGAGGGGGGAGCCGGTGGAGTTTGGTCTTTCTCACAGGTAAGAGGGGACAGGACAAGAGGAACCAGCCTCAAGTTGCACCAGGGGTGGATGACATTGGATATCTGGAAAAATTTCTTTCCCAAAAGAGGCCCTGGCACAGGTTGCCCAGAGAAGCTGTGGCTGCCCCTGGATCCCTGGAAGTGTCCAAGGCCAGGCTGGACGGGGCTTGGAGCAACCTGGGCTGGTGGAAGGTGTCCCTGCCCATGGCAGGAGGTGGCACTGGGTGGGCTTTAAGGTCCCTCCCAACCCAAACCATTCCATAATCTCTCTCCACCGAAGCTGTGTGGAGGTGTCTTCACAGACCTGTCCTAGGTAGAGTCGTCGTGGAGCTGTGCTGATGGTAGGAGATCCCTGTGGCCTCAGGGTAGATCCACATCCGAAGGATCCAAAGGGGTGGTCCTTACCTAACCGGGGGAAACGAGCAGGGACAAAACTAACACTAGATCTTTCTAAGCTCATCCAACGCGGTTCTGTCCCAGTGTTCTCCTAAATAACCTTTTGTTGGGGTGATATTTCCCTCCCTGGCCCCGAGCACATCCCTTTGTCCCACGGGTGCCATCAGCGCAGCCCCACGTCCTTCCTGAGCCCAGAAGAGGCTCTTGCATTATTCCCCTGCCTCCCCCCTCTCAGTGCTTGCCTATGTAATGTCCTTCCCTTACAAATTTCATCTTGCTGCTCTGTGCATCCGAACGATTCCGTGATGGAGCGCACAGGGAAAAAAAATTATAATGCCATTAAAAGTTATCATAAATTTCAGATCAGCATCACTTTTAATCCGATACACAATTTTACTGCCTCTATAAAGTAGGTGATTTGCAGTGGTCTGAGGCGTCTCCTGGCGCGTTTTACTTCTTTTTAAATTAAACACACCAACTTTGTGCTGAATTCAGAGTGCGGACATAAAAAAGGGGGTAAAAAGGAGAGGGAAGGGACATCAGATGGGAATTGCAATTGAATCTTTATATATGCCATCTTGGTACTGTGGCACTAAATATAGTGCCAGGTAAATAGATGTGCTGAAATATTCAGAATAAAAAACAAATGTTCCAATAGCAGAGAAACTGAGCCTGGAAAATGTTTCCCTCGCTGCTGTGCTTTCGAGGCTAAAATGCTGTTGTTTAAAGCACTCTGGGCTGGAAGATCTCGTGTATCTCATGCATTAAATTATACCCTGTGCACAAACATGTAGTTTATATTTGAGAGGGTATATTATGTGGTTTCCAACCCTCTCCCCCCGCCAATGGAGAGAGCAGTAAACCCAGAATATCCAATTAATATAAATATGACATTATGCCACTTGCTGATATGAAATTTTTAGGAGTGGAAATGGGAACAGACAACATTTCACAGAGAAATATTTGAAATTAAGATCCGAGATAAGGTAATTACGGGCTGATGATGGACATTTCACCTGCTTGTAGGCCCACAGGTGTCACAAAACCACCTCATGGGTGGTCTCTCTCCCCATCTCTCTGCCCCACTGACCCTCAAATTTGGGCCAATGATTTGCAGTTGATCTCCTAAATATCTTCTGGAAATACATCCAGCCTTCACTCAAGGTCTCAAGGAGCTAAGAATTAACTGGGGGCTTTGCTAAGCTTCTCTCTGCCTGCAAAAACCCTCAAATATTTCACCAAGGTGATTCTGAAAGGGCTCATCCCCATTTTGTTTCACTTCAGGTTTCTCAAATGACAAGAAGTAATTAGAGCCCAGTGTTTAAAATTCTTCTTGCTGTTAGTCACCATCATATTGGCTCTTAAAAAGGATTCCTGAGGCCCTGCAGATCTGGGAGGTCAAAAAAACACCTAGAGGAAGAGTATGGACAGAGTCACCCTCTTCCTCTCCCTCTCCTAGATTGGGAAATTTTGTTTTCAATAAATTGACTTTTGCCAGTGATGGCAAGAGGCCACAGCAGCCACGTTTCAGTGAGAGGTTGACCCAGGAGCTCCCATTTCCAGCTTGACCAGTGCAAGAACTGTTTTCCACGTGGTTTGGATGGACATAAAGGTATAAATGAACCGACTGGAGAGATCCAGCTCTAACTTACCAAAAAAGTAAAAGATAAAAACCATAAACCCCCAGCCCCGAGGATGCAGCTGGAGAAAGGAAACAAGCAGTTAAAGAAACTTCAATATATACATATGATAATTTAATTTTGTTTTAATATCCAGGTAAACAATTTTCCCTGCCAGTCCATGCAAGAGTGGGGCCATTTCCCTCCCTGTCCCTTCCATGAGGTTTTTTCCAGTCGCTCCTGCCCTAGCACAGGATTTTTGGGACAGGATACTGGGATTTTGGGGGTTGTCCTATGCAGGGTCAGAAGCTGGACTGAATGATCCTTGTGGGTCCGTTCCAGGGGACATTTTATGATTTCCCAACTCTTTGTTTGTGGGGTTTTTTTCGAGATGAGCCAATTTACTTCCAAGCCATGGGCTCTGTCAGCAGCTCCTGATTTCCCTCCCACTTCCATGTGCGGATTTGATCATCCAGCACCGCTTTTCCTTCCTCCCTTCAGCTGTACAGCACAGCCAGCTGCCTTCCCCCAAAATCCCTCTGCCTTCCAGTGCTTTTCTATCAGGCACCACACTCTTCAATGGCCCCGGGGGCATGAGATTTGATTTATTTTGATTTTTACAATTCAAGGGACGTCTATCCCCGAGTGGAGCCAGCCTGGTGCTCATGATGTGGGGAAATGCCACCGGTGCGAAAACGGTGGTTTATCCTCACCGGGACTCAGAGAGTTGCTGACACCATTTAGCAGCTCGTCCATGTTGCCGGCAGGGAAAACATCTCCAGAGCTCGAAGCAACGGCAGTTTGCTCAGGAAAACTGCCTGGGATGGAAGGGGAGCAAGTTCCCTGGGTGGCTGCAGGCTCCCAGCTTTGTGCAGCTCCCAGGCAGGAGATGCCTAAGAACATCCCCCAAAATTCCCTGCCCTGCCTGGCACGGGCTGTTTGCTCCTCGCCGCTGTATTTACGGGCGCTGCCAGAGAGTTAACGATGATGTGGGGGGTGTGTCGTCCGCCCCATCTCTTCTCACGGCTGATCCCTGCTCAGATTGCATACGCAGCGTTGAATAAGATGCTCTTGAAGGTCTCTTCCCACCCAAACCATCCCGTGATTCTCTGATTCCATGACTCCACAATTCCCTACGGTATTCTGGAAACCCTTCAGCCCCCTCCCCACTGTCTCACCGGGCCATTTGTGCACAGGACACCTTGGAAGCCCCTGTTTTTGCAGAGAAGAGCTGATCCTTGACAGTGATTCCAGCAGAGCACGACCTGGCACCGGGATGAGGGGCACCTCTCCAGTCGCTGCTCAAACCCCAGGGAGTGGGAAAACAAGACCTTCTCAGCTCTCTAAGCATTGCATTCTGTTGATACGCCCCCCCCCAACCACTGCTGTGGTCCCCCTCCCCAAATCCTGCGAGCAGGCAGCGCGTGGCTGGAGCATCTCCCGCTATCCAGCACATCCTCTGCTCCCGTTGATTGCTACCCGGAGGGCTCCCTGCGCCGCGTGGATGACCGTGTACCTCCCTCTCTCTCTCTCCCTTTATTGCTCCCGATTCAAATCCAGGGCTTGTTTAATCAGCAGACATTAGCAACTCGACAGAAGTCTGGCTGGAAGGAAAAGAAGGGGGTGGGCGTGGAGGGGGGGCTTGGGAATGTGCTGCTGCAGAGAGCAGGGACTGCCTCGGCCACCTCAGCCTTGCTGCCCAGATGGGCCAGGGGAGGCACTGGGGGTGGTGTTGGGGTGGGATGCATGAAACCACCCGGGGACAGGCACTGAATGGTGCTGGGGGCATCCCAGCAGGGCTCTGAGCCCAGGCTGCAGGCCCAGCACGAGCTCTCCTCCTGGGGGGTTCATGCTACGGCTTGCTGGGAATCTGGGTGGGGGGAGGAAGATGATTCCCTTTTTCTTGCAAAATGTGGCTTTCCTGGTTGGATTTTACTTCCCCAGCAATGATTCCCACACTCCTGAAGGACTTCTCATCACCACATTCACCCACTGCTCAAGGGAGATGCCTCGAAGTCCCGGCTCAACCTCTCATCTTCTGCAGGAATGGCAGATCCTGAGATCCCATGGCAATCAGGGGCAGATTCTGCCCTCGGACGCTTCTTGGCATGATGGGCTGGAGTTAACCAGAGAGGGAACCCCTTTTCCATAGGAAGGCAGAGACCACGCATCCCTGGAGCACTACTGGCTTCTGCCTCTTGGAAATTGCTGACTGGTAGGATGTGGGACCAACTGGGAATCAGTTTGGAAGCAAATATCCCAGCAAATATCCTCCAGCTAACTCTCCAGGTTCTTCTGTCAAGCAAAAATTCTGCATGAATTTGCAATATGCAGAATTTTCCCCCAAGACTTCCCCCCTCATCAGGAGGGTGTTTGCAGCTAAAGGGTGTTTCAGCAAAGGGGTAATTCTTGTTTAAGACCATTCAGACTTCTCTGCAAACCACGCTGCTGAAGGCTCTGTGTCCATCCCATTGCACCCCTGGAGATGAGGGTCCCCCTGGGATCCCCCAGGGAAAACCTGGCTCTGTCCCATGGAACCACAGCACACGGAAAGTGGCTCATGGGGGCACATGGCTTCATTTTCTGTCCCTCATTAGCAGCCTAATTGGGGGGTTCTTTATGCCTTTCACACTCAGTGCTTGCAGCAGAACCATTTTCCTATTGACCAAGCTACAAAAGTGGATAAAACCCACATAGTTCTGAAGGGAATTGCCAAATATTGATACTGGGAGAGAGCTGATGCCATTTAAATAGTGAATTATGCAGGCATTCGTTTTCTGGTGGTTCAGCTGATTACCTTCAATAGTCCAGGTCGGATCTTCAGCTGGTATTTATTTTAAAGATGGAAAAACAGGCAAAAAGAAGTACTTAGAAAAAAAAATAAAAATATTCTGCCTTTAAGAATGGGAGTTCTTTGGTTGGGATTCAGTCTCTGTATCTTGAGCCACCCAGGGTGATCCCCATCTTCTCTCCTGTGGTTTCCCTGGCCGTGGATGCACGGATCTGCCTCTGTTTTATTCCAGGGACTGTTTTCCCCAGATGTTCTCACTCCAGCTGGTTGGGGATGGAGGATGGGGGATGGAGGATGGAGGAATACCCTGGATTGTGTCAATGTCCACCCCCCATCACTGTCAGTGTCCTGTCACCTGCCATCAGAAACACACACACCGTTCTCATCCCTGGGAGCGTTCCAGGCCAGGTTGGATGGGCCTTGGAGCAACCTGGAACAGTGGGAGGTGTCCCTGCCCATGGCAGGGGGTGGAATGAGATGAGCTTTAAGGTCCCTTCCAACCCAAACCATTCCATGATTCTGTGGTTCTCCACTACCCTCCTGCTAATGGACAAGCCCAGGAGAGTGGGCCAGACAGGGATCACCAACCATGTTGTCCAGCAGGGAAAGAAAGACTTTTTTGGGGAATGAAAACCTGTTTCTATTTAATTTTCTTCCGTGTTTGATCCTCAGGGCTTGGGGAAGGCGAGGGGCCCCCTGGGTCTGTCCCCACTCAGGGCTGTGTTTTCCACCACTGTGAGTTACTGGTTTGCTTTCACCACCACTTTCTGTCAGAGAAAAAAAGACCCAGTTTGATCCTCCTAAATTATTTTAATGATATTTTGACCTACTCATAACGTTTTCCTCCCACTTACACCAAAGAATATTCTTCATTAAAAATTACTGCAGCTGGACTGGAAAAATCTCACAGCAAACTGGAAGCAAAATGGTGGGTTTGAGTCAAACTAGAACCCTTGCTGAGGTTTTGCAAATTCATTTTGCATGAGTTCAAGATATTCTCAAAGGCCTAAATTGGTTCTGACTCTGCCTCAGTGTTCCAGGATGGAGAAAAACATCTCCCATAGGCTCCCAATATCTCCACTGGCTTGGCCAGCGAGCCAAGAGGTGCCCAGAGGAAACTGTGATTTTGGATAAAAGGCCGAGTTTGGAAGGGATGCCCATGGTGGTGTGGGTCGTGGGAGTGATGGGCCATGGAAATGCTGAAACTGAAAGAGAGTAGATTTATATGGGATATTGGAAATGAATTCTTCCCTGGGAGGGTGGGGAGGCCCTGGCACAGGCTGAATCCCAGAGAAGCTGTGGCTGCCCCTGGATCCCTGGAAGTGTCCAAGGCCAGGTTGGACGGGGCTTGGAGCAACCTGGGCTAGTGGGAGGTGTCCCTGCCCATGGAGGGGGTGGAATGAGATAGTCTTTATGGTTCTTTCCATTCCAAACTGTTCTGGGATTTTATGTAGGAGTACATAGGAAGAGAAGCAAAGACATCGGCACATTTCCAGGGATCCAAGATCCCACATGGATCTTGTGGAGTACAACCTGCACTCACCCACCTGACCCTTTGGAGATGCTCAGCCCTGAGACCATCTGCAGATGGGAAGGACAGAGCCTGACTTACATCATGGGAATCACTCCACGCCAGGGCACGGGGCACCTGCCCACCCCTGGAGCAGGCAGGGCAGTCCGGTCCCATCCCAACTGGCTGCCCCAGGCAAAGCCAGCATGGGAATCAGCCAACAGGACCCCCAAGAAGTTCCCTGCCTTGTGCAAACACCTCTGTGGGTGCTTTGGAGGGGTGCCCACACAGCAAACACATCCAGAAAGGGGCTGACACCCCCCCTTTCCCTCCCCCTATTGACAAGTGGCTCCAAACAATCCCTTGGGATGTGCTGGCAGCGCTGGCAGGCCAGGAAATCCAGGGGCATGGGATGCTCCCTGCCCGGGCACCAGGTCCTGAGCCCCAGGCCCCCGCTGCCCACCCCACCTCTCAGTAGTGCCTGGGTTTACGTGGCTTTAAATCAGGCCCTTAATGTTATTTGAGCTTGGAATTGTTCTTTTTTTTTTTTTTTNTGAGTTTTGAATTTTTTTTTTTTTTTTTCCTTCCCTCCCTTTTTTTTTTTTTTTTTTTTTTTGTACAGTTTAGTTTCTCTCTCAACAGGAAAAAATGATCAAAAATAAGAAAACAATCACTGTTTGAAAGTGAATGAAGGGCGCTTTCTCCCCTTCCCCCATGCTTTTTTCCTACTTTGACATCTCAGTGGTTTTTTTTTCTTTTAGCTGCGGTTTCTGGGATAGGTGATAACTGCCAGTAATAGGATTAGCATTGATTTCTTTAGCAAGAACAGAGATGTGGCAGTTCCAGCCATTTACTGAACTGCCAGCTTTGAAATATCAAAAAAAAGAAAGAAAAAGAAATCTGCAGAAAAAAAAGCTTCTTGCAGCATTTTAAAGAAAGGAAAGCCTGTGTGAATTAAAATACACACATACACACACACACATGCACCCACCCACACATCCCCGAGCACATGGAGTGTAGAAATATATATATTATATGTATATTATATATACGTATCTCGCTCAGTGCTTTTTTTGTTATGGTGTGATAAAGGATCAAAAGAACTGTCTCTGTTCTAAGCTTCAAGAAAGCCTTTTTTAAATTCATTTGGCTTTCTTTAGCTTTCACTTGCTAACATATTTTAGGAGCTAATCTTACATATTTACTATTGTATCCTGACTTTTTTTAACCTTGAAATTCAAGCAAAGACAGAATGAGTAAGGGGGGAAAAATAAAGGATTCAGAAGAGAAAGAACGAGGGGATGTGCCCATGGAAACCTGCACTATCTCTGCTGCTCGGAGGCATGGAGTGAAACCCACCCGGTGCTAACTTTGGTGTGGCACATTTTCTCCTTGCTGCTGGTGGGGGGTGGTCCTGCAGGGACATGGATTTGAGGTGCACCCACCAACACTCGGGGTCTGCCCTCAGTCTGTTGGGAATCTGCCCCTTTGTTTCGCTGTCTTTGCTCAGGGCATTTCTCAAGGGCCAGAAACCAAGGCTGGCCCAAACCTAGAGCAGCTTAAAGGTCGCTTTTAGGGCACTGGAAAGGTATTCCCTCTCCTTCCCCAAATGCTGTAGGGCATCATCTATTTCATGTTTACTGATCATCCTCTTGGACTTGCACTCAGTCCCTGAGGAAGAAGAACGTCTCGGGGCAGCACCTGCGACCAGAAGTGGAAGGTCAGAGTAGTGGTTAAAGGTGCCTGCAGATTCCACTCAGGGCTGTTTCTGAGCCCAGTCCAGGCTTGGGGAGAGACCCTTTACCCACCAATCCTAAAGAATCCCAACGTTGGGCTGTTCAAGAGGAGACTCAGAACTTGTTATGGAAGCTTTTGTCCTGTGTCATCATGCTGAGCTGATGAACCACTTTCACGAGAGCTTCCCTTCGTGTCTGCAATGGTTCGTTGTCCTCACACACAGCACAGAGTTGGAGCAGGATGGAATTAGGGCTCATTTTTCAGCTTCTAAACCCAAAACAGAGAACCACACAGATCATGGTCAGCAGGAAGAAAGCCCTCCCTGCATGAGGAACCCACGCATAACTTTCTGCTCAGCTTTCTCCCCTGGCAGCATCTCAGCAGTCCACCGGCAGGAGGTAAGGCCTCTGTGCCACAACAACCACCATCAGCCATGTGCCTTTCCCCCTCCTGGTGCTCCTCTGCTGTGGTTTGCATGGAGTCATGTGTGTGTTTGTAGGGACACAGGCTGGGGTCTCACCAGCTCCGGGAGATTTGCATTTCTGTGTTCTTGTTAACAATCGCCCAAAGATCCGTGATGCTCATTTCCCAGCCTCATCTCCATCGTGCCCTCTAGGCCACATCCCCGGGGTCTACTTCTGACATTCAAGATGCAGAGCAGCTTACAAGCCTCCAGTTGTTTGGGGTTTTTTTAACATCAGACTGCTGAAGGAATTATTGTTCCCTCTTTTTTCTGCAAACAAGGACCTCATTTCTCCAACACTCGGCTCCTCAAAATGGCTCACCACGGTTACCCCACGGGTACGGGAATGCTGGGGCTGCAGGGGTGGCTGTGCTCCAAACCCAAAAGCATGGAGGCTCTGGAAGTGTCTCCCAGCAAAACCAGTAAAGCAAACCTCTCAGTTGCTCTGGAGATGGATGGAGGGGGGAAGGGGTTGTTGATGGAGTCCTCAAAAGCAGGGAAATGCACTAATCACCTGTTCTTGGGTGACACAGGAGAGCCAGGGAAGGAAGATGATCTGGTGTGGGAAGCTGAAAGCACAGTATTATCTCATCTCTTTGTGAGTTTGCTGTGAAATCATGGAATCATGGAATGGTTTGAGTTGGAAGGGGCCTTAAATCCTATCTCATTCAATCCCCCGCTATGGGCAGGGACACCTTCCACTAGCCCAGGTTGCTCCAAGCCCCGTCCAACCTGGTCTTGGACAATTCCAGGGATGGGGCAGCCGCAGCTTCTCTGGGCAGCCTGTGCCAGGGCCTCTCCACCCTCACAGGGGAGAATTTTTTCCTAATATCTCTGCACTGTTGCAGGAAGAAGGTTCCCCAAGTGCTTGAAAGAGGAGTTTCAAGAGTGTGCCTGGACTAAGGGAAGAGTTGATAGAAAAAATTACAAAGGTCAGGTGTTGTTTTTCAATTTTTCTGCACCCAGCTGGGCTGGCTTTGTTGGGGGGTGTCACCACAAGGCCATACTCCACATTTTTATATCCTTGAGCATCCCAGAATGACTGTTCCAGGTCTGATGGCATTTGTACCTTCTCACCTCTTCCTATCAACAGACCATCCCAGATCCAGCTCCCCTCTACTCTTGTCTTTTTTTTCCCTGCCTTTCTCCATTCCTCATCCCTAACTTCCGCAAGGCTCTCTGAAAAAAAGAGAGCCTTGACAATTGGCAACAATCTTCCCAATGCTCCTGAGATACCTCAAGGCTGAGCTTGCCTGAACCTCTCCCTCCTGCTCAGAGAAACGAGAGCCCCTTGAATAGCTGAGCCCAGGAACACATCTCCAGCTCAGCTAATTCATGCTACGTAACCAGCCAGGTCTACCACACTTTTGCCACTTTCCAGGAGCTTCTTGACTGCTGGAATCAATCTGAACATTTCCTCTAGCCGGGAGCCTCCCACAGCCCTTGCATGAGCATCTTTATTGTGACCTACGGGTTAAGGACAAGCTCTATTTTGCCACAGTCTCCTACTGCTGCCACTCCGGCCTAGACCACTTTAAGTGTGGGTTTTTTAATTAATTCACAAATATTTGATGCCTGTAAATTAAACACCAAAGAAATAGGTCATAATTAACCTTTTCCTGCCAAACAATTCCAAGTTTTTTTGTTCCAGCCTCACTTTTTGTGGGTCTAATTGCAGCAGTGGCTCTGCAAGACACCCATCAGTCCTCCTGGGGACTCTCCTAACTCAGGTAATCTCTTTCTCTCTCTTTCTCTTTAATTCCCTGTACTTAGCCATGCCACAACTTCTGTGTTCACCAGGAGAGACTTGGAGAAGGAGCAGTGCCTAACTCCCTGAAGGATCCCACCTTCCCCCTCTCCCTGTGTCGGGGCTCGGGTTTGCTCCTGGCAGCTGTTGGCTTCGTGGCTTGTGCTGCTGTTCAGTGCCTGGGTTTTTTATGTCCTTGGTGATGTCTTTATAGAAACCTGCTCTCCAGCAGGGCTGAACACAGGGCCAGGGTGTGGCACAGCAGCTCTGTTCGGTGGGACACTTGGAGATCAGGCAGGTCCTCTGAGATGTTCCCCTCTGGATCCACCAAACCTCCTCCAGTGCTACAGAAGCCCTGCAGTAACCAAAAAACATCGAACCTTGCGCACTGGGGCTTGCTGGGACAGCAGGGTCAGTGAAATCCTGGGAGAAGGGAGGTGGAGAGGACCTTCGGATGACTTTGCAGCAGCACCAGCCGCATCCTGCTGCTCCAGGCGGGCGGTGGGCTTGGTGTTGGAAAGACCGCCCTGCTGACTCCGGCACAGCCTGCTCCCCTTCTCAAGTGCAGTCTCATCCCCTTGGATCCAGCCTTAGCCTCTCCTGCTGTGGTTTAAGCTCCCGACTACTTATCTTACCTACCAGGAAGAAAAGCTATCCCTTCCCCTTTCCATAAGCCTCCTCTGTACTCGGAGATTATAGCAACGGCCCACCTCTCCTCCAGCTGAGCAACCTCAACTTCTTCAATCTCTCCTCAGAGGCATTGTTTTCTGGGCTCCTGATAATTCCCATCTCTATTCCGTGGACTCACTGGTTAAAAACCCCCAACCATTACGTACAGGAAAATGTAGAGTCAAACTTAGCAAAAGAATTGGGTGAATTTGCTACAGTTTCAGGACAGTGCTGCATTTTAACGTGTCCTGAGTCTAAAGGAATTGAAATACCTGTTTCCTTGTTTTAGAAATACAACACTTCGGTTCTTCCAGGTGAAATGATGGTTCATTTAAAAAAGTCCTTTCTTTAAAGTTGTTACCTATTTGGAAGGAAGATATTCCACTTGCAAAAAACAGGAGACCTGGAGCACCAGGGAGGCTCCTGAGCCCTTTGGTTTGACCCACTGGTACTGCAAAGCAATAGAAGCAAATGGACAAAAAAAGAAAGCACATAAATCCAAAGCCCATTCGGAAGTTTCCCAGAGATCCTGGTAAAATCCATCCAGACTTGAATTGCTTTGAATGACAGTTGCTCTAATAATTCCAACAACATTGTGAACTTCCTCACTTGCTTCTTGGAAAGATCGTGACCCTGGGTTCAGAAACAAGAGTGGGCTCCGAAGAGCCAACTTCTCCCCAGCTGGAGTTTGGAAAAAAAGGATCTATGGTTTGGGAAAGACGTTTGTTTCCCTCTCAGATGGGGACGCACATTTGGGACATTGGGATTACGAGGTGTGGGAATTCCCTTTCCAGCCTTTCCTAGTGCCTCTGTGGCCTGGTGTGATCCGGGGGCACGAGGGTATTAAATCCAGAGGGGTGAGAAAGGGCCAGAAACGTTGGAATAGCCCCATAGAGTGGGACACACCATGATTCCTGATGAAATAAATGGAAGGACAAGGAGCATCCAACGTGGCATAACAAAGCACTGGGAAAAGATAGGAAAGTAAAGAAAGAACCTATAGTGCCAACTGGAGAAAGGGAAGAGAACTAAACAAGAATATACAGTCAGTTAAGGCTTGCAGGGAAAAGATAAGGCCAGCTCAGAGAGCAGAAAGGCTTAAGGGGAATAAAAAGAGCTTTTACAATTATATCAGGGAAAAGGGAATACTAGAGAGAAAGTAGTTCCATTAATAAATGAAGAGGGAGACAAAATCAATGGTGTTGCTAAAATGGTAGAGCTACTGAACTACTTTGCTCCAGCAGTATTTAACAAGGGGAGAGGAGAAGAGGGGCAGAGAAGTTATAAAATAATGAGGGTTTTGACAGTGTGATTCTCCAGAGGAAAAGTGGTTTTGAGGGAGAAGGTGCCTTGGAAGGCACAGGATGAGGCACAACAAATAGATGTGCCCGCCCAGGCCTTTTGGGAACTGCTCTTAAATCATTGGCAATTCCTTCTGGAGAATAACAGCAAAACAGGTAAGGATGGCCAAGTGTGATAGGGATGGGTTTTATTTTAAAGGACCAACCCCATATCTATTTAGTTTATTATTCCACTTGTGACATAATAGTGAAATAATTATAGTGAAATTATAGTGAAATAATTTTACACTCCCATGTAAAATTTGTTAATATTTAACAGTGAAAAACAGTTGAGTCTTGAGGAAACAAACCGCAGGGCTGTGGCCACCAGTGGAAGTTTGTCATGACTTAGTTTGTAGGCAGCAAAAAGCTATGGATTAATGTTGTTGATTCCTTAATATCCCATTCCTGTGAGTGAGGGAGCAAAGCTGTGGCAGAGTCCAAGGAGATGGTGGGTCTGGCTGCAGCATGGAGCTCCAGGTGTCTCACGGCCTTGCAAATGCCACAACATGTGGCTTTGGGATGGGAAATGCTGCCTTCCCACCCTTTATGTCAAGAATGACGAGAGATTAGCTGGGAATTCAGGAAGGAATTGGGTAATCCACAGGAATAATGGAAAGAGTTGATCTGTGAAATATCTCAGAGAACAGTGAAATGCTAAAACGATACTGGCCAAACTCTGCCCTGGTTGGGTCCCTGTGGATCCTTCCCTGGAATTTAGTGGGAAGGAAACAAAACCCTGCAAAAATCTCCTGAGAATTCCATTTCTGAGGGAGAAACCAGCTCAGTTAGGTTTTTTTTTTTCTGCTTGTCAAGGAGCCTGAAAAATAAGAAACGTGTAAAGAAATGGCGCTTCCAAAAAAATCAGGTTGTTTTTTTCCCCTTAACAGAAAATGGGTATTAAATGGCTATTTTTAACTACAGTAATTTATTCAATTTATATTCAAAATGGAACAATCCTGGTGGTCTGTCATTTTAGCCACCTCCTGCAAAAATGCATCCTGATAGTGGTGAAATTAGAAAATGGGGCTCGGATAAAATGCAACCAGGAGTGAGTGGCAGGTGCAGGGGAAAGCGGCTGAGCTGCTTTAGTTCCACACGCCAAAAAAATCAGAGCCATTCTTCCCATCAAGTGGTCGGCCAGAGGCAGCTTTCCCAGAAGTCTGAGGCATTTCGGCTGATCAATTCAGCTGATAAATGCAGCGTTTCAGCGGGTAAATTTCGGAAAGACAATCTCATCATGCAAGGCTTGTGTTCCTCCCTTTGCAAGCTCCTGCCAATCATTCCTGATGGAGGAACTGGGATGCCGGAGCACGCGGTGCTCAGCTCCTTGCTCAGGATCCAAGTTAGGGCTTGGTTACTCCTCAGAGGCCATCGGGATAATTTTTCCCCATTTTTCCCATCTGTGTATTTATTTATTTTGCATTTATGTTTCTCCCCACAGAGAGTGGGGGTGGGGGGGGTGGACTTCCCATCCTGGGAGGTGTTCAAGGGAGCTGGACGGGGCTTGGAGCAACCTGATGTTGGGGGTTGGAATAAGATGAGCTTTAAGGTCCCTTCCAACCCAAACCATTCCATGAGTTCGTGATCCTTCTGGTTCCTGAATGGGAATGGTTGTTGTTGGCACTTCCATGGCAAATGTGGTCTCTGATGGGCCATCTCTCAAGAGTTTTGGGGTATGACGAAAGCAACCTGAACTCCTGATAATTAAATGCCTTTACAGTGATGATGCTGCCAACTTTTCCACCTCCTCGAGGGCCACCAAGCTTTGCCTTCACACAAAGTCCCTCTCAAAGAAATGGGACTCTTCTTGCAGCCACGGCTGCTCAGATGTTCCTGGGTTGAAGCAATTCCCCATCGGAAAAAGACTTTTTGCCAAGAATCAATGTTTTCTCTGGGAAGATTGATTTTCATGGAATTTCTTTCCAGGAAAATGAAATGAAATTCTTTCTCTGGTGACAAAGTTTATCTCTGCACTGACCTCAGAGGCTCATGGGCTTCTCAGGAAGCCCGTGCAGCAGTGTAGGGGGAAATGTCCCTCACAGCGCAAGTTGGGGTGTATTTTTGAGTGAGTCCTATTGAAGAACAGATGGGGCACCTGTAGGTCAGAGAATCACTAACTGGTTTGGGTTGGGAGGGATCTTGAAGCTGATCTCATTCCACCCCCCTGCCATGGGTAGAGGCACCTTCCACCAGCCCAGGTTGCTCCAAACCCTGTCCAGCTGGCCTTGGACACTTCCAGGGATGGGGCAGCTACAGGGGAGAATTTCTTCCACATCTGACCTAAATTTTGCCTCTTTCAGTTTGAACCCTCTCCTCCTTGTCCTGTCACTCCACTTGCTGATGAAGGTCAAGCTGGAGTTGACCAGGACCATCACTCCGAATTGCAATGTCCTGCTCAGTATATTTTTCTCAACCTTATCTTCCAAGAGAAGCTTCAGGATTTTGCTATTCAACCTGGCTTTACTGCACACCAGACTTAAAATGTTGGAGCTTTCCTCAGGATGAAGATCCATGCATTTTAGTCATCTCTATTTGCAACAATCCTTCCTAACAAGAGACAAATGAAAGCCTTTTCCAGCTGGTAATGCCGCAGAAGTAGTAAAACCAACTGGAACATGGTGGAGAATGTTTCTGCTGTGTTTGGTGGAGGTTGGGGGTGCTGAGCCTCCGGTGTGTTTGCCCTGGTGGTGTTTGGAAGCTGTTTGGCCCCAGTCCAATTTTTGTGCTGGAGGACCTTGGTGGAGCACTCCCCAGACCCACATGAGCAGTGGAAACCCCTGAAATCAGAAAGGGGTGGATCAATCACGAATGAGCATCAACTCCAAACGCCCCCGGCAGCTGAGGAGAAAGGGGGATGTTTTCTCCAGCTGTGTCTGCAAAAGGCTGCATCATTCCCAAAGGACGGGGTAACTCCCCCTCATTCCCACACCGGGTACCCATCTGCCAGGTTTGGGGCAGAGTCTGGGGGTCAGGCAGTGCTCCTGCTGATGCTCCTCCTGGCATTCCCTTCTCCTCCCCCGTTTAATTCTCCTTGCACGAGATCCGGGGATGAATTTCATCCATAAAGATTGCGAGACAGCTCCTGACCTCACGCCACAGCTTCCCAAAACTCTATTCCAGGGCGCGCTGCAATCCCTCACTCCACCCAGCCCGGTACCCCTGAAACAATGGCAGCCTTTCCCTGCCAGCTCTCCTGGGAAGGTGGCTCGTGGGCTGCCAGAAATAGCCCTGCCTGGCGCTGTCATTAAGAAACTATTACAGAAATGCCTGGCTCCCACTCGGCTGCATCAATGCAGGAACTATATTTCCTATTTATTTGTTCCGTTTGTTTATTTTACTGGACCACCCCGTGAACCCGGGAGAAACACGCCGGAAAAAAAAATTATAGCAACGCCAACTATTCTGGGAGATACACGAGCCCCTCCATGTTTATCAGGTTGAGGGCACTGTATTTTGATGTCAATAAGCAATTTTTCCAGCCCGGTCTCCTGCCCGACCCTTTTAATCCATCAATATATTATTAGAGATAAAGTTGGTGGAAGCCTGCTGCAGTTAGAAGATAAATGACATCTCTGAAGTCAGGCATTAAAGACTAGATTAAGGCCTTGTGACACCGTTTTCAGTGCTCATCTGTGCACTTCTGTTCAACCTATCACACTGAGTGACAAGAAAGAAAAATAATGAACTGGGCCAAGGAAAGAAGAAGGGAAAAAAAAAGGCAGAAAGAGAGAGAGATTTTTTCCCCCCTAACACACAAACTACATCAGTTCACACTCAGGATTAGACTGTATTTAAAAAAAGGGGAAGGGGGGAGGCTGGAACTGGATGGCACTATACAGATTAAAATAGGAGAAAGGGGAAGCTGAATGAGGAATTGCAGTTTGGTTTTGTCCTGGGTTTATTTTATTTTATTTTTAGATTTCATTTCATTCCATTCCATTTCATTTCATTTCATTCTTTAAATTTTTGTTTGTTTGTTTGTTTGTTTTGTTCATTTCAGCCTTTAATTTCCTTTCCTTTCTTTCTTTCATTTTATTTTATTTTTTTTCTCCTTGCAGGACTGACCTAGTTGAGTTTACAGGATCCTAAGGGTTTTGTCTGGAGCTAAAGCAAATCCCATTTAGGACCAAGGAAATACATCCTTTCCAGAGACCAAGTTAAAAAGTCCACAGACAGAGACCTCCCCTCCCTGGCTCCCATTACCACCCTTTGTCTTGCTGCAGTTGGGTTGTTGGATGGGAGTTGGTTGTTGATGCTGGTTTTAAGGACACGTGTGCACAGACGTGTTTGTGTGTGTGTGTGTGCTGGAAACAACCCCGCTGCTCTTTCCTTCACATGCAGAGCCCCTCAGACCAACGTTTTATAAATGCACCTCATAGCCCAGCCCATGCTGCCAAAGATGGGGATGGATGGGCAGGAACCGCTGCTTTGAGCTCCCAAAATCTGGGCTCCTTCCAGCTGCCTCAGGCTTCCAGCAGCACCGGTGCCGTGGCTGAGCACCCTCAGCATCAGCATCAGCTTTCCACCCCCACGCTGTGCTGGGGAGGTCTTTGTCCTGCCCATCTTGGGGAACAGGAGATGACAAGTCACCTCAAGCACCTTTCTGAGCACTGCGCCAAACCCAGGGCTGTTCCAGGCTCAGAAAGGACCTGATCGGGACATTTGTCTCCTGGAAAGGAGAGGATGCCTGGAAAAAGGCGGTGGCTCCTCTGTGTTTGTGGGACACCCGCCCATTGCTGTCACATCTGGGGACAGACCCCCCACCGCGGAGCTGCTCAGGAAGGTTCTGGGCTCTGTGGGGGGCAGATCTACGGGAAATGGGACTGGGATGGCAGAGTCGAGGAAAGGAGGGGAGGGGAGGGGAGGGGAGGGAAGAGGAAGGGGAGGGAAAGCGGAAGGCAAAGGGGAGGGGAAGGGGAGGGTTCAGCTGCATGTGGGGCTGGGCATGAGTCTCTCTGTGGACCTCATGACCCTGACCCACTGATCCCCTCTGCACTTGTCCTCTTCCACTTTGAGATTCCCAAGGCCAATGCCTTTGGCAGGCTGTTTGGAAGAGGAAACGTGTGCGATGGAAAGAGGGGAGCGACACCTCATCAAGGGGCCTCGTCCTACCCTTTGGGACTGCTGCCCCCAGTGAGGAGCCCGGTGGGAGACCCTCTGTGGTGGCAGAGCAGAGAAGGCTGGACCGGATCTCCGCTGGGATCTGACATTCCCTGCCAGGGTCTCCACTCTGTGCATTGCTGCTGTCTCCTCCTTTTGAAGAAATTTTTTAATGTCTTAAAAAAAAAAAAAAAAAGAAAGATTACTTTGTTACAATCATTCAGCAAAGGGTTTCTGTGCCTGTAGAAAATATTAATAGACTATTATGAGGTCCTACAACTAATTTTTCCACACATATCATCTGTCTTTGCATGGTTATTAAACTCCAACAATATTTCATGCAATGCTTTCCTGCTAAATTAATTTGGTTTCTTCTTCTCCTGCTTCTCTTTTTTTCCTCCCTCCACAACCTTTAAAATTAAATTGAATCTTCATAATTACGGCTTTTTTTTTGTTGTTCCTCATATCTTTTTCTTTTCAATTTTCCTATCAAAGGGGCAATACAGTTTAATAAAGATGTAAAGAAACAGAAATGAAAGTGTAAGGGACAGGAAGGGCTGTGTTGGGATCAGAGACAGGGGGCTCTGGAAGAGCTGGGGAACTCTGGAAAGGAAGGGATGGAGGTGAGCAGGGAGCTGAACAGCACCTTCCAGGGCTGGCTCTAGCCTACATGGAAAATGAGGTGCGAGAAGCTGTTGCCAGAAATGACTCATCAAATGGGAAGAGAGTGTTCCCACCCGGATTAATCCATGGATTTGGGGGTTGGCCTGGTGCAGTTTGGGGTCACCTGCTGCTCACTGCAATCTGAGGTGGTAACAGGAGGCACCCTTAGGACAATGGCCCTGGCTTGCAGGAGGAAATGTCCCATGTGCACCCTGGGGCTCTCCTGGGATCACCCAGGCCTCAAACTCTCCCTCTCATCTCCCTCCCCTGTCACCACCTCCCAAAAGTCTGGGTACAACCTGGGCTAGGAGAGCACAGCTGAGGAAACGAGGGCATTGTTTGACCTGCAGGAGGACCTGGCACAAATCCCCGGCCCCGGAACTGCTCGTTCCACATAATCTGCTGGAGTAAGACCTTTGATCATTTCCATGTCCCAGCTGTGCAGAGAAGTTCTGCATGCCTGGGGACAGGTCTTCTGCCTGGCCGAGGTTGGTCAGAGTGCAGCCGACTGTCATTCCCTTTGCCCAGGATGGCTCTCTCCTGGGAGATCAAGTGGTCGATCTGAACTAATTGTTAATCTTTATAAATCAGGGATTTTGACTCTTTTTTTATTCCTCTGTTTATCTGGGAAGTCGTCCTAAGGAAGACCTGGTGAACAGAGAAGAAGAGCAGAGTTATTCTTGATAAACTGTTCAATCGAGACATCAAACTACATCACATAAAGCGGGATTTTTCCCATTTCCTGGAAGTAGTATTAGCCAACTCCCTCTGGGAATTTACCCTACAGATGGATGCTAAGGACATCACACAGGTGCTTTGGTGGCCAAATCACTGGGTCAGACAAACCTGGAACCAAGGAGAGCTTCTGTGAAGGTCAGATCCGCTTGGGATTGGGCAGACTCCAAAGGGCACCACAAACTTTGTGGGACAGACCAGTGACTGATCTTTTCCAGAGGACAGAGGTGGTGTCCAGGCCAAGCAGAATCCAGCTCTTGGGCTTCCTACTCAACTCAGCAGCACCAGGAGGTTTGACTGAAGGTTCTCGAGCCGGTCGTGGTGGAAAATGGTCAATGGAGATGAGATCACAGGGGCCCAAAGGAGCTCGGACTGCAGCTGGGCCCAGACGATGTCCGCGTTTGCCGTCCTTGGCGAGAGGCCCAGGCCCCTGTCCCGGCTCCTCCAAGGAAATGCCTGCTTTCCTGGGATGACATGTGCACTTACCAATAGGTGGCACCAATGGAACGGGAATGTGAAACTCCATGCAAACGTTCCTGGAGCAGAGGGTGCTGGGAATTTTCTCCCACATGGCTACAGACTTTCCCACAAGGGAGGTATCGATTCTGTGCCACTGTCACTGTTGTGGCATGCTGGAATCTGGGAGGATGGTCAGGAAATGTGACGATAGGAATCAACCCCAACTGCCTGTGATGCTGTGATCTCTGGAATTTCGATTCACGTGCACAGAGGAATGAGAAATATTTAACATATATTTAATAAGGCGATCAGCTCCCATTTGTAACCCAGAGGGAAGGTTTGATTCAGATATGGTTCACGTGACCACAGGAAAACCAGTTTTCCTTGGGTGAAAGGAATAACCTGTTTTCCAGGGGAATCTCTCTAATTTCTAGAGTCCCTAGGTATCTCCACCCTGTCCAGTCATGCGTAGAAAACAGGATGCACTGGAGGTGCAATCCTTCACTTGTGCAGAATTTGTTTCCTCGTGATCATGATGAATTTTAGCCCTGGGCTTGAAAGACTTTTCTAAACAGAGACATTTTGGTCCCATTCAGGAGGGACTGAACCTCCTTCTTCCAATGACTCCAGATGGAGCAGAAAGGCTCCCAAAATGGGATCCAGGTCCTGCTCTCACTTGTGCTGATTTTGGACAATGATTGTTTAGCCTCATGGCATAATCCCACATTCCAGCCCTCTCCTGCAAAACTGGGGACCTCTACTGTGTTTTCAAGCTCATGTGCAGAGAGGGCAAGACTGTGTGTTAACCCCCCCCAAATTGCACCATCATGTCCTGACATTCCCATCACCACAGACAGGCTGTGATCCTGCCTGGGTATTAACATTTGGTTTATGCCGTGAATTTTTTACAGTTTAAAACCAGTAGCCTTTTTTCCCAGTGCTTTAAAGATGATGAACATTATCCTTCACATCCCTTTGCTCATCAGCCATGTGTTTATGTACCAAGCATCTGGCTACATTATTATTTATATTACAGGAGACTGCACCAAAAAAAAACCCCTCAACAACCTCTGAGGAAATCAAAACACATTTGGGCCAAAGCGAAGCGAAATGCTAATTTTCCCCTTATGAACCACTGCCATGGCAAAATATTTACTGTTTATGATTATTCAGGCTCCCCACGTTAAGTTTTTACTGTGAGATTTATGGGCATGCTTGCATTTATAATATGTCAAAAGTTCCTCAAATTGTGACAATAGTCAGTTAAGGAATAATTTAGTGATGAGAGATGAAAAAAAAGTGGGAAACTGAGAGCTTTGGTAGTTTGAGGCTTGTAAAACAACGCCAAGATGAATGGCATTGGTTCTTCCCTGCTTTTCCCGTTGCTGCTTCCAGTGGAGCAAGCTGTAGGGTAGATGGGATGGCAGCAGGGGTTTGGTTTAGTTAAGAGAGCTCAAGCTGTTCTAAATTGTGGGTAAAACCCACTACAAGTGGACCTTGAACACCTGTGGGCATTGTCTGTGGAGGTGAGGGAGGGAATGCTGTGGAGCAAAGATGTTTCTGGAGCTGGCTGGTCCATCAGGGTGGAGGCGGCACAGAGGACAGCCCAGACCTCGTGGCTGGACTGGTCATTGTGCTTGATCAGGTGTCACCAGTGTTCCTGCAGTTTTCCTCTCTCCTGGTTGCAGGTCTTAGCCAAGGTCACTTATTCATCTCCATCCTGTCCAACCAGACATGGAAAGCGGGATGCACCGGCGCTGCAATCCTTCACTCGTGCAAAATTCACTCCCTCCTGATCAGGCTGAATTTTAGACTTCCCCAAAAGAAACCCTGGGAATTCAATCCATATTCTAAAACCTCCTGGTGTGTTAATTCTTCCTATATCCCAGCATGTCTCTCCCCTTTCTACAGCTGGGGATGTGCCGTGATTCCCCGTGGCACCCACCCATCCCCTTTGCTGACAGCACTCCGGCTCATCCCCAGCACTGGCCGGCGCCTTGTGAGGGAGAGGCCTCTGATTAAAATGTCATCAGGAAAACAAACCACATAATCAAGTTCTGCACAAGCTGGTCCATCATGGGGATTAAAAATAGAGGCTCCCTTCCACCATAATCCAGCATCCTGGGAACGAGGGTGTCGTGCCTGCTGAAGGCGAAAGAGCTGGTGTGGGGTTGGGCATTTGCAATCAGGTCCTCATCAGACTTCGGATCTTGCTCCATTTTCTGCTCAGCATTTAACAAATCAAGGAAGAAATGCCCCTGCCTGGGGTCAGAGATAAATCTTCTACCCTGGACAAAGGGTAGATCTCCTTGTCAGTGCACTGATTTATTGTGACCTTATAGTCAGACTCTCTAATTTCTGCATGTGGCTATAGGTGCCACGGGTGATTTGTTTCCTCTCCCGATTCCCTCTGACTGCTCAGGAACAGGGAGCACTGGGGACTCGCTGACACTTCTCTGGGGACAAGGTTTGGGTGGCTGTGTCTCGCCTGGGTCAGCTCTGCAGGAGGCCTTTGGTGGGAAAGGCATTGCTGTGCCTGACAGTTGGGTGCCCAAGGCAGATGCCTCCTCTAAGGTCATAGCAGACATGAGAATAGGTGGAGGGGTCTTGAACGCATCCATGGGGAAGACCTAAACCAAAACTAGAGCTACAAGGACTTAGAGAGAGCCACCCTTTGATTTTCCTTGCACTGATAGTTATTCCGGGCACATGTTGCAGAGGAACAAGTGCACCTCTACCTGCCAAGAGTGAGGGATCAAAACCCCACTGTTGCTCACCTCAGCTGCAGGTATAAAATAATTTCCTGCTTGAACTTATGTTTAGTTTCCGCTCACTGACCTTTCAGCCTTACCCTGTCCTTCAAAAGGAAGGTGCCCAGAATCCCTCAGGGTGTGAGCTCTCACTTTTCCTTCTGATAGACCCGAGGCGGTTATGCTCCCAAAGCATCTCACCACCAGCCCTTGAGCCACCCTGGTGCCTCTGTGTCCTCTGCAGCTGCACAATGTCCTTGGTGAAGCCCAGAGCCCACAGCTGGGCATTGTCCTGTCCATGCCCCAAGGCCAAACCCTGAGAGAAATGCCCCCTGCTCAGCCAGCAGCCCTCACTGACACCCCCAGGCTCTCCACTGGCATTGCAGAGCTTATCCAAAAGGAGGGGTACCCAAGGTTTCAAGGACAAATTTGGGAAGGAGACTTTCTTTGCCCTCACTGGGTGTCCAAAGGGGTTCAGGCACTGGCCTCTCCGCATGGATGCTCCATTCTCAGCTTGGTGGGTGTGCAGAGGTGGATGTGGCAGGAGTTTCTATTGCTGCCACTGAAAGTCTGGATCTCCTTAAACCAGCACAGCTTTTCTGTCCATGCATAAATTGCCTGGTACCTAAGCTACCTAAAATGTATTTCGGAGAGCTTGGTGCAGCAGACCCTGATCTCTGTTGGAACTCCCATTGTGAATAATGGTGAGAATTTATTATATTCTATTTATTTTTGGAGGGGGGGGGGGGAAAGCCACCTCACGGGGAAGGGTATTTCTCTGTAATTTCCACAGCCCTTTTAAACACAGATCCCGGCAATGCAAATTCCCGTTCCTCTTCCCAAGCACATTTTGTGCAGCAACCCCCAAGCCCAACACTGCCCTATCTCTTCCCTCTATACAAACATACAAAGGCATAATAAAATAGCTAAGAAGCCAGAGCAGTAAAATTTCGTGCCCTGAGGGGAAAAATGGCATATATTGCCCTGAGCCTTTAGCTGAGGCCAAAATATATGTAAAGAGACTTGGGAACTATTTTCTTTCCTAGTGCAGTATTTCACCTCTATGGCCCTCAGAACTAGTCAATATTTGTATAATATATATATAAAAATAACCTCAGATAGATGGATAAAACCTGAGCAAAATTCACCTCGGAAAGCCTTTTATTCCAACTGGAAAATTGCCCTGCAAATGTACTCAACACAATACCCACTCCTTCACTTGGAAGTGACAGTTGCAGCTGTTAACGCAGCCACATTATCTCATCTGAGGAGACAAATCTCAGGCTGTATTTCACTGTAGCCTCAGAATGTATATATGCCCCAAAGACTGCTCCAGCTACATCTGTCTTGCTGTATAGATTTCAGATAGGGATGTATACTTCCCAGGGTTTTTCCCTTCCCTCTGGTTAGTTAGGGAGTGCTGGAGGTTAATAAAACATCATCTTGTTTCTGCACGGGGGCAGGAAGCAGAAGGGAGTGTCCTACTCCGAAGGGAGAGGGATTCCTCGGAGCTGTGCTTCACCTCAGTGGTGTCATGGACATAGAGGGGAGGAAGGAAATGGCAGGGATTTGTTAATTCCCAGCTTTTCCATGGCCCTTCCCTACCCAGCTCGGTGCCTGACTGCTCCGGCTCCCACCTGGCTCCCGCCAGGATTTCCAGAGCTGTTGCTCCTTGTTAACCCCACGTCCTATTGCAGATCAGAACTGAGGGTTATAATGAGGAATCCTGGGACTGTCAGGAGAGAAAATACGTAAAGGTGTGGGGGGGAATCGCCTATTAGGATTTTAAATAGTCTCATGAGTCTCATCATTATTTGAGATACTTAAGATCACTTGACAAAGCCCTGGAGAATATACAGAAAGCTAGACAGGGACCTTTGATGGATTTTTTAAAATATCTAATGCGCCTTTTCCAACTCTATCCACTAAAAAAATGACTAATCTGTTGCTGTTCTTCGCTACCACGATTATAAGAGTGTCCCCAAAGCATCTCTCATGTGAGATGTTGTCTGTTCGTGCCCAGCTGAGCAGCAATTCCTGCTTTTCGCCTTTAATTTTCCAGGCAAACATCTGTGCCAGGAGCTGCGGTGCCGGGAGAGCATCTTGCCTGAGGAGACCTGGTGTTTCTGCACTCTGGGAACACCAAAACTCTCCACGGGGAGATCAGGGGGGTTGGTGGCGGACGTCGCTTCCCAGCTCCCAGGCAATTGCCTTGGAGGAGCCCTGGGGCAGTAACTCCCTCCCATGGATCTGGGAAAACTGGGACAAGAAAGGCTAGTGCTGGCCAGGAGGTCACTTCTTCATGCAAGTGTAGAATTTGGCTCTCTATGGTTCTGTAAAGGTTTTGGGAAGGGGTGAAGGGGAAAGAACCCTTTCTAGGTAGAAGAGAGTGCACCAAGGACAGGACCCAGGGAAGGGCTGGAGCTGTGTCAGGGCAGGCTCAGGTTGGATCTCAGGACAAGGTTCTTCCCCCAGAGGCTGGTTGGCACTGACCAGGCTCCCCAGGGCAGTGGGCACAGCCCCAAGGCTGCCAGAGCTCCAGGAGGGTTGGGATGATCCTCTGGGGCACAGGGGGGGACTCTTGGGGCTGGGCCTGTGCAGGGCTGAGGGTGGGACTGGATGGTCCTTGGGGGCCCCTCCCAGCCCAGCACACTCTGGAATTCTGGGATTATCTTGGTGATTTTCCAGCCCATGACTGCAGCATGTTGCCTTCCAGCACCGTTTCATAGCACCAAAATTACCCACAGCATGGAGATGGAAGAAGGTCAGCAATTATCAAGGAGCTGCCCCAGTCCTGGAAGTGTCCAAGGCCAGGTTGGATGGGGCTTGGAGCAACCCGGGCTGCTGGAAGGTGTCCCTGCCTGGGGAGGTGCAATGAGATGATCATTATTGTCCCTTTCCACCCAAACCATTCCGTAATTCTGTGAAAACTGATGTGAACTTCAGGGCAGCTCCCACAGAGGGGGTGAACCAAGGAAAACCAAAGCTGATGAGCAGCTGTACTCACACACCTCCAGCTCAAGGAGGCGAATGCGGTGGAAATTCAGGGGCAGCTCTGAGTGAAGTTGAGGAAAAAAAATCAAAAAAATCGAGGAGGCATTTTTATCTGGCTAATTTTCTCTCCCAGAATTAGTTGTGTGAATGGAGAAACCTGCTGGAGCAAGGAGTAAGAAAAGCCTTGGACGGAGTGGCTGCGCCTCCCAGGCCCTGAAATTTAAGATCTTTATAAATGATCTGTTAAAACTATAGTGACGATAAGCTTATGAATCATGATCTATATTAATCAAGGCTGCTGATATGGAAAGATTAATTGAAACGTGCAGTTCTACACAAATGATAAAGTGGTAACAATTTAATATCAGACAAGGAGAGTGAAGAAATTACACTCCAAGCTTCATGCATCATTACTATGGATATTAATATTTTACACAGCGCAACAGCATCGGGAATCATAATGAAAATCCATAACTAGTGCACAGACATGATTAAATACAACAGTCTTTAGGTGCTGTTTGGTGACGGGGGCTCGGCCATATTTCACTCCTGCTGCCGGTGATTCGAGTGATAGAGTCTAGACGTGGGTGATTAAAAAGTGTTCCTCCTAAAGGCTGTTAACCTTTTACTACTGAAATGAATTTCTTTGATTTTTAAATTATGCCGCTCACTCTGTGGTGTGGCTTTTTTTTTTCTTCGTTCCCCCCCCCCCCCCAATCAAAACCTTGTCCAGAATATCAATGGAGTGGGTTCCCCAGGCAGTTGACAAAGCAGAAGTCGAGCACCACGGAGCGGATGCAGAGGGGTATTTAAGGGTGGGGAGGATGAAGGGGGGAGAGAGGGGTGAGAAAACAGGTTAAAAAACCAGGTTTTCAGTGCTCGTCATTATAGTGGTGCATATATTAGATGCAATACCCGCTGCTGAGCTGGGCCATAAAGGTTTTATCCACGGGAGTGGGGAATGGGCGCATCACTCACAAGTGGCAACAGCTCGAGTGAGTTATGCACCTCATTCCCAACCTGCACCCATAAAAACTTTATGCCGCTCCACGCCGTGACGTCTGTCCCCGCTGGGGGATTGATTCATCAGCCCTGATGGGGCCCGGATCAGGCCCCCAAGGGAAACAGAGAGAGGAGGAATGTGAGACCTGACTCAGCATTGTGCAAAAAGCCTCTTTTTGAGAAAAAGCTTGAAGCCCCCACAAGTGCAGAGCTTGGAGAAATGACGGCTCTGAAGGAATGACATCTGGACTTTCTGGAGAGAGGAGGAGGGTCCAAACCAGCCTCTATCACAGAGTCACAGAATGGGCTGAGCTGGAAGGATGCACAAGGACCATCCAGCCCAACCCTCAGCCCTGCACAGGCCCAGCCCCAAGAGTCCCCCCCTGTGCCCCAGAGGATCATCCCAACCCTCCTGGAGCTCTGGCAGCCTTGGGGCTGTGCCCATTGCCCTGGGGAGCCTGGTCAGTGCCAACCACCCTCTGGGGGAAGAACCTTGTCCTGAGATCCAACCTGAGCCTGCCCTGACACAGCTCCATTCCCTGTGTCATTTCAGCTGCCAGAAATCATCGAATCATTGAACATTGAAAAGGTTGGAAAGGACCTTAATGGTCCTCCAGTCCCAACCTCTGCTGCCGTGGACACCTCCCAGTAGACCAGGTTGCCCAAGGCCTTATCCAACTGGCCTTGAACACTGCCAAGCCAGGCTGGATAGAAATGTGGTAGATTTTAAGTCCAGTAGCTCATGGTTGTGCCATCCTGGACTACACTGGGGGTGTTTTGAGGTGCCTCACCCATCGTGCCTCATCCACAGTGCAGGAATGGGGATGTGGGATGTCAGCCTGGAACCCTGCAGTTGGTGATGGGGGTGACCTGGGAGAGGAAGTCCAACATATGGGAGGGGGTTTGGAGATGCCACATGACTCAGGCTGGTTTAGGTGGCCTCTGAAAGCAGTTGTAGGTCTGTCTTATAGCAGAGCACCAGACTGGTAACAGTGGGATAAACTGGGAATCCACACAAATTTCCAGCTTGTACCACTGGAAGTTTGACTTCTTATGCATAAAATAAACAGTGACCAGTTGTGAGGAATCCCACCATGATCCAATGCTGAACATTCCAATGGACATCTAGTGGCCATTAAGTCAAAATATGTCCCTGTGCTTTTTTTAGAGTCGAAAAGTTTCACATTTCCCAGAGATCTTGCTTCAGGGCTGGTAGGTCCAGCCTCAGGTGCAGTGTCAGAGCCCAGATGTCACAACTCTCACCTTGTTTGGCCCATTTCTCAAAGCCCCGCTGGTGGCTGTGACAGACTCCCGGATCTTGTTCATGTTAAAAAAATCCCAAAGAACAGCAACAACAAAAACCAGAAGGAAAAAAGAAAGAGAAAACAGAGAAGAAAAAGAAAAAAGAAAAAGGAAACCAAAAATATTAGAAAAAGGAAAAGAAAAAGAGAAGAAAAAATAGAAAGAAAAGAAAAAAATAAAAATAGCGAAGGAACTTTCTAACTTCCATAGTTGGAGAAAAATCCATCCATCCCTCCAGCCTTGGTATAGACACTCGTGGACGCAGTGCTTCCTGTGCTTTGGTTCCTTAGAAAGAGCCCCAAGGCAGTATTTTTTTGTTGTGGGAGAAATGAGAAACTAGAAATAAATAGCATTTCCCAGGTTTCTCTTCTTTGTTGAAACCCCACATGTGAGCATGGCCAGGTATCCTCTCCTCTGTGGCTTTCATGACACACTCAGGAGTGCCAGCATCCAGACCCCAGGAGGACAATAATCCATGGAAGCATGGATCAAAGGTTTCTGAGGGTACTTAATCTCAGTTGTAATGTCCTGGATGAGAAATGGAATCGCCTGCGATGTAGAAAGACTTTCCTTGGCCAAGGTCTTGGGTGTTAACTTTGGTTCGCTGATAAATGTCAGTAGATGGTGCCCAAGACATGGACTTGCCCCTGGAGTAACAGGGTCAGGACCCATCAATAATGTGCGTACAAGCTCATTCCTGAGACAGAAGGATTCTGGAAGGCCAAGAGGAGGTACTTTGTTTTGGGGGGAAGAGAAGAAGGTGGTCAAACACCAAGGTGATGAGCACAGCACGTGTGCCCCGCCACAGGACACGGCCAGGGGTGGGAGTGGAGGGGAAGGTACCAAAGCTTTGGTGCTTCCCTTCTCGCCTAAATTTGGGACCCTTTGGATGCACCTTTGGATGCACCTCGGGTCCCCCTCTCCCTCCAGAGGTTTGCAAACACTGGGCTGAGCGGGAGCAGCTCCTAATCAATGACATTAATTAACAGATGAATGGCAGAGAGGCAGAGTGCTGCCCCACAAATGAAAAGCAAATCCCAGCCAGGGGAAAAACCGGCAAAACTGTAGCAATTTCGACTCGGTTCCCCTTGAGATTTGGCTCCAGATTCAAAGGATAGGCAGGCGGAGAGGGAGGGTGGGAGGAGGCGGGCGGGGGGGGACTTGGCTCATATTCTGCTGTGACCCAATTCCATACAAAGCATCCTGTAACAAAACACGTCTCTATCTACAAAGTACAAGTAATCTTTGTTTTCAGTACAATACTTATCTGCATTTAGACCGACGATGGCAGTGCTTGGCTTATTTTCATGGATCCAGTTATCCTTTTTATCCCTGTGAGCGTGTGTGTGTGTGTCTGTCTCCTCCTTCCCATCCTCCTTGCTGTCTCCTGTGCCCGTGCCAGCGGAGCAGCACTTGGAGGGTGCTGTCAGCCATCAGCAGAGGTGGGAATACTGAAGGTCCGTGCCCATTTGGGGCTTTTGGACTGCCCAAATTCTTTGGTGCCTTGAGAAAGACATGAGCTTGGGATCTAGTCCTCATCTCATCTAATCACATCCTGAGGTGCCACCAGAGGAACATGAGCACATGGGGCACCAGTCCGTGGCTTGTGCTGCCAGAGCTGCTGCCAGTCTGCTGTCTGAGCCACTGCATCCCCTCCCAGCCCTCACACATCCACCCTGATGGTAATTTTTGGCAGGGAGGGGCTGCTCGTTGTCCTGACAGTGCCTCCCACCAAGGCAGCCAGGTCTTGGTGGGACCATCTTTGGGCTCTGCTGTGGAGCAAAGGGCACCCTGAGTGGTGCCTCAGAGAGCAGTGTCCCAGACCCCCCAACACAGGGTCACAGAGGGTGGTCTCACACCAAATCTGACTGTCCCAGTCGTGTTGGCTTCTCTGGTTGTGCCACAGGCTGATGGTATGTCGCCAACTCCCATCGTGATTTTGCAGAAGATCATACCTGGAGAGTTCTCATCTCTCACACTGGTACGATTGAGTTTAGGAGTTTCTCTCTTCTCTTCAGGTCACGAAAGAAATGAGTTTCCAGCCTAGAAGATACACCCTAATTCAAGAACTCACTGCCAACAGCCCTCATGCAGCAAGGAACAGTCATTTCCCATTGGAAGAGCCCTGGGGAATTCCCTGGTCTCGGGCGTGCCCCAAGTGGGACTGGAGGAATGTAAAGCCCTCTCAAAGCTTTTCAAACCAAAGAATCACAGGACAACCATGAGAATGCCTGGATGGAGAGACATCAGTCAGCTGGACTCCCCCTCCATGAGGGAACTCATCACTCTGCCCACCAACCCTGCGTCCCTTGTGGAGCATTTCTGCCTCCTCCCCCTCATCTCTGTCGTTACAGAGCCCTCACAGGCCCCATCAGGGGGTTGAGGGATGATTCAGGAGCGTCCCCCATGTTTCCCAGAGGAAAAGCAGAGGCGTCCTGCCCAAGGTCACAGTGGAAATTAGCTGTTAAGGGAGGTTTTCACGTGCAACCAAAAGCAAAACCCTGACCTGTGAAGGAGGGTTGGAAGGTGCACAACTGTTTAATCCAAGGTACACACTGAGCTGAGGACCTCAGAAGCATCCAGGTGGCTGTTTGAGGGCTGACCCACCTCTGTGACACTGACTCACCTCTGTTCTTCAAATCCCAGACGTGTTTTTATTCACATCCCCCACTTTCCTGCTTTAATATTTCCTATATCCACCTGCTACTGAATTCCAGTTTAGTTTCTTACATTTCCTCCCTGGTTTTCATCTCTGAGCCCAGCCCTAGAGAGTATCTATATATTAAATAATAAGAAGAATAAACACAGGATGTAATACATGTAATTCCATCGTAATCATGTGTTTTACAGGCAGTTGACAAATTTGCTCAGCTGGAAGTAAATATAGTCATCTCCCTCCATCCCTACCACAAATGGCCTCTGTTTATTTGGTAATCAGAGCCACCTCCTCCCACGAGAGCACCCTGAACTGCCACTGATAGGCAGATGACTCCCTTGTTCTAGTTTTCCCACAAATTTATGCATTTCCACCTGGTCATTCTTCACCCCTGGAAATCCCTGGAACTGCCTGTCAGCCTTTGGGAAAGGATCTCCAGGCTCTTCTTTGCCCCATGGTGGAAATAACAGTGTTTTGAACCTCTGCTCATGCCCGGGTAGGCCCAAAACTGGGGACTGGAGTTAAGGCTGAACAGGATTTTCAGCTTAAAGATTTTCACTGCAAAGGAAATAACCTGGTATTTTCAGAGCGTTGTGGTGGGGCAGTCCGGGGTTTCTGGGCAGATTAGGGGGTTGTCTCATGAAGCGATTCTTGAGAGAGTTCTGGAAAAATCAGCTGCTCGTGTTCACACTGGATTTCTACTGCTTCTATTTTTTGTGGATAACCCTCACACACAATCTATGGATTTTCTCTGCTTCAGGAGAAGAAATATGGGAAGATGGTGAGGTCACCACCAGAATTCTGGCTCTTTGCCCTGTTTGAAGGGGTAAGACCTGCCTGTTCAGCGGGGTCAGAAGGTTTTGGGCGGGAGTGGTTTTCTCTTGGAAGTGAATTCTACTGGGACACTTGGAGTCTGGTGTGGATGTCTCTGGTATCAGGGCAATCTTTCCAGACATTACCAAATGGATACGGAGGCTCCTTCATAACTTCAGAATAAAATCAAGGAGATGTTGGCATTCATTAAACGAAGGTAGAAAAAAGGCATCTAAAGACTTTTATGAATGAGTAAAACTTTTTATAATCTGTATTTTCTAGGGGAAAACAGAAGAGGCCAACACTTTGAGGGAAAATAAGTTTAAAAACCCATTTTGGTCTGATTTTGTTTTTTAAAATATTTCAAGTGTCCCAACGAGCTTTTTCAGGATAATTTAATGTTTTAAAAAATAAAGTAAATCTTATTATGCTCCTCCTAACACAGTCCAAAATACAGTTGGACAGGGCTTGGAGCTGGTCTAGTGGAAGGTGTCCCTACTCGTGGCAGGAAGTTGGAACTACATGATCTTTAAGGTCCCTTCCAACCCAAACCATTCCATGATCTTACGATTCTATGATCATTACATTTTATCATGGATATATACATATTTTATTTTTTTTTCCATTTTACAATGTGGTTCTAAAAATGAAAAAAATTCCTTCCTAAGAGATACAGGGAAATATCCATGGGAAAATAACCCAACTGGATGTCAGGGACATAGTGAGACAAAAGTTGTCAACACATCCTTTATAACCCAGGAAATCAGCCAAAACAGCAAAGCAGAGCTGATTCTGCTGGGCAAAAAGTGAAGAAATTAATTAAAATAGCCACAAGATGCAAAAGAGATGAAAAATGGAATAAATAAGAGACAAAAATTTCCATGGGAGTTGCCAGAGCAAATAGGTTTTGGGGGTTTTTTTCTTTAAAAAAAGAAGGTTGGATGAGGCATTGAGCAATCTGGTCTATGGAAGATGTCCCTGCCCATGGAATGAGATGGGCTTTAAGGTCCCTTCCAACCCAAACCACTCTAGGATTCTGTAAAACTTCAATTTTCAAGTATTTTCACTTATGGTGATAAACCCCCAAACCTGGCAACACCTTTTAATCACGTGTAACTGAGAGGGGAGGCTGAGCTGGGGCTGGGGGGTGACCAGGAGAAAGCAGGGAAGAAGGGGAAGGGTGAGAGGAACCCGTCCCCAACCAGGACCCTGGGGAATCACAGCAGGACAGGCAGGAAAGGGGTGTGGATCAATCAAACATGATCCTGCAGGAAATGCTCTCCTGGAGAAGAAACGGGCGGGATGAGGAGAACAACAAGATCATTCCTCCTGCTCCTCTCCTCTCCGGAGATTCTTCTGCTGGTTGAAGGCTACTGGAGGGAGAAAGCCAATAAATTGTTCTTGGTGTCTGCTGGGGATTGGAGGAGAAATACGAGCCCTAAATTGCAGCAAGGAAGATTTAAGCCAGAATGCTCAGAAAAAAACCACGCTAGTGTTAAAGGCAGAGGAGCACTGGAATCAGTCTCGCTGGGATGTGGCAGGGTGGCCGGGGTGGGATGTTTTTAGGAAGAGGTTCAGTGACCACCCCTCAGGGATGCTGTAGATCTGCTCCAGGCACGGGGAAGGGATTCAGTGGTACCTCATGTCCCTCCCATCTCTCGAGTCCCGCACCCCCAGAGCCTTTCCAGGGATTCGTTGTGGTGTCAGACAGGGCAGTGGGGGCTTCTGAGATTCCCTGAAAGAAAGGGAAATGCAAAGGCATTTTGGAGCAGAAAGCCCCCAGACACAGAGTCGGGGTCCCCAGAGAGCTCCAGGACCTCAGCCCTGGGCCGGGCTTTGTCTCCAGCAGCCCCAGGACTTCCAGAGAGCCAAAGGCCCGAGACCAAGAGCGAGGCACCAGCGCTGCTCACACAGCTGTGACCCAGCCTCCTGCAGTGGCTGCACTTCACGAGGTGAGGCCATCAAGGGGAGGATTCCAAAGCCCAGAGCCCTCTTCCATCTGTGGATTTCATCACCAAAACCCCCCAGGGAAGAACCCCAGCCCTGTTCCCCCCACACCTGATGGTGGATTTCATCTCTCTCCCTTCAGCAAGCTGCTCAGAGATGCTTCAATGTGTGGACAGAGAGCTGGGACTACAGTTCCTCAGTATCCAGGAGGAATTTGGATATGGAATGGTGCTGAGCTGTAGCATCCATGTGAGTGAGAGGGACCAAGAAGTTCTGTGTTGTTTCTCCCTGCCACGCGGGGGTCAGCGGCTTGGGACTTTCACAGAGCTCTGGGATGCTGGGAATAAAGAGATGGAGCACTTTTCCAAGGGGACAGAGAAAAAGAGACAGAGGGAGGCAGGGAAAGGAGGGGCCGGGGAGAAAACGGGAGAGAGAAAGAGAGAGAGAGAGTGCAGGGAGGAGGGGAAATGAAAGGATATTATTTTTTTTTGTATCTGTCATTTCCCTGCTATCTCCCATATGACTTCTTAATCCATCAGAATGCTGGGAAGATAATGTTTTGGGCGAAATAACATGAGAGAGAGGATAGACTCCCAAGGACCAATATCTTTATTGCTCGGAGGATAAACGGATTATGTCAGCCATTTTCTGTTGCTGACAGCTTTTCTTATTAACCGATTTTATTTTTTAATCTTCCAGGGAAGAAATATGGTTTTATGTCACAATAAAACGCCGGTCACATCTAATTCTGCCCTCAAACAAACAGATTTCTGAAAGCCTTGCAGAGAAATTTGAAATAACTTTAAAGAGGGGGTTTTTGGATAAAGTCTTTATCCAGAGGCTTGTTCAACCGCAGTGTAAAAGGTTTAGAGAGAGTGAGAGAGGGAGTGAGAGAGAGCGGGAGGGAGGGAGAGGGAGAGAAAAGTCCCTCACAGTTGTTTTTTCCTGGTTGATCCCTATTAAAAGAAACTCTTCATTGTGGTGTACTCAAGGAAATACAGCTCAGACGAAAGAGTCACATGAATGTTAACAAATATGGCTATTTGTGTGGCTTACGCGCTGCGCTGGGCTTAGAGATGTTGTGCGTGACACTCAGAGAATGAAGGAAGCAATCATTAGCATCCCAGCAACCTGCTTAGCCGCTGCTTTCACACTCCCCCTTTTGATCTGACACTTTTTTTCCCCCTCAGTTTTGCCGGGATTACCGGGGAAGATGCTAATAAAGTATCACACGCGGCGGAGGCAGAGCGATAAGAAAGTCAGCTCCGGAGAAACTCCCCGGCCCAAAGCCGGGCAGCCTTTGCACTTGTTGCTGGCTCCCCAGAGCAGAACTGAAAATGGGGAGGGTTTTGTCGAGTTCCTTTTTTTCTTCCCCCCTGCCCCTCCCCAAAACCCCTCTGCAGATGGATCCTGTTTTGTGTGTGTCTCCTGCAGGGATTTAGAGCAGCTCATGGACATTCCTTTTCTCCGTTGAGAAAAATCTCCTCAATTAAGCAAAATGGAGGGGAGCCAAGCCATGTTAAAATCTGCTGCCTTTCCCCACAGAGGGGTTGCCCCTCTGCTTTTCCCCCTCTGCTTTTGCCCCTTTGCTTTTTTTTAGGAAACACACCTTCTGCTGCTTGGAAATACTGGCTTCACACAGCAAAGTCTTTGAAACTCTTAATGAGCATCTCTGGCTCTCAGCACCCTTCTTTGGCACACTGACGACCCTAAAACACCAGCTGCCATCCCAAGGAGCGGTCACAAGCAGTTAAAGCTCAGCAGCATCTCTTGGTGCTGCTCTTTTATGGGGTTTCTGGGTTTTTTTGGCTGTAAGTTCTCGCTCTGCTGGGCCCCACACAAATACGTCTTGGCAGGATCTCCCCCTTCCAAAGAGCTCAGAGCCTGCAGAAATACAATCCAAAGCTTTAGTCTGATCAGTGACATGCTCCCAAAACCAATTGCCCTGCCTTTTCCAGGAGGGGCTTTCCCAGCATGGGGGTGCTCTGAGGGAATGTAAGGAATGTAATGCAAGGGAATGGAAGAAAACAGCTCCCTGTGCATGGATGACCCACACCAGGATGAGGGATGGTTTGAGGGTCACCAGTGCTGCCCCACAGGGTTTGCCAGCCTGGTTCTGCTGCTACAGGGTTCTGGCACCAAATGTGTGCTGTCTGCATTCCCAACATCCTCCCCCTGCACCTCCTCCTCAAGCCCAATCTCTGCCTCTGCCCAAATTATTGGGTGTTCAAGGCCAAGAGGGAGCAAAGCAGAGTGACTTTGCCCCAGGAGGCTGTGGAGCTCCTGAGCTCCATCCACCAGACCCCCTGGATGATGTAATATCCCAACCTGTGATCTTTGTGTGGAAGTGGCTACAGGAACGACCCGCTCAATAATCACTGAAACACTCCCCTCCCCCTCAAATAGTGTTCAGGGTGATGAGGAAAGCGAGATGGGGATGTTCATCCAGCCTGTCCTCCAGCAGCTGAGGGCTCCCAGTGTGCTGGGATGGGTGCCAGGAGCTCTCCCAGATTTTGGGATGCTGCCTTGGTCCCTGCTGTGGGAATGGGATCAGCCCTGTCCCAGGCAACAGCAAGAGAGCAGGGTAGCAAAGGGGTCACAGCCAGCCCAGTTCCTTGCTGGAGATGCCACTTCCCCATTGGCTCCAGAGGGTTCCTCATCACCCCTTGGATTTTAGGACGGATTGTCCCTGAGAGCTGTTCAAGTTCAAGCTGTCCCTGAAAAGTAATCCTTGTTGCTGTATCTTTTTCCCCAGCAGGGAGTTCCCCGCGTGCAGAGCAGAGAGCACAAAAATATATATATTTTTTTTTTTTTTTTTTTTTTT
>VXAY01002920.1:416292-471963 GCA_013399855.1 Oxyruncus cristatus
ACGGAATCACAGTTTGGAAAAGCCCTCCGAGACTATCAAGTCCAACCTGTGCCTGAACCCCACCATGTCACTGAGTGCCACGGCCAGGCCTTCCTTGGACACCTCCAGGGATGAGGACTCCACCACCTCCCTGGGCAGCCCCTTCCAGTGCCTGACCACCCTTTCCAGGAAGAAATTCCTCCTGATGTCCAACCTGAACCACTCCTGGTAGAACTTGAGGCCGTTTCCTTTTGTCCTGTCACTTCTTTCCTGGGAAACGAAGCTGACCACACACCTTGCTACAACATGTCCTCAAAAATGTGGTGGTGGATCCAGCAGGAAAGCAGATGTTCTCCAGAGATGTTGCATCATCACAGCTTTGTACGAGACAGCTCTGGGTTTTGTCAGCAGAAAAACATACCCAATTACAAAACTGCATTTTTTATTGATAGAACTTGGTATTTATTAAAGAAGACTCCTTTCCCACCTGGATAAAATGTACCTTCCTAAGAAAAAAATTGTTGGTGTGAATTAAGAATTATTTGGTCCTCTGTTTTCTGGGTTAAAAGGAGAGGAGAAGGAAACCTGGGTGAAGAAACATGGAAAGCTTTACTCACAATAAATGATGCCACCAAATATTTAGAGATTGTTCCCTGGGAGGGTGGGAAGGCCCTGGCGCAGGTTGCCCAGAGAAGCTGTGGCTGCCCCTGGATCCCTGGAAGTGTCCAAGGCCAGGTTGGACGGGGCTTGGAGCAACCTGGGCTAGTGGAAGCTGTCCCTGCCCATGGCAGGGGGTGGCACTGGATAAGGCTTAAGGTCCCTCCCAACCCAAACCACCCTGGGATTTGTTCTGTGATCTCCTCTTCCCTCCAGAACATGGGACACAATGGGATGGAGCCTTTGGACCAGGCACAACCCCTGGGGATATCAGGTATCAAAACGAAAGGAGCTGAGTTTTTTTGTGTGGCTGCCCCAAGGTCACAGTTTTTACTGATGACCTTGACCCCGGGCTGGGAATTTGCTGAGGAATTTAGTGCTGGACTCCTGCAGTCCTGCTAAGGAGCAGCATTCCCTGGGCAGCACTGGGTCTGTGTGGGAGACAAAAGCACAAGCCAAGCAGAGACCAAATAAAGCCACATTAATCCCGGTTCCATTAGAAACACAGAAAATAAATAAATGCTGTTTTCAAATGTGGAAAAAGAAAAAAAAAATCAATAGAGAAAGAAATATTATTTTTAATCTTCTAAGAGGGTTTTACAAACAACAGGGAGGGGAAAAATTGAAAGCCGTGAAAAAAGACTTGCCAATGTCCTTTTAACCTTTATTTATTATCACTCAGTCCACATCAGCCCCTGACTGCAAGATAATTTGGAATTTCATTTTAATTTCAATGTATCACATAATTCAACACAGCTTTCCATGTTTTTTATTTTTTTTTTTTTTGTACTGGAAACTTTAAAAATCTCTCTATAGGAAATGCATCTAAAAAAAAAAAAACACCCCACAACATAACCCTTCTGCAGCAGTTACTTAATTTATAACATGAAAAGGGTTTGTGCTAAAATATGATAAAAATAAAATCAACAAACTTCAAAAAAGGAATATTCCTTAATAACATGCTTTAGCTTGAAGGGTTCCTGCTCCTCTGCTTTTCTTTGGCTTTGTCTGCTGCTCGCATTAGAGTGGGAGTTATTTTGAGCCCGGCTTTTCGGGAGCCTTGTGCTCCACGTCAGTTAGATGTGTTTGATGGCCTGAGTCTGGCTGGGAGATGAAGGGCTGGTGGCACCAACAAGGGACAAGCAGAGCCAGCCTGGCATTCCCCGTGGGCATCGTGCCCCAGTCCTCTCCCCTGCATGTGAGATGGGATCCCATGGGAGATCCTCTGCTTTGGCTGGAGCAGCTCTTGTGTTGTCCTCAGCACCCTTGTCCAGGGTGTCAGGGAGGCCTGTGCTTCCCTGCCAGCTCCTCCAAGCAACCACAACCAGGCTGCAGATCCCCTGGATGCTGCTCCTGTTAGAATCCATCTTGAGTTGGGAGGGATCCACAAGGACCATCCAGTCCAACTCCTGGCGCTACCCAGGACACCCCAACATTCCCACCCTGTCCATGAGAGCGTTGTCCAAACCCTCCTGGAGCTCTGGCAGCCTTGGGGCTGTGCCCACTGCCCTGGGGAGCCTGGTCAGTGCCAGCCACCCTCTGGGGGAAGAACCTTTTCCTGATATTCAGCCTAACCCTCTTCTGACACAGCTCCAGCCCTTCCCTGGATCCTGACCCTGCTCACAGAGGGCAAAGATCAGAGCTGCCTCCTCAGGAAACTGCAGATCCCGATGAGCTCTGACCTCAGTCTCCTCATTTCCAGCTTAACAAGCCAAGTGCCCCCAGATGCTCCTCGTATGGCTCCCCCTTGAGACCCTTTACCTTCCTCATGACCTCCTTTGGGCACTCTGTAAGAGCTTGAGATCCTTCTTACCCTGTGTCCCCCAGAGTGCCCCCAATGCTGAGGTGAGGCCGCCCCAGGGCAGAGCAGAGCAGGACAATCCCCTCCCTGATGCCCCAGCACAGGGATGTCCCTCCTGGCTGCCCGGGCACTGCTGACTCAGGGACAACTGGCACCCACCAGCACCCCCAGGGCCCTTTCCTGGTGCTGCTTTCCACCCTCTCATTCCCGGTCTGTCTCTACATCCCAGTCTGCCCCATCCCAGGGCAGAATCCGGCACTTCCCTCTGTTAAAGTTCATACAGTTGGTGATTCCCAGCCCTCTGATTTGTCCAGGTCTCTCTGCAGGCCCTCCCTGCCTTACAGGAACTCAACAGCTCCTCCCATTTTAGTATCATCAGCAAACTTGCTCAGTGCAGCACTGAGGTCCCACTGCCTGCCCCACAGCTCCACGGTCAGGGTTAGGGGCATCCAGTAGAGCACTCCCTTCTGCATGTGATCACATGCATCCACATCTCAACCCATGCCCAAAAAAAAGCTCCAAAGAGAAGCCTGAGATGAGGTGAGAGAGAAGAAACTTCTTTATACAAACAGCCCCCTTAATGGATGTCTCGGCTGTGGGCTCATTTGTTGTCCTGAAGCTCCCTTGATTGCATCATTTTTCTTGGAAATCATGACTAATTTGTAAAAGAACTTCCTTGGCCTCATTCTCTTTTTATGCATTTTTATTTTCCTTAAAAATTCCAGAGCATTAATTTAGTTAATAGGACCTGATGCAGATGGTGCCTTTTGCCTGGGATCTTGGCACAGGCTGCGGGCAGGAGGTATCTCATATTTTCACGTCAGCTCCCCTCCACAGCCATGTTTATCAGAGAGCTCCTGAAGTGACAGGCACAAAAGGGTTGTTTGTACTCCAAATTGCCTGCAGGGAAGATGGCAGAGACCTGGCAACGAGCAGGTGGACAATAAATTGTCTTCCAAAGAAAGCTGCACCCGAGCCCTCACAGCCGCCCTGGCAGATCTCGGAACGGTGGGGGCTTTTCCAGTGCGCCCTGGAAAGAGGAAATAACCAAAAATGCTGTTTGACGGTGTTGTAATCAATGCCTTGGGACAGGGACACTCTGTATCACCCAGGAAATGTCACCAAGGGGTCCCTGGAGAGGTGGTACAAGCCTTTTTTCTTGTGACCTGCCAGTGGGGAGGAGAAACCCAGGTTTTGGCTGGGGTGGCTTTCGAGCAGGGGTTGAGTGAGGCCAGAAGGGCCTGTGGGAATGAAGCACGCAAGGACATGTGCCCCATTCTGCTTGAATCCCAGCCAGCATTCACTCCTGCCCTGATGTTCAGCTGCGGCCATCACTCCTCTCCTTGCTTCTCCTGTGCCTTTGCAAGGAGCTGCAGGAGCTCTGCAGGTGTCTGGCTTGGTGCTTGCCCAGGCTCTGAGCACCAGAACTCAGAGATCATAGCACCCCTGAGGTGGGAAAAGACCTTCAAGATCACCCACAGTCAGAAGCAAGAGCTGACATCCCGAGGCAGCGTTCGCCTTGCTCAAAGGCAGCACCTTGAGGCCGACAGCAGGTTTGTCATCAGCGGATTTGGACAGCAAGAGGCTGGACTTTACCCCATCTGGGTGATCTACCCAAAGTGTCTCTGGGATGTTCAGGCTCAGACAGAAGGATTGATCTGCTAAATAAAAAGGGCAGCTAGGGGCAAAGGACCATAAAAACTGCTGCTGGCCATTGGGGTCTCCAGCTCCCTGCTGGGTGAAACCATCTGTACCAGAGAACTCAGCACTGCAGGTCCAGCCCCAGGGCTGAGGAAAATTATTCTGCCAAAAAGCAAATACTGCCCTTAACCCTCCAAAAGAGCACTGGTGAGGTGGGAATGGATTTAATGTCTCTCCTCTAAAACATGTTCACTTGTTTACCAGTCTCAAAAATATTCTTGGGAAAACAGACCCGGACAGCAGGTCTAAAGAGATGCTAAAAATCCCAACAAGGCTCTGAAGGAGCCCCATTCCTGAGCCCCGTCACCAGTGGGTCCCAGACTGACGTGTCTGGGAGGCAAGTAGTCTTATTTCTGCACAGCTCCAAGCCCGTGGCACATCGAAACCGAGAGTAAAGCAACAAGATTTGGCTGAAAATGCCAATTTCAGAGACAGAAATGCAGCTTTTTGAATCAGCAGAATTATCCGTGAGCAAATCCCCTTTTTATTTCATCAGAAACTTGTGGGAAAATGGATGGCTTTTATAGGTATCAAAAGAAATCATTTCAGTGTTCATATCTCCACAGTGCCCCCAACGAGTGAGACAATAAAGGTGTGTGAAACTGGAACTTTCTCTTCGTTTTTCTCTGGATTTTTTTCTGTTGTTGTCAGGGGAAAGGTTTTTGTTCGAGAGGTCCATAAAATTAAGAATCGTTTCAGCTCAGGAGCTGTTACACTTTGGGCTGATCAACCTGCACCAAGCCCAGCAGAGACGGCAATTTCATGCAATTATTCTCCCCCACGCCATGCCAGCGCCCAGTCCGGGAGCAGAACAGCAAACTCATCATGCCCTATTTAGCAAAATGTTCGGTGCCAATGTGAAATTCTGACCCTCACATTTTATTAAAAGGATTATATTTTAAAGCAAACTATTTCAGTCCCTTAGCTGGCTTCTTTCTGTGAAAACTTTCAAGACAATTTTGAGGACCGTGGCGGGATCAAGATGAAACAGTTCTGCCTTTCCATCTTATTTCTCCCGGCTCAGATCCATGTCTTCTCCGGTGTGTCCCACCTCGTGCTGTAAGCCTCGATTTGCAGAGGAAGCATCATTTCCCGTGGGCTTTTAAGCAAATGTAGGCAGTTAAACAGCCATGGGGTCAGTTCTGGGGTGGAAATGGGTCTCAAACAGGAGGTCTCCACCAGGTGGAAGTTGTTCCCAGGAGGTCACTGCACAGCCTGGAGAGCCCAAAAAAGTATCTTTAGGGCCAGTGGTGCTGGAAGGGCAATTTCACCCCAGATTGTATCCATTTGGTTTGTATCCATTCTGTTAATCCCAAAAATATACTGTTCCCATTGTATAGAATTGCATATGTATGTCGCAGGGAAGGGCGGGGGGGGGCCACATGTTGGGGTAGATTTGATAGAACAGCTTTGTGTCAAATGAATAGGTGGGTTTATTATAGACTTCCCTTGCTCCAAGCTTCAGATGAGAGAAATCCTATAATCCCGCCCTGCTTTAATACTGGATTAATGTGGATTTGTTAATAAAATGCTGGTGAAATCGAGAATAATTTGTAATTAACTCAAACTTCTACTCCCCGCATCATTTGGAATATTTTTTTAGTGGAGATGAGGGACTGTTCCTGCAGCCACACGAGCTCCAGCAGAGCACAGAGAGGGGGAGTCCTGCAGGAGAAAACCCCAGAGACCAGTGCCACGGAGCAGCCAGACCTCATGGCAGAAGAAACTCCACCCAGACAGTGCTGAATGTCAGCCACAGCTCTGCACATCTCAGGAACCAACTTCAGTCTCCAAACCCTGCACAGATCCAAGGGGTCAACACTTGTGAGGGTGAAACCCAAGCCATTAACCCTCAGGAGTGCACAAGCAGGTAGGTGTGACAACAGGCACGCACCACATGAACAGTACAGAAATTACTTAGCAGATGTGGCAGATCTAGAATTGCAACATTAATACTGCCCAGTTAATTAACATTAATGCTCCCCCCCCCAATAGATGGAAAGCCCATGTACTGTGAAGATGGACTTCAGACAAGATCCTTTTCCAACCTGAAATCTCTACAGGTACAAAGAAGTAGAGGATTTGTCCCACCTGACGGGAACGATAGTTCATCCGTCTCCAAACCCTGGCTCTTGCGATGGTTAAAAATGAAGTAAAATGACCAAATTGTTCAACCATGCAATGAGGTAGAAGAAGGGAGGTCACAACAACTCCCTGCAGCTCCAGGCTGGGGGCAGAGAGGCTGGAAATCTGGAAAAGCTCCTGGGAGTGCTGGTGACAGTGGCTGGACAGGAGCCCCGGTGTGCCCCGGGGAGCAAGAGGCCAAGGGCACCTGGGCTGTGTCACAACCAGAGTGGGCACAGGCCCAGGGCAGGGATTGTCCCCCTGTGCTGGCACTGCTGAGACTCCTCCAGGGCTGTGTCCAGTTCTGGGCCCTTCAGTTCAGGAAGGACATGGAGGGGCTGGAGCGTGTGCAGGGAAGGGAATGGAGCTGGGAAGGGGCTGGAGCAGCAGGAGCAGCTGAGGGAGCTGGGGGGGCTCAGCCTGGAGAAAAGGAGGCTCAGGGGGGACCTTCTGGCTCTGCAACTCTCTGACAGGAGGGGGGAGCCAGAGGGGGTTCAGGCTCTGCTCCCAGGGAAAAAGGGACAGGAGGAGAGGGAACGGCCTCTCCGTGAGTCAGGCTCACCTTCAGCTGGGGCAGTGCCCAAAAGAGCCCAGGAGAGCAGGATCTGTCTTCATCTTCCCCAGCTCCGGGGACAGCCGGCTGCCAATGGCAGATAACAAAAGTAGAGATGATTTCTATCCTCCAGGCCAAGTTTTCAAAGGACTCATAACCTGTAGTTAAGGCTTGATGTTCAAGAGAGGATTTGTTTCTTCTTGGGCTCTGTCTCTCTATTTCTTCCCTGGCTTTTGTTTCAGTCTGGACACATTATCCAGCCCAGCAGGAATGTTTTAATGGGAATCCTGTGCAGAGCAAAGCTCAGTAACACCCAGCAGCCAGTTATTCACTCAGTTTATAAAACTCCTGGCCAACTGGCCTGAAATTTTGGGCACTGCCTCACTTGACAATTATGCTTTTAACCTGTCCCAGCTGTTGTTTGAGCAAGTTTGCTCCTCAGTTAGAATCAGTTCAACTTGATTTACCTTTTTTAAGCTGGAGAGAAAGGTCTGTATTTCAGTGATGGGTCTCCTGTGGCATTCCTTGATGGTCTCCTAAACTGCTTGCACCTTGGACTGGTAAGGAAATACCAGTCCGTCCTACAAGGCTGTGTGTGCTCTAGCTTGTCCCCAGGGCCTGGCTGAGATCCTGTCCTCCTGCCCCAGGATTTGCTGCAAAATATCCCTGGGGAGCCCAGAGGCCACTGTTGGACACCACTCACAGATCTCTTCAGCTGCCTCCATCACTCAGAGAACATTCATGATTTCCCTGCCATTAACTGGTGACATCAAAAGTTGATTATTTTTTATATATGGGAACAAACTGCCTTAAGAAACTCTACCCTGTTTTCAGACTTGCAAACACCCATCAGCTATTCAGAAAGGTCAAAAACTCCTGGGCCTTTTAATTGTGGACCTGGGCAGGACCTGACGAGGATGGAAACCATTCTGTGAAGTGCTGCGGAGATCTCTCCTCCTCGGGCGAACTTGAAAACAAATGCCCTGGCTCCCAGCTGATCTCTGCTTTCATTTCTGTCCCTCAGTGTGCGTTGAGGTGACACGAGGCATTTGTGTCTCTCGAGTCCATCTCACCATTTAATTTGGATCATTCTTACAGACCCCTTTGTTATGTGCTGGGTTGAGGTTTTTTTCCCCCCTTTCCCTTCTGGCCCACGGATGGGAGGTCTTTGTCTAAGAGAACAGTTTGAAAGGCTTGGAGTTCGGATGGTATCGGGGGTGTCAGAAGTGCTTCCTCTTGAAAAAGGAGACTTTTTAGTCTCTTGAATAGAGAGACCCGATAACCTTTTATTAGACCAACAGGTGGAAGAAATGGAAAAGTATTCATGTGTAGGAGCCCTTTTGTATCTCTCCAAAATTCACATTCTCTTGTAAAGACTTGGCTTGAAAAGCATTTACTCAAAACACCCTCTGTGAAGGCAGACAGACCCTCACTCTGCTGAGACACAACTTCAGAAAATCAAGGAATTATTTACATTGGAAAAGCCTTCTGAGATCACTGAGTCAAACCATTTCCCCAGACTGCTGTGTCCCCAGGTGCTACATCCATGTTTTTTGAACACTTCCAGGTATGGTGACTCCACCACTGCCCTGGACAGCCCATTCTAATGCTTGACAACCCTTCTAGGGAAGAAATATATCCTAATATCCAACCTAAACCTCCCCTGGCACAACCTGAGGCCGTTCCCTCTCCTCCTGTCCCTTGTTCCCTGGGAGCAGAGCCTGAACCCCCCCCCCCCAGCTCCCCCCTCCTGTCAGGGAGTTGCAGAGCCAGAAGGTCCCCCCTGAGCCTCCTTTGCTCCAGGCTGAGCCCCCCCAGCTCCCTCAGCCCCTCCTGCTGCTCCAGCCCCTTCCCAGCTCCGTTCCCTTCCAGCCCCTCATGTCTCTCTGGAAGTGAGATGTTAGAACAGGTTCTAGAACGGGGTCTTCTGGCCCCAAAACTAGTTTGAGGGAAGGAGACTGGCTTAGCATCTTGCTGAGATATTCATGGATGACCAGTAGTGCCAGAGCAAAGGTCCCCGGGGAAGGGTGTGTGAAATAAAATAAGTGTAAAGCAGAGATGATGGAAATATTGACGTTTGGATAAGATGGAGAGAATTCCTCTGAGTCAAGGTACCCTTGAGAGAACAGGGTCCCCATGGAAGTGTCCCCATCCTGGAAGTGTTCAAACACTGAGTAGGCGTGGCCCTCTGTGATAGGGTTTATTGGGCTTGGGGGATTCAGTCAAAGGTTAGGCTTGGTGATCTCGGAGGTCTTTTCCAACATAAATGATTCTGTGATTCCGTTCCTGAGAGATTCCTCCTTTATACAAAGTTCTTTGCATCCAGGACCAGAGGAAGGACAACATTTGTTTACAAGACTCATTTTGAATCTCAAAATGCTCCAGGCCCTTGGAATGTGCCCTCCAGCACCAGGATGTTTGTTTTCCTGTTTGCCAAGCACATCCGAGTCCTGCGTGGATCAGAAGGAAAACCAATGCAGGCTGAGTTCACAAAAGCTCTGGAAACCAGAAAAAAAAAGGCAAATTATTTTCTCTATCTCTATCATGGCTTCTCTTATTCATGTCGTCTCTAAATTATATGGCCATGATCTTTCTAATCTCTCTTTGCATGGACGTCTTTCCATGCCCTTAATAATTTCCTTTGCCCTCCCCTGGACCTTTCCCGTGTCTGCATTTCGAGGCAGGGAGGTCGGAATGGGAAATGTTATTCTGAGTGAATGTGGATCATACAGTTCTGTAATTCCATTATTCCATTACGGCCTTTTCAGCATTATTCCCTCTTTTTTGAACACAGCCTGGCATTTTCCTTGGTTTTCTGGATCATCAATGCATTTCAAGATTGGGCTGAGCTCCTGGCAAAGCCAACCAGGATTTGTGGGAACAACTTGGAATTTTTGTAGTTTTGGCTTTTTTAGTGTAGTTTTTTTGTTTGGTTTGTTTGGTTTGGTTTTGTGTTGTGTTGTTGTTTGGTTTTGAGGTTTTTGTTTGGTTTTGATTTTTTTTTTTTTTAGGTTTTTGTGTTTTGGGGTTTTTTTTAGTTTTTTTCCCTTAGGTTTTTTTTATGTGGTTGGTTTTTGGATTGTTTGTGGTTTTTAAGTTGCTGTTGTTTGTTTGGGTTTTCTTTTTTTCCCCACCAAGACATCCTTCCTGGCTCCCAATTTCCTGAAAACTAATTCTCAGTGCTAGGAAGCGGAAGGTCCTTTGCCAATGGTTCATGCTGAGCTCTCTGCCATGGGATGGCAGGACAAACACTTCTTGGCAGTTGTGCTCCTTCCACTGTCTGAAAACTTGGTTTACTGGCAGATTTTCCAGTTTTTAAAGTTGGAACCACACAATTTTTTTGGCATTCTTTTGACTGCCTGGGGCTTACCTCCAAAGCTCTTTGGGGGAGGTTTCTATGGGTGATGAAACAGGCAGACAAAAAGCCAAATGACATTAAAAAAACACTATCCTGAAACTAAAATTCTCTCCTCTAATTACTGTCAACATAAACTGAGTCATTCCCACTTTATAGCAGCCTAAGAAAAATCTCTTTCCTGAAGGAAATGTGCAGGGAAGGAGTGGGAGGTTTGTTTTGCTTAACTTTTAAAGTTGTCTTTTCTCCAGGACAGCAAGGAAAGATCCAACTGGCACCTTCAGACCTTCAGCTTCTTTTCCTTTTTATGTGCTCAGAATAAAGTGACTGCGGGGTGTGAGACAGACCTTAGGGAAAAGGAAACCTGAGCTTCCATGGGCTGCTAGGAAGCCCTCTGCCCTCCTGACCACCAGAACCGGTGGCTCTGAGGAGGCACTGGACATTTCAGTGAGGTTTTAATGCCCTTAGATGCAAGCAAGGACAGGAATCATGGAATCTCAGGACGAATGAGGCTGGAAAAGACCTCTGAGATCATCGAGTCCAACCTGTGCCCCATCCCCACTGTGTCCCCCAGCCCAGAGTGCTGAGTGCCACATCCAGGCCTACCTGGGACATCTCCAGGGGACTCCACAACCTCCTGGGCCTGTTCCCACTCTTTCAGAGAAGAAATTCTTCCTGCTGTCCAACCTGATCCTTCCCTGGCACAGCCCAAGGCCGTTTCCTCTTGTCCTGTAAACACCTTCGTGGCTCAAACTGAAGCAGCAGCCAGGCAGGCAAGGGCTGCGTTCCTTTGCTTGGGTCCAGGATTCATCAAGAGTTTGGAGTTCTCCTGACCTTAATTTTGCTGCAGTTAAGCAGACAGACACCCACAGCGCAGGGCTTTGGGGAGCTGTAAGAAAACTAAATCAAAAACATGTTCTTCAGCAGAAAAGGTTCCCTGTGGTTTGAGGTGGGGAGCTGATAAGATCTCCTGCACCAGCCCCTGTTGGAGGAAATTCCCAGTGGTACCTGTGAAGGTACAAGGACATGAGTCAGATGACACATGTCTTCTGGAAACAATAAAAATAGCCATGGAAGAAATGAACTGCTCAGACCGACACCTCTGAGCTCAGGTTCCGTGTGCTAGAGTCAAAACCTAAAGATTTTGGTGTGCAGAAAAGCTCCAGTTTGGTGCTGTGGACAGGAGGGCACCCCAGGGGAGGCGTCTGCCTCGTGCCACCCCTTCCCTTCCCAAGTTTTCAGGGAAGGCTGGGGAGCACTTCGTTCATCCCAAGTCCTGCTGCTTCAAAGGCTGAGCCTTCGAGCGGGGACTGACTTTGTCTCCTGGGTCTAAGGATCGGGAGACTCAATATTCAATTAGGCTAAGTTCCCAAGGGTGTCTGACCACAGTCTGCAGTGCCGTAGGAGGACTCCTTAGGACCTCAGATCAGACCATCAGCCCGACCAATTAATGCTAACGCTACTGGCCTTGTTAATTGTGATGAAGATCCCCAAGGGGAACAGGGCTAAATGAGCAATACATATCAAAGAGGAACTGAAAAGCCATTCTGCATTATTGTCTGTTGATTTGAGGAGGACGTGATGAACTAGGTACTAATTACATTAAAAAACACTGTATTCTAAGCCAATCTCTCCTCTAATTAGTGGCAACATAAACTGAGTCATTCCGGTTTTATAGCAGCCCGAGCAGTACGGTTACCGAGGGGAACACACGCAGGGCAGCTCTGGGATGTGCAGTATTAACGGGGTTTGACCGGGGAGACAGAAATTTCCAGTCCCAAAGCACGGAATGGAGACACAGGTACCACCAGGGTCCCTCAGCAGCATTTCATGGAGTCTCACATCTTTCCACCGGCGCGGCCATGTGCGTGCCCATCACACAAAGCAATTTTTTCCTCGGCATCAGGAAAGTTCCCCTTTCCACTTAAATGGCTTTTTCCCCCCCTTGATTCGTTTTAACTTTATTTTATTTTATTTTTTTATTTATTTCCCTTCTGTATCCTTTTCAATCTGGAAAGTGACTTGGCCTCTCTTCCCCCCATCTATTTTCCTCCTGCCACTATTCAGTTTAAGGCATGAAACACAGAACTAGATTGAAAGCATTCAATGGCCATTCAATCGGAGAAGAAAAGGGCCCCTCAGAGCTTTATTAGATATGAAGATCCACAATAAAAATCAATTTCTGCCTCTTTATGCAGTTTAAATGACAAAGCACCCACCCATTCTGCAGCCATTGTGCCCAGGAAATGTAATTCAGCGCCGGAGCCGGGACCAGAACACCACGGACTCGCTGACCTGCGCCGGCAGATTCCGATATGATACAGACCTTCCCAGATAATGGGAGCCACTTCATCTCCCCGCAGGAGAGAACAAGTTATCTGATATCTTTGAGGGTTAAAAGGCTATGTGGGCAGCATTTTTAATAGCACTCTAAATCAGCATCTTTAAAAACACCTCTGCTTTTTTTTTTTAATTTGATTTTTCCCAGCGCCCCTCTGCTCTCCGTCGGCGAATCCCAGCCGTGATCTCGGCTTTGCTCCTTGGGGGAAGAGCCTTTCCCGGGTGTTCGGCTGGAAGTGAGCGGATTAAAGTGCAAACTTGCCTGCGGACCCCGGCGTGACGTGCGGGAGTTTGTGTCGGGAGTGTCCGTGGCTCTGGGATGAGCGAGGGCTGTGCGGTGCTGGGGGCAAAGCCGCCACATCCCGCGGCCCAGGGCAGGGCACGGCAGCGTCTGGGCTCTGGGGCTGCCTCAGGGGATATTACGTTGGACATTTAGGTTGGAAAAGGTTCTTCCCCCAGAGGGTGGTTGGCACTGACCAGGCTCCCCAGGGCAGTGGGCACAGCCCCAAGGCTGCCAGAGCTCCAGGAGGGTTTGGACAACGCTCTGAGGGACAGGGGGGGATTGTTGGGGTGTCCTGGGCAGCGCCAGGGGTTGGACTGGATGGTCCTTGTGGATCCTTCCCAGCTCAGGAGATTCTGTGATTCTCTTATCATCCCCTTAAATCATTATTGCAACTGGTTACTTCCCAGTCGAAAAGATTACTTTTTGTTTGAATTCCACTAAAATCTTGGCCTAAATTTTGTCTAACAGCAATAAGTCCCTTGGAAAAAAAAAAAAAAATGGATCCTGTGTGTAAATACTTTTTGAATTATTTTTTAGCATTCTTTTTTTTTTTCCTTATATGATGGAAAAGGGGCAGGAAAGTACTGAATCAAACTTCCCTGTTGTGTATATTCTAGGGTACAGGCTATATTTGGTAAATATTCTATACCATAAAGTCTGTATATGCATATATTTATTTTTTATATTTGATCTTTATTCTATACCATATATATAAAATCTGTGTATACATATGTATGTATATAATATTTGACATATATTCTATACTATAGATAAAATCTGTATATGTATATATTTATTTTTTATTTGATATATCTTCTATACCATTTATATAAAATATGTGTATATATATAATATTTGATATATATTCTATACCATATATATAAAATCTGTATATATACATTTATTTTATATATACTCTAGACCATATATATCTATAGTCTACTTCGACTGCATGGTACTTACACAGAATTTTTATACTGACAATCATGTTGATTCCAACCCTCACAGGCTTTGAAAGCCACGCTCATTTTATCAAAAATTAAAGTAGGAGAGAAAAACACAGAAGAAAAATGAAGCCATGACAACCCCCGGAGCCCGGTTTTTTCCTTTGGAGAAGGAAACTCTTCCACTTGATGTCCCAAACCCACTTATTTTTTCAAAAACTCCCTTCTAAATACCAGCACTCAGTGATGTCACGGTGGAAATGAACGGCTTTGATCTGTCTCAGATGGGCCTGAACCCTTCAGTGACTGACTTCAAAACTTCTCAGAGCCTCTGTTTGTTTGGAGCAGGAGGAGCTCTGGATGCCGAAGTGGAATCCGTGCCCTCCATCACACACGTCTTCCAGCGCCTCTGGCCAAAACTCCTCCCTGTGTAGCACAGAGTATTTTCCATGAATTGTAATTCCTGCTGCTCCCCCTCGGCCTCGTGGCAGCTTTATCTTAATGAAGATGTGCCGTGTGCCTCTGGCAAAGCTTTTGGGCTGCCCTGGGATGGAATGTTGAAGTGGGAGGATGGAGTTTTTAGGGACTGGAATTGGAGTGTTCTACAATTGTAATTTGATTTTGGAAGTGTTCTGGTGTGTTTACAGAACAGCTCTGAGGCTTCCCCTCCTTGGGAGTACATCTGTGTGTATTCCCTGGGAAGCACTGCCCTTCCTGGATGTGGATTGGCCTGGAATTTCCTGGGAGCCATTCTGTGTCCTGGAGCAGCCGGAGCCTCTTGGCACTGAGCAAGTGTTTTATGGGGAAGGGAAAAATGTGGGCAGGTGCACAAATGTGGCACAGGAAACTGCTGGGACATGGGATCAGGGGAAAGGATGGGACTGAGTCTTGCCTCAGTTCAACACACCGAGAGCCAGGATTCCATCTGGGCAAAGCTGGAGTCAGGACGTGATGGTCCAGACAGGACCTGCAGGGAGCAGACGGAGGATGTCCAAAGATATTAGAAATACAGGACACTCAGACCTGGATGTGGGGATTTGTGACCAGGAAATAAATAAATTTCCCCCTAAAAGGGAAACCGGGGAAATACCCAGGAAATATGTCCAGAGATTAAAGGTGAGAGGGGAAGGAAAGGGTTGCTCCCATCGAAGGGCAGCACTGGCACAGCAGCAGAGTGAGATAAAACAGCCATGAGTCAATTTAGGCAGAAACACAGTGACCATGAGAAGATCCACACTCTGGAAAGGCCTCCCAAAAAATGCTGGAAACTCATGGGAGACCAAAGTTAAAAAGAAAAGGAAATAGGGATTACAAAAGGGATCAAATTAATCTGTGGATATTAATGGTCCTGTTCAAGCCCATATTCCTGTGGCACAAAATGACCATGTAAAGGAAAAGGAGGTTTATTTTTTTTGCACATATATACACCTCTATGTGCATATATGTATATATATATATACATATATATACACATAAGCTCTTTTTTTTTTTTTTTTTTGCAGATGGATTATGATCAATATAATCAAGGTCGAAGTCATCACACACTCCCAGCCCTGGAATTCTCCAGTGACAGAAAGCTGGCAGTGGGATTGAAGACAGTCTCGTTTTTTTTCAAGCAGACTTTTCTCACATTTGTCATCTGTCACCAGGTCAAAACCTGTTGGGAACCTGCAGCAATAGACAAAACCAGACCTCTGGGTAAATGGTGTGGTTGGGAACAGCTGGGTTTGGCAGAGCTGGGGATCTGGTGTGGCGAGGCTGGAAATCTTTTCCAGTCACAGCTTGCTCACAAACACCTCGGCACAGGGATACACCTGGACTGCAAGGAAACGCTGGGAGCAATTTTCTTGCTCTCCTCTGTGGGGTGAGAGGGCTGCAAACCCTCCTTGCTGCTGCTGAAGAGGAAGCCCAGAGAAAGCTGTCTCAGCATTCCCGACCTGCTGAGTGATGGGCAAGGCTGGGTGCCAAGAGATGGCAGGGAAAGTTTTGACTAGAAGCAGCACCCCTTTGTAGGCAGTTTTCTGTGCCCAGCAGAAAAGCATCACAAAACACCCAAAGAGGTTGATTGGGGTATTGGCAGATAAATCAGCCTCAAGTGTTTAACTGAGAATGGGCTGGAGCTGTGTCAGGGCAGGCTCAGGTTGGATCTCAGGACAAGGTTCTTTCCCCAGAGGGTGGTTGGCACTGACCAGGCTCCCCAGGGCAGTGGGCACAGCCCCAAGGCTGCCAGAGCTCCAGGAGCATTTGGACTACTCTCAGGGACAGGGTGAGATTGTTGGAGCTGTGCAGGGCCAGGAGTTGGATTGGATGATCTTTGTGGGTCCCTTTCAGCTCAGGATGTTCTGTGATTCCGTGATCCTCCATCCACACATCCTCCACCCGTGTGCTCCTCCATCCTCTCCCTTCCCACTGGTGCACCATGATAACGTGCATGTCTGATCTCCAGGAGAAGAGGGACCTGTGGTATGTATAACCAGAGGGATCTGGACAACTCACTCCCTCTCTTTTGCGTGGACTACCAGGAACAAGCCCCTCCAAAGGTAAGAACAATTATCATAGAGCAATGGTGGCACTTCCAAAGCTGTTTCAGCTCCAGCTGCTTGTTACTGAGCAGAAGTGAAACTGCACAAGAGTGTTTCCATGATGAAGGGAAGATCTTTTTTTCTAGCTGTGGCACCAAGGAGTTGCTTGGTGAAGAGATAAGAACAGGGCCTTGCTGGAAGGCAGCCAGGTCTGGTTCAACCAAACCCACCACTGAGAAATACCCACAGCAGATTCTGCTCCCTGCTGCTGCTGCTTCATGTACCAGGAGCTGTCTTGTCTCTGCCTGACTCCTCCTCCCAAACCCTCCAGGCCTGGGCCCAGCAATCCCATCCATGGCATGGCAGGCTCAATCCATGCTGGCTCTGTGCCCCGGCCCCATCCCAGCACCAGTCATCTGGCAGAGAACCCTGGCAGGCAATGGTGATTCAGCCTCATATAAAACAGGAAAAGGCAGAGGCAGAGAGTGACAGAGCACCAGGCAAGACACGGAAGCATCAAGACTGACTCCAAGGCCCAGACTGGAGGTCCTAAGACACATGAAGTTTATGAATTTAACTGCACGTGGTGTTTATGCAGGAGACAGAAGTTGCTGGTTGGTGCTACAGGACTATGGAAAGAGTTGCAGAACATCCTGGGAAATCATAGAATGTCCTGGGTTGGAAGGGACCTTGAAGACCATCCAGTTCCAGGCTGAACAATCCCAGCTCTCCCAGCCTTTCCTCCCAGCAGAGCTGCTCCAGCCCTCTGACCGTCTTGGGGCCTCCTCTGGACTCTCTCCAGCAGCTCCATGTCCTCCCTGTGCCGTTCCCAGGGCTGGAGCAGCTCTGCAGGGGGGTCTCCCCTGAGGGGCAGAGGGGCAGAATCCCCCCTGCCCTGCTGCCCACGCTGGGGGACCAGCCCAGGGCACGGGGGGGGCTGGGCTGGGCCATGTCCAGCCTGTCCCCCACCAGCACCCCCAGGCCCTTCTGCCAGGGCTGCTCTCAATCAACCCAGCACAAGCTTCTCCTTTAATTTACTTCAGCTTGATTAACAAAGTTTTCCTCAACTTCTGCAGCTCATCCATAGCCAGGCAGGTATTTTTGTGCAGATGTTTCAAAGAATATGAGATTAAAATTAACAAGATGCTTGTGCACTGTATTGAAAATGGGTTGAACCTGACCCTCATCTGGTGTCCTTGCTGTGCCGACCAGTGGCAGGTCAAGAGCTGGTCCATGATTACTTGTGACGTCTGTTGCAGATCCTGGTCCCTAAAATACAATGGAATGGTCTTTACCTTTTTTTTTTTTTTCAATGTGAGCTGTGTCTGAGATTTTATTTCCTTTGAGAAGATTTCTAAAAACCACTGCTCCAACAACCTTCCTGTTCTTCTTCCTGGGGCTTCAGCTCTAGCGTGGAGGGGTCTAAAAATGATGAGTTGTTTAATAAAAAAAAGGCAAAACAACAAAAAAAAAAAAGGTAGAGAAAGAAGCAATGAATCAGCTTCAAATAGTAATATCTGCCCATTTAGAACAGAAGGAATTGAAAGATTAAGGGACCTTAAGAACAGATCCCCCGGCAGGCTGAGTACGGAGCTGGGGAACCCAAAACATATACAAAAGGATTAAATCAAATGCAGAGAAAACCTTGTTGACTCAATTATTCTAAAACTGATGTTCAAGTGAAAAAAAAAAAAAACAGGGAACTGTACAAGAGCAGAATTTGGCTGGGTGAGGTATGTGAAGGGAGCAGCTCCTCACACTGTCAGTCCATCCAGATCCAAAAATTCGAGCTCTTCCCCAATCCTGTGGATCCAAAGTCAGACACCCACTGGGTTTTTCACTTTGCTGTGCTGGTTTGGGCTGGGGGAGAGCTAATTTTCTTCAGAGTAGCTGGGACAGGGCAGTGTTTGTCGTACTCAGTGGGTAAAGCTGGGGAAAAGGAAGAAGGAGGGGTGAGTCAGAGTGATAGTTGTTGTCAGTGGTGGGTGTTGGCCAAAGACAAGAGCCTTGATTTGACAGAAATGTGTGTGTCGGGTTCTGCTTTTCCAAAAGCCACACCAGGCATCTTCTTGATGCCCCTGAGATCAACTTCATTGGTTAAACTTGGTGCTAATAAAGCCAAGATCAGGGTTCAATCCCCTGTATGGGCCATTCAGTCAATGCTCCTTGGGGGTCTCTTCCAACTCAGAATAATCTGTGATCTTTAAACCCGTCTGCATTCGAACAGAGCTGGCGTGGGAGAGATGAATTCAGAGAGATGATGCTGGTACTGGGTCAGTTATGCTGTTTATGCATGTGAGCAACTCCTGAGGCTAGTCCAGTGGGATTGCCAGGTGCAGGATGCTCCCACCCTCTCCCCAGAGCCCTTGGGTGGAGCAATCAGGAAAGAGGGAAGGCAGAGCTGACCAAACCTGGTTCCTGTGAGGATTCCAGCAGCAATGGGGACAATGTCAGCCAGATTTTTGGTTGGTGCAAGTCCAGTGGAGTTCCATTGGCTGGTGCTGGTCCTGGATTTGCAGAAGAGAAGAGCTGGGCAGCACCTGAGTGGCTTTGTCTGAGCTTTCCAACCCCTGTCAGATGAAAATGGGAGTTAAACACACAGTTCTGCAGGTCTGAGGCATTCTGTGCCCAGGTTTGGGTTAGCCCTCCCTCTGAAGAGTCTAAAGGGTCAGCAGCAGCTGAGGAAGCTGGGGGGGGCTCGGCCTGGAGCAAAGGAGGCTCAGGGGGGACCTTCTGGCTCTGCAACTCCCTGACAGGAGGGGGGAGCTGGGGGGGGGTCAGGCTTTGCTCCCAGGGAACAGGGACAGGAGGAGAGGGAATGGCCTCCAGCTGGGCCAGGGGAGGGGCAGGTGGGACATCAGGAAGAATTTCTTCCCAGAAAGGGTGGTCAGGCCTTGGCAGGGGCTGCCCAGGGAGGTTTGGAGTCCCCAGCTCTGGAGGTGTCCAAGGAAGGCCTGGCCGTGGCACTCAGTGCTCTGGGCTGGGGACAAGGTGGGCATTGGGTACAGGGGGGACTCGATGGTCTCGGAGATCTTCTCCAACCCTAATGGTTCTGGGATTCTGGAAATCTGTAAACATGGGCTGAACCATCCCCAAACTGGACTTCTTTGTCACCAGACCCACAGACAGAGTCAGTCCTGCTCCTGGGAGCCACTGGCTCGAGAACCCCAGGCAGGGCAAGCCCATCCAGACCCCTCCACCTGCTCCTGCCACATGCAGATCTTCCACGGGCTCTTCCTCCTGTAAATGGGTTTTCTAATACCCTCATCCCCCCTCCCTGGGGAAGGGGAAGTGGGGAATGGTTTATTTATTTAGACCACTTTGCTGCCTGATCAGAATTACCCGTCTGAGAGGGGGATTTGAATGGCACCTTATCTGAGGTCTTTCTCCCTCTATTTAATGCTTGAAATCAGAGGCTTTGCTGCATTTCTTTATTTTTCTTTTTTAATTACAATGGAAAGAGAAAAGGATTGAACAGGAAAGTTAAAATAAAATCTAAAAAAAAACCCACCAAAACCAACTTTAAAAGTACAATGTGAAGGAAAAACGATGGTTTTACTGGTTTTACTCTTTGCCTTAAAGTAAAATAGCTTTTATCTTTTTCCCCCCCCTTACAACAGCCTCCTCTACCTAGATAATGCATTTGGTTAGATTTATTTGCTCAGCCCAGAAAACTTGACACTAAGGGGATTATTTAGTTTTAGATTCGCTGTAGTCCATAGTAATAGCCAACAGGGAAAGGAATGAAGCAGCGATATTAGCAGGGAGATGGGAGGGGAGGGTGGACGGGAGAGGGGGTGGCAGGGACTGCAGCTAAGCAAAACTGCTTGCATAAACACCATTAAGAAGATTTAGACATTGCTTTTCTTATCATCAGCACTCCTGGAAGAAATAAAAAAAAAAAAAAAAGAGAGAGAGAGAGAGAAAGGAGAAAGGAAAAGGGACAGGCCCTGACTTGCTGTGCATGCGTTTCCATCAGGGTTCAATGGAAAAATAAACCCAGCCTAGGGTCTGTCGGCAGCGATTCTACCGAGCTCTCCGAGTCACCCCATCACGCTCCAAAGGAGACATTTGTTCCACGTGTTAAGAGGAGGAAGGAGCAAGTCCAAAGAGGAGGAAACATGCAGACTTGGCCAGTTTTATACATATCCACGAGAGCACGTTTATTTTTCGGGAAGACGCTTGGGTTTTCTTCGGGCACTTCCAAGGAGTGGAGTGCACGCGGCAGAACGTGAGGGAGAGGGGTTCGGGAGGGAGATGTCAAACTGTCACGGGCAGAGCACTTGGCAGAACAGCTTTTGGGAACCGTGTCCCAAATCCACTGGACACTGACTCTGTGGAAGGACAGAGCGAGGAGCGTCAGCTGGGGACGGGCAGGAGAAGGCTCTGGCAACTTTGTTGTTCAGCAGTACCCCAGAATGGTTTGGGTTGGAAGGGAACTTAAAGCCCATCCAATTCCACCCCTGCCATGGGCAAGGAGACCTTCCACTAGCTCAGGTTGCTCCAAGCCCCACCCAATCTGGCCTTGGACACTTCCAGGAATGGGGCAGCCACAGCTTCTCTGGGCAACGTGTGCCAGGATCTCACCACCCTCACAGGGAACAATTTCCTCCCCATATCTCATTTAAACTTACTCACTGTCAGTGTGAAGCCATTCCCTTTGTCCTGACCCTCCAGGCCTTTGGAAATAGTCTTTCTCCATCTTTCTTTCAGGTTCCCTTCAGGCCCTGGAAGGCCACAGTCAGGTCACCCCAAAGCTTCTCTTCTCCAGGCTGAACAATCCCAGCTCTCCCAGCCTTTCGTCCCAGCAGAGCTGCTCCAGCCCTCTGACCGTCTTGGGGCCTCCTCTGGGCTCGCTCCAGCAGCTCCATGTCCTCCCTGTCCTTCCAGAGCTGGACACAGCTCTGCAGGTCTCGGGAGAAAATGTGTGGGAAACCCCCAGTGCTAGAAGGACTTCCCAAGAGTCTGGATCAGGCCTTGGAGCAGCAGTTGTCCCTGCAGGATGTGGATCCCCCCCAGCAAGCATGTGCTGGTGCTGTTCTCCCAACACGGCACAGATCCAGCCAGGGAAGGAGGGCCATCCTGGTGTTGCCAAGGAGTGGGAGGTCAAACTACTTCTCTCTGTTCCCACCATGACTGGTTGTGACAACCTCTAAGCCTGGCAGAGGCATCCTCAGAGAATCACAGAACCCTTAAGGCTGGAAAAGACCTCCAAGTCAGCGAGTCCAGCCATTAAACAGTGCAACACATCTCAGGAGAGCAGAGAGTGAATGAAGAGGTTATTCATTGAACACAATGAGTGAGCAGATGAGCAGATGCTCAGCCATCTGATCTGTTGTTGAGGTCACCACGAGCAGCTCTGGGCGTTTCTCTGGGTGAACATGGCACATCCTAGAGAAGGGGTGGGAATGGCTGACTGCCCAAGTGCTCAGGTGTAATGACAAAGATCTGAAGCCATTAGAGAGGATCCAAAGGAGGCAACGAGGATGAGGCAGGGGCTTGATTTGGAGCTGTGTGAGGACACTGAGGGCACTTGGTGTGTTCAGCTGGAGCAGAGGAGGCTGAGGGGAGACCTCAGTGCAGTTCCAACTGCCTGGGCAGGGGCAGAGGAGGGGCAGGACTGAGCTCTGCTCTGGGGGAACCAGGGACAGCACCCAGGGAAGGGCTGGAGCTGTGTCAGGGCAGGCTCAGGTTGGATCTCAGGACAAGGCTCTTCCCCCAGAGGGTGGTTGGCACTGACCAGGCTCCCCAGGGCAGTGGGCACAGCCCCAAGGCTGCCAGAGCTCCAGGAGGGTTGGGATGATCCTCTGGGGCACAGGGGGGGACTCTTGGGGCTGGGCCTGTGCAGGGCTGAGGGTTGGGCTGGATGGTCCTTGTGGGTCCCCCCAGCTCACTACATTCTGTGGTTCTGTGACCCAGTCACTCAACTCCTTCCCCTCCCCGCACCCACTGGAAGGAGGCAGAATCCCTCAGATGCCACTCCAGGAACTCTTCCACCCTGTTGTATTTCCCTGAACTGCTGTGTGTAGTGTCACTGCCTAAAGACCCGAGTCAGCACATCCCAGCTGCCAAAGCATCCCCAGGAAGGCAATGCAGATGCTATTTTCGAACTTACAGTGCTCTGAATTTTAAACAAACATCCAGTGCTGAGGAAGAGACATAAACCTTCACGCTTCAGAGCACAAAACCTTCCTGTCTCCAGGCATTAGGAGGAAAAGCGTCCTTGGAGGCAGATATTGTGGAGCTCCCAAAGAGGAATTTCGTATCACAGAATCATGGAGTCACCGAGTGGTTTGAATCGGAAAAGACCCTAAAGCTCATCTCATTCCACCCCTTGCCATGGGCGGGGACACCTTCCATCAGACCAGGTTGCTCCAACACGGCCTTGGACACCTCCAGGGATGGGGCATCTTCTTGCCCTTTACTCCCTGTGAGGTGGTTGGAAACCCCAAATTCAGTTTCATGAGGAATTCTGAGGCTTTGGCTTTCATTCCACAGTGCTGTGAGACAGAAACCTTGCCAATTCTTCATGGGAAGAGAACCTCCATGTCTCAGAAAAGGCACATGTGAGAGGGAAGAGGCCATGTAGGAGAGAGGACATTCAAGTTGAGCCACACAGAAGGAATTGTCGTATTCCAAGTGACTGCTTTAACCAGTGGGTTACAGGTCAACTGAATTAACTCTGGATGTAACAGTTAACTCATGAGATGACTTCTCCACTGTTTATCCAGCTGTACATCATCCTGGCAAGTAGATTATTTGATAATCACAGTTTGTGCCCCAAGGAAGCATTTGCTGAAGGGAGAAGAAAACTGGGGAGTAGAGTGGGAAGTTGTTTTGGGACCTGTGGTCATTGTGGAAGGGATGGAATAGTTTAAGCCCAGAAGCAAACACAACTCATTAATTCTTTAATTTCAGGAAATAATGGCTTCCCCTGTTGATAATGCTTGTGAGGACTTAACAGCTCTTGGATCGAAGCAAAGGGAACATCTCCTTCCTTGAATTTGCAAATATTCCTGCTATTCCACCCATCACCCTTGGCCTTCTTGGCCCTTCTATATGTATAGAAAAATCTGTGCCCCAAAGGAGGTTCCTGACTGGGTAAGGAGAGAAAATCCGCTCCGACTCCTTGGCATCCTCTGTTCTTTGCAACCCCCCTTGATCTGGTGTTCTCAGTCATATCTTGGAGCAGAGGCATCCAGACCTAGCATGAGGAGGTCCTGGGCCTTTGCTAGGGTTCACAGAAAGAGAGGGAAAAGCAGGAGAGGGTCCCAGGTGCCCAAGGGTTGCTGATGAGTAGCACAGGCTGAGCCTTCAGGGATAAGCAGTCCACTGGTGTTCGCCCTGTGCAAGGGGGTCCAGACCACCAGCATTGTCTCAGAGAATGCCTGAATCACTTCTTTTCTTTTCCTAGAAGCATCGCTCCCATCTTGCCTGGCTTGAGCTCCAGCCAGCTGCTTTCCATCCAGGAGCTTATCTCTGGCAGGCACGGGGACATTGTGGGACAGGGGCTGTTGTGTATGCCCAGAACACGTAAAGCTGGAGCCCAGCAGCTGCCCCGGGACACAAGAGCCCCTGGTCTTTGTTATCTCCTTCCAGCACCAAGTTCTGTGCCCAGGCTACAAGATTAGCTGTTCTCCCACAACGGACTCTTGTGGGAAGGGGTTATTTCTTTTTTCTAGAGCAGCTGTTTTCCATCCCTGGCTAATGCTGTTGTGTTTCAAGCGTCTCTTCTCTGTCTCTCAGCACAGCTGTCTTCTGCAGAGCCTTCAGAAAAACCCATCCTCGAGCAGGTGACGGATTCAGCTGCTTTCCACCATGACTGAAGCCTTCTGCATCTGCAGCCCATACTTCTCTCCCTGGCTGTCTAGAGCTGTGTCTGCTCACAAGACGTGGTGCCAAACACATCTCCCACCATGGAGGAGAATATATAAACCCACCAATCCCCTCATGTGCCACTCAAGCAGAGCCACCACCCACCTTGTAGTCTTCTGAGTGCAGCACCAGGATGTGCCAGGGATCTACTGGATCCCATCGCAGCAGATCCCAGCGGGGACGTGCAAGAACACTTTCCATTTAGTGAGATTCTGAAGTGTGAGACAAAAATCACGGTGAAAAGGCAGAAATAATGCATGTCCTGGTGGTTACTCTTTTCACTCCAGGGGAATAAAATCTGGGAATTGAAGGATACACCACGGCAGCAAGGTGGATTAGCTGCAGCTGCAGCCACGTCCCAGCTCACGTGACAAGGACAAACCTGGATTGTGGCAAAAGGATGGGCATCCTGCTGAAAGGTGAGAAACACCGGGGGAAAAGCAAAGCAAATCTGTGCCGATCCACAGCCTGTGTAGCACATGGCTCCAGCTCTCTGCTCAGCCTTCTTTGGCTGCACCTGTGTCTTCAGGGTGAGTGGACACTTATCAGGAGACCTAAAACAGGCTCGGGGGTGGGAGCCAAGTGTTCCTGACTGTGGAAAGCTGGTTATGTCTCCAAAAACGAGGAGCAGCTCCTCAGAACACGGACACACACCCGGGTTTCCACACACTGTTGCTGTTCAAGCTCAACTCAGCGCCGCAGAAAGGCGGCAGAGCTCAGCCTCCTGTTCCTATCCCTGCTGCCTGTGGTTTGGATGGAGCATCTCCAAGTGGGATTGCAACCCCTCTAGTCATTGGGCTCTCTCTGTGTCAGCTGGGCTGGGTTTATTAGTCTAACAGGGGCTTTTTTGTGTCAGGGCAGAACCCATGGTGAGGCCATACCAGAGTTCACAGTGGTCTCACTGACTGATTTTCTCTCAGCCACAGAGCAGCAGCTGGTGGGAAATTAATTGTGTGGCATACATTTACAAGTTAATTGCAGTTTCACTGGAAGGTGGGAAACCTGCATTTGATGAATAAGAGAAGGAGGCACCAGAACACGCTTTCCCTGCCTGGCCTTAGCTCTGGGGTTTTGTCTCCCTGCAGTTATTCCTGGCTGCTACAAAGCGAGTCAGGGGCCCGCTCTGCTGAGTGCACACACAGCAAGAGGCACTCCCTGCCTCAGGAACTGCACATTTTCCAGCTCTCCTGGTGAGGACAGAGCAGATCCCCTTGTTCCCGGATGATTCCAGTCCTGATTTTTATTTTTGGGGCTTTCTTGGTAAGATTCCATAAGCAGATGCTTCAGCCAGGCTTGAACCATCCTTCGTACCGAGAGAGGGAATCCTCAGACAGTCTGAATTTCCTCTGGGAAATGCCTTTTCTTCAGAGGTCTCTGTTTGCTGTTTCACAGTCACCTGCCCCTTTTTTTCCCTTAGGGAGTTGCCTCAGTTATGTTTTTCTGGATGGGCTTCACCACAAGAGCTCCCAGCAAGTAGAAACCTCACAATGAGTAGAAAGCAGGAGATGTCAAGCGATGGGCAAACGATGAGGAGAAGGAATTTAATACCCAGAATCACAGGACATGAAAAGCAGCTCCATTTACCTGCAAACAACAAATAAGCTGCACTCCAGGAAGCAGTTTGTCTTCTATTCCAGTTCCCACCTTCAGCAGGGGCAAGAAGGGAAAGTAACAAACATCTTTATCCTCAGACTAAGAGATCAAAGGAGGGCAGAAACCAGACAATTTCCAAATAGACAAAGCATCTGGACACAATTTTGGCCTGTTTCCACCATCTGCAAGAGGCTTCAGAACTCTGAGAAAGGCTGTGGAAGGAGGTGTCAGCTGGCTATTAAAGACAGAATTGAGTTGGCCAAGAAAGGGTGTGAACAAAGAGAGGGGGAGAACAAAAGGAGGAAGAAACACCCTTTGCTGGATGGGCAATGCCTTCAAACCTGTGTGTTCCTGGTGTTGTGGGAATGAGAAGGAATTCGGGATCCCTGTGGAGGGGGCAGGATCCAGCACAGGGGCCAGAGGTGGCCCCTGGGCTCTGGAAGGGTTCAAGGCCATCAGTAAGATGTGGCTGCAGGTGAACATCTTTATTCAGACAACCTGAGTCGGCTCAATCTGTGCAAACTGCCCCCCGATCCTGATCCAGCCATCCTGTTTGGGGCTTTGGTTTACACCGACCTTGGCTTTTTGAGCTTGTGCTTGAGCTTACACAACCTTCCTGAGTTGGAGGAGGTTATGAGCAAGGACCAAGACCATTCTCTGGTGGGCTCAGGGCTGCTTTCCCCTGGGTGCTCCACATGTTTTCAAGGCCAAGTTGGACAGGGCTCGGAGCAACCTGGAACAGTGGAAGGTGTCCCTGTCTAGGGCAGGGGGTGGAACAAGTTGAGGTTAAGTTAAGGCCCCTTCCAACCCAAACCATTCCATAATTCCACTGCTCATTTGGCAACAACAGGAAGAGCAGTGCCACAAAAATCCTATTGATTCTTAGGTATTGTTTTGCTCCAATATCTATTTTATTTACGTATTTGCGAAGGGCAGAAGCACATGGAGGAGTACAAGTGTGTGTTTCAGCTTTTCATCTGTGCTTTAATCTGTCCTGGTTTTCATGGGATTTGACTGGATGAATGGTCTTTCCAGAAGACCTGAGTTCCCCATGTTTGTAAATGGCTGAGTGCTCAATGTACGGGTTGGCATTCAATGATATTTCCTTCAACATGTAAAACTGGAAGGTGGAGAGGAAGAACCTCTCTTAAGGATCCTCCTCTTGGGATGAAGAGGTATTTCAAATGTCTCTTAAGCTGAAGAGGTGTTTCAGCTGCCAACACTTCCACCATCAAACAGTGCGAAGAATTCCCAGGGACTGGTCTCCCTGGTGGCCTAAGTGTTGTCCCAGGGGACACGGACAGGCCACAGCAGAAGACAGGTCAGCAGGAAGGACAGCACCTCAGCAGCCTCAGGGCGGGGAGCGTGGGCAGAGGAGACGACCAGAATTCCACCCTCTCGGCGCTTCTGTTCAAGCTTTTAAAAAGGAATTTTTCCTCCCCAGCTCTGAACGCACAAACCTGCAGGCCAAAGCAGGTGTTTCTCAGCTCCACGGTGCGAAGAACCACCTATTTTGTTCCCAGTTTCCAGTGTGTCACGTCCTAAATTCCTTCAGTGCCCTCCTGAGGTTTTGTACTGGAGGAGGCTGCGTCTGCTTTTATAGTCTGAGCTGCACGCCCTTCCCAGCCTGAGAACCACCCAGATGTGCTGATAGGCCACCAGATAATTTCCCAAATATATTTTTAACGATAAGGAGCAGTTGCTGCCACATTCTCTGGCTGTTACCTTGGGCAAACCATTTGAACCCTCTGCATCCCAGCTCTTCCTCTGTGAGGTGGGGTAATAACTCTGTTCTGTCTTGGCTATTTGGTGCCTTGGGGCACAACAGTCTTTTGCTATTTCTCTGCAGAATGCCTCCTGCCACAGTCACTGGCATGTAGACAACCCAGGAACACGGAGCTGGGCTCTGTGAGCATTTGGGGATTTTCCCCTGGGGGTCCTACCTTTCGAGCAGCCGCTCTTAATCCACCTGAGTCAGGTAAGGGCTCTGCGGTGCAAGACAGTATTTCCTAGAATTGCCTTAGCAATGGTGAAGCAAAAGAGGGGGAAAAAAACCCCCTACAACAAAGCCCCTCTGCCATTCTGCAGCAATGGCATTAATATTCTTAGCTATTGTTCCAGATTTGACAATAAAATAAAGTTTAAAGGCGAAAGGGGTGGGCAGAGGGGGCAGAGAAATCAAAGCAGACCATTAGGCTGAATGGTTCTCAGGGCGGTTTGCTCCAGGCAAACGGTTAATCCAGACCTGGGAGAGAGCACTGGTAGTTAAAGCCCTTTAATGGCCTAAGTCCTATGATAATTAGTCCTGCCCTGGAGGTAGCTAAGTGAGCTACTCCAGCCTGAAATGGAGCTCATCCACTGCTGAGGCCATAATCCTCTGTGCACAATGAAAGCTGAACTAATTCACTGAGTAAACACTTTCTCAGTTACTTACACGCTGTCTTCTTTCAGCCTGACACCAAATAGATTCACTTCCAAGAGCTGCAAAGAAAATCAACTTTTTTTTCTCTTCCCCTCTCCTTATTTTTTTTTTCCTTAAAGCAACTGATCTTAGTTGAAATGCACTTGGATTTAGTATCCAGAGGATAACCTGGACAGATATCATCTCCTTTCTCCTGGCATCACACAGGAGCTCCTTTATTTTAGTGCATTACAATGGCAGAGAGCAGGAAGGCATTTCCCCATCCATTACCTGCTCTTTTCTCCTGCCTGCTTCCATGAAAAGGCACTCCCTGGAGAAAAGCGAGAGCATGTGTGGAGATGGAGAGGAACAGGAGGGCATGTGGAGATGCAGAGGAGCAGGAGGGTGTGTGAAGCTCACACACAAATTCATGGCTCTTTCCACCCTGGAATTGTGTGCTCTCAGCTCACCCAGAGGCTCCAGGTGGGGAACGTGGCGTGGAGGAAGAGTGAGTTGAAGCAGCAAGGAAGGAAGCACCAAATATCTTCAACCACTGCAGAGGACACCCGTTTGTCCTACTTTTCCTCCTTTTTGTTGTTGTTAAGAAGTGGAATTGGATGTCCCTCAGCACTCGGCCCTCTGTAAGGGAGGTGCCAGGAGTGCCTGGGCTTCTCTGGGTGCTTTTCACCCACAGAAGTGGCCATGACCATTTCACGGTGCTCTTCCCGGGTCCCCCCAGTGCTGTCCTGTTTCCAGGCTCACCTGCCCAACCCGGCTCTCAATGACCTCCACATCCCACCAAAACCTGGGAAAAGGAACCAAGCAGGGACCAAGGGGTGGGGGTGGCTCTTCATGCAGGAATGGACCACACCTGGTCCATTAATCCCAGTAATTATCTCGTTTCATGCCCACATTCATGGAATCACAGACTGTTTGGGTTAGAAGGGACCTTAAAGCCCATCTTATCCCACCCCCTGCCTTGGGCAGGGACACCTTCCACCAGCCCAGGTCGCTCCAAGCCCCGTCCAACTTGGCCTTGGACACTTCCAGGGATCCAGGGGCAGCCACAGCTTCTCTGGGCAACCTGTGCCAGGGCCTCCCCACCCTCACAGGGAAGGATCTCTTCCCAATATCCCATCTGAACCTCATTGCCTTTAGAGGTGAAGAGGCTTCACTTGTTTACAGCTGAGCTCTTTATTTGAGCTCCTTTTGGAGTCCACAGAGAGAAATGGACATTTCTGGACCACATTCCATGGAGCTCCAGGAAGGCACCTTCATCTCCCTGGGCTGGAAGATGAGTTTGGACCCCTCTTATTGACACTGTCACTGTCCAAAGGCAGGTGAGAGAAATCCACCCCAGAAGTGGTGCTGGGGTTGATTTAAAGCAAATGACACAGTTTGGGCGTTGAGTTTGAGACAAGAGAAAACTGCAAATAACTGGTTTTGTGATTTACTCCCCCCGCAGAGGCTCCCTTGGATGTTTCCTGGGGATCTTCCACCCCACTGGTCAGGATTTGTCAACTCCTGTGTTCTCCCTACACAAGGACCTCCAGATTCATGTAGGTCAGAGGGAGTTTTAGACCTTCAAGGTAGGAAAGATTTGATTTGTTTTTCCTTCCAAAATCTTTCCCAAAGAAGGATTTTTTTGATTGTATTTGCTGGCCTTCAGTAACAGAGGAAAACACAGAGGCAACTGTCTTGCCTTGATAGAAGAAAAGTCAAATCCTGATCTAATTTTATACTTTCAAAAGAGAAAGACAGACATAAAAGGATCTGCCAAAGAGAAGAGTCTCATAATCAAAGGAGAAAAACAATAGACTTTGTGTCTTTATTGGATATTTAAATGTACCAAATTCATTATCAACTGGAATCTGGCCCAGGAAAAGAAATCTCAGGAAAAAGATATATACTAAAAGCTTCAGCAGTGCTCTCTGTGCTCTGCCAGCAGTTCTAGTTTCATGAAGACCAAGTCATGGGCCACAAGAGAGGACAGACCAGGAAGGGAGTGGAAGGGGGGGATCAGGCAGGGCCCAGCCCATTCTTTGGGAGATGTGAGGCGGCTCAGTGATGGGGTTCATCCCTCACTCATGGCTGGGTTTGCTGGTCCCTCTCCATGTGAATGATGGAGAAGAGCAATCCAGACAGGTTTCCTTATCCAGGCCACCAGGGAAGCCTTTAGGATTTTAGGATCCGAGAAAACATGGATCTGGAGAACGTGGAGAACCTGGACAACCAGTGCCAGCCGTGAGAGCCCAGGTGCTGAAAGCAGGGGTTGCCCCTCTCTCCCATCTACACCAGCGTGGACACCCCTGGCTTAGCTCACCCTGCGAGGTGGGGGCTGCTGGGTTGGTCATTCCTTGGCTGCTCTGAGAGCACCCCCGGGGTCCAGCCTGGTCCTCGACAGAGTGGTGATGGGCAGAAAACCTCAGAACTGGTCTCTGGTCTGTTTGAAGTGAGAGCTGAGGGAGGCAGGGCACGCAGCCCGCGTTGTGATTGCTCTTCTGGCACAAAACGAGCTGGTGAGTGGTGTCAGAGTGTCGCTTGGAGCCAGGAGGGGAGAAATCACTCTGAAGTGCATGCTCTGAGATATTTTCCTCCTAAGCAGGGAAAACAGAAACAAAATGGGGGGAGAAAGGGAAAAAAAACCCAACACACCCTCTGCATCAGCAGCAGCTTCTGTCTCCAGGCTCTATGGCAATGATACCTCAACCCACCCATTCAGCGGCCCATTATCACTTCCCTCCTTCCATTATTCCCCTTCAACCTTATCAGATGGAAGCATCGTCTCAGACGCTCCAACTGGAGCCTTGTAATTGTCCCTGGTTGGAGCTCGATAGCACCTTGAACCGCCAGAGTAATCTCTGCTCGAAAAAAAAAAAAGGTCTCTGCAAGGAGATGATGCAGAATTTGCCTGTGGCTATGCGGGATCTTTAATAGCTAACACTTTTCTCTCTCCCTCTCCCGAGCTCACAGATAAATGGGAAAATTCTATTTTATTTATTATTTATTTCTTCTCAGCCTTTTTAGACTGCCTGTTAGGCAAGGAGCACAGTATTTATTACAGGGTTTGCAATATTATTATTAGCAGCTCCTGAGGGCACACGGTGGTGGAAGGGGAAGAGGTGGGTGGGGAAAGTATAATAATATTAGACAGGAGGTGTCTCTGGGGGAGGGAAATGGAAATTGTGTTTTCTTGGTCCTCTCTGTGTGAGGAGGGAAGAGATGTACCCAAGCATTGATCCTTTCTCCTTCCATCTGGGCAAGGTTTAGGCCTGGGAACCAGGAGTGCTTTTAATTAGGAAAGGAGCCTTTTATTGAATTTTATGCTGGGAAGGGAATGAAGAAAGGATGCAAAGTCCAGTTCCAAGAGCAGGTGAGGAGGATCTTGGCGTCGCTTTGCAGCCCCAGTCCCACCAGCACCTGCAGAGAACCCAGCTCAGAGCCCAGACAGCACAAAACATGGCAGAGGAGGTGACACTCTGGACTAAACCCTCCCTTGAGTGAAGACCCACCTGAGGAGGCTGAAGGCTGCTGGTGGTGTGTTGTTTTTTAAATTGATTGTTTCCACCCAAAAAACGAGCCCAGGCTTCCCAGCGATGTGTGTCTCTTCCACTGACCTCTAGAGTCTCGTGTTCCTGCCCCAAAATTGACTCTTAGGCTGCATTTTTCAGGTTTCTGTTGACAAAATGTCAGCTGAAAATTGCTGCCCACCATTTAATTGCAGCCCTTACACTTGGGTGGCCGTAGCTGTGAGTTTCCATGAAATCTTCATTGTTATCTGGCCTTTTATTCCTCATGTTTACACCTGGCGGGAAACTCTGGCTGTTTTTTTCCTCTAAAGGTGATTGCAAAGGGGAAAATGAATTAGTGCCAGTTGTTGCTTTATGATGTGTATCTGGAGGGTGGGGAAGAGAAATCATTGAATTCTGAAGGTGTTTTTGCACATTTTAACACTGGACCTTGTGGACAAGTTATTTTTTGAGTTTTTGGGGGTTTTTTTGATGAGTTTTTCTGTCTTTCCACAACATAATGGAAGATGGGAATTTCATTACCAACAATTTGCAAGGGGAACTTTTAAATTACAGAGAGTTTATTTGTTGGATTGGGTGCAGAGGTCCAGCACCTCAGAGAAGCCCCACGGCATTGAAAATCCTGTCAAACAAATCATCCCCTGGCAGATAGAAAATTCCCTTTCTTTCCCCTTCAAGCCACAATGGAGGCACCACTAAAACCCATCAGTTGGCCTGTTTCCAGAGCGTTTCTAAGAGCACAAGACCACGAGTTGTGATTATTTTGGTGCTAAGCCTGTCCCAGGAGATGGGATAGAGGAGCACTGCGGCATGGAGAGGCAGGATGTGAATCACAGCACTTCTGAGGATGTTCCTTAGGAACACGTGTTCCCAGATCCATCCCTCCTTGGGTAACTGCCTTCCTCTGGTCAAGCACCTCAAGTTTAAAAATATTCCCACTGCAGTCACGTTAAGCACGTCCCTCCTCGCGGCGTGGCTGGTGGTGTGTCCTCAGGGGTGCAGAAATGGTCAACCTTTGGTCTTCTCAGCTGGGGGATGAGAAGAATTCATGGGGGATGAGAAGCTCCACATGTCTGGGCAAGGAAGTCCTGCAGCTCAGGAGGCCAAACGTGCCCTGGGCTGATCCCCCAGCGTGGGCAGCAGGGCAGGGGGGATTCTGCCCCTCTGCCCCCTCAGGGGAGACCCCCCTGCAGAGCTGCTCCAGCCCTGGGAACGGCACAGGGAGGACATGGAGCTGCTGGAGAGAGTCCAGAGGAGGCCCCAAGATGGTCAGAGGGCTGGAGCAGCTCTGCTGGGAGGAAAGGCTGGGAGAGCTGGGGTTGTTCAGCCTGGAGAGGAGAAGGCTCCAGGGAGACTCTTTCAGTGGGAAAAGGAGCTCCAGGAGAGCTGGAGAGGGACTTTGGACAAGAGGCTGGAGGGACAGGACAAGGGGAATGGCTCTAAACTGAAAAAGAGTAGGTTCAGATGGGATATGGGGAAGAAATCCTTCCCTATGAGGGTGGAGAGGCCCTGGCCCAGGTTGCCCAGAGAAGCTGTGGCTGCCCCTGGATCCCTGGAAGTGTCCAAGGCCAGATTGGGTGGGGCTTGGAGCAACCTGGGCTGGTGGAAGGTGTCCCTGCCCATGGCAGGGGGGGAGACTGGATGGGCTTTAAGGTCCCTTCCAACCCAAACAGTCTGTGATTCCATGATTTAATATTCTCTTGGGTTTAGGAGTTGGGGATCATGATGGGACCCCGTGGATCCACGCTGGATTCTGCAGCTCAAGGTTAGGTTCAGTCAGAGCCAACAGAGATTTACAGATCAGGGTTCTGCATCCCCATGGAAAGGCTGGATCTTTCCTGCGGATCATGACTGACAAGTCCATCTATGAATCAGTCCCTTGTGTTCCTCATGCAAAGGAAAGATTTGTAAACAAACATATTTATTTTTTTCTCCTTTTTTGTTTTTTTTTTGCTTAGAACTTATTGGCATGACTTGTGATTATGTTTTAGGATTTGTAAATCTGTTTTAGGATTTGTAAATCTATTGCCTGACTTCTAAGCCAATCGACTGTTTCAGGAGTCAGTCAGGGAGTTAAATCTGATGTGAGAAGTCATGGTTTGTAAATCAAACTGCAGTACTTAGGTTAGCTGAGGGGATTTATGAACCTGGATGGAGATATCTAAATCTGGTTCATAAAAGTACTGATTTATAACTAAAACCCCAAAGCTCCTGGCAAGTGATGAGTCAGGAGGTGCAAAATGACCATGACATGGACACCCAGCCCTGCCTGTCCCAGGGATCCCACAGCATCCATCAGCAATCCTGCATTTACCCTGCACTAAAAAATAAAAGCTCCGTGCCTCTGGACCACACCAGGATAATGGAGAAGAATTTGGGTGTTGGCCATCTAAGAGAGGAGTTGTTTTCCAGCTGTTCTCCAACCCTGGACCACCACCGAGCTCCAAAAGCCCTACACCCTCCTTACTCACCCCTCCAAGGCCCTACACCCTCCTTACTCACCACTGAGCACCCCAATTTCCACCCAGGCCAGGGGTGACTGTTCCTGAATCACTGTGAAGCTTCAAAAGTTTTCCAGTATAAAAGTGTCTCTTATGTAAAAAAAGGGGAGGGAAAAAAGAAGGGGGGGGGGGATGAAATTTCTACAGTTCTAAAACTTTTTTTAAGCATTTAAATTTTAAGCTGGGGATTTATAAATGGGCTATTAAAGTTTAAGAGTTTCATTATAGTTTTTTTTAAATCATAATTACTTTAGGTAGGGGAGGAGGGATAGATCTACTTTATTCCTAGTGGAAACTATACATATATATGAAGTATCTATATAAAAGCTGGAACTGAGCTTATATTAATACAGTTTAACTGATACTCAGTAACTTCACCCTCCCTTTTTCCTATTGTCCATATTTAAATACTTCAAAAAGAATTCTAATCAAGTGGAAATTAATAGGGGAGGAAAGACTGGGGTAGCAGGAGAGGGCTCTAATCCCACTCTCTCTTAATATTTCAAAGTCTCTTTTATTTTCCTAATAAAAAAAGAGAGAGTGAGAGGGAGAAAGTGGAATTAATCCAGTGCTCTGAACTGTCCTCTCGTCTTCCTGATTTAAATAAAATCCAAGAGCACATCACACCACAGGGCTATTCCTGGCCATGTGCCAGGCTGGGCTCTCACCTCCCAGCTTTCCCTGCCCGCTTCCCACGGGAGGTGGTTGCTCTTCCTCTGCCCCACTGGTAGGTTGGACACGATACCCCCAAACCAGACAGGGGGTGGTCCCCTTCCCCAGGGCTTTGGGGTGCCCTCCACCCCCTCTCTGCACCCCCATGAGGGCAGGCTCAGCCTCCTGGTGGGATTTGGTGCACCCAGACCCCCAAGGACTCGGCTCATCCCTGGACCCAAGAGTCTTGCACCCATGGGCACCTTCCCTGGGGGGGCTGCTGATGATTCTGGGGTTAGATCAGGACAAGGCTGAGTACGAGCTGAAGGAGAGGGAAACTCCCAATGGATCTTTCCGTGACACAGATGGAGAGAACCAAATATTCTGCATTTTTGCCTCGGTTTCTCTGTTGCTCGGGCATCCAGCTGCTGGCTGAGGACGGAGGAGCAAACCCTCTGTTGACCCCCCCTGCTGCCCAGTTCCTCCTTGCAGCTCACATGAGCCAAACCTCGGGCTTTAAAGCAGCCATCCCACCTGGAACAGGGCGCTCTAAGCCCGGAGAAATTATTAATTCGTCATTAAGCACTGCAAAAACTGGAGGCAGCCTCGTTAAACGGCTCGGGGCAGGACACAGTGCCTGAACTGAGCGGTGAAAAACTGTGATATATCAAAGGCAGCACACGCTAGAGGGCACAGCGTTCCCTTCTACTGCTCTGCTGTTGTACTGGCTCTGTTCTCCCGGTGTTCAGACAGCATCCAGACCGGGACAGGCTTTTCCTGAGGGATGGGGGGGTGGGGGGGGTGTTAGTGCCCACCCCAAATCAAAGCTCGGCCTGGCAGAGCGGCTCTTTTTTTTGAGCCTGACTTCTCTCCACCTCCGACGCCACACAAATCTCACCTGTGGAGAGGCTTTTCCTTTTTCCCAGTTTGGTTCAGAGGCACATTTGCTGCTGGCAAAGCTGTGGCTCTGCTGACAAGGAGATGTGGGGACTCAGGTGCGTCCTGAGGCTGTTGTAGCGAGGTGGGGTGAGCTGGAAAGTTCCTCCTTGGAGAAGATCCCTTGTAAAGCTTTAATTTCAGCTGCCCAGTCTGCTTAACTGACAGGCATTTAAACAAAGCATTTCCCCAAACACTTTGTTGTGCAGTTTTTTGTGTGTTTTTTGTTTGTTTGTTTGTTTTTCATTTTGGAAGCGTTCTGTTTAAAATGAAGCTGTCTCCTCCATTTCCCAATCTCATTATGCAGAAAGAAACATTCATTATAGAGGATATTAAGCTCCAAGGCTTAATGTACTACATACCATGATGGCCGTGCAGTGTTATTTTACCTTTTAAATTGCTGAACAATGAATAACTTGTGTAAGAAATACACGGGTCTGAAGTGTCTTCATTCAACTACTCCAGAATTTAACAGAAAAAAAAACAAATGAGAAAAAGAGAAAGCTGTGGCTTTCAAGCCTTTCAAGACAAATGATGGCACCAAGGAACAGTCATTCGAGAGAAAATGTGAATTAAGATGACAAGGATAAAGAATTTCCAGTGGTTTCTGAGCCTTTGGTTTCTTAGAAATTCAACCAGCAAAACAAAAAAGAAAATGATACCTGCTCCAAAGCCACCAAGGACAAGAAGCTGGAAATAATGTTATATTTCTGCCTGTAATATCTTCTCATGCCTGCTTGGAAATGCTTGCTCTGCCCAGAGCTAATAACCAGTTATTACTGCCTGTGACCCAGCTGGGCACTCTGGGGAGGGAAATCACACCCAAGGTGTTGGGAGGAAATATAAGCACAGGGCTGGAAATAATAAGAAGAGATTCAAATTCATCAGGATTTTCCTAACAGCGTGTCGAGAAGAAAATTATGGCAGAGCCTGTTTGTGTCTTCTGAGAAAGAGAAACAGTGGGGCCCTGATGCTGTGAGATGCTGGTGGGGTGAAGGGTGGGCAGCCAAAGGGGCCAGAAATTAATCCCCAGGACCTGAAGATAATTCCCAGTATCTGCAAACGTTGGCTGCCTTCCCAAAATGCTACTGCTGAGCAAGAGATGGGGGTGACATGGAACTGGTTGGGATGGCTCCTGGATGGACATCAACCTTTGCCGTGGGAGGGATGGGAAGTGTCCTGGGGGGATATCAGGGACATTTTTTAATGAAAGGGTTGATACTGAAATAACTCACGGGGCTTTTAATTTGGCTTGGGGTTTGGGGTTTTTTCTGGTTGCTTGGTTTGTTTGGGGAGTTTTTCGTTTGTTTGGGGGTTTTTTGTTTGTTTTGTGGAAGCCATCTGATTCTGCCTTATCCACATGTGGAAGACCTGCCCTTTGTACTTTGTGAATCTTCCCTGTTCCCCAGCCTCCTCACCTCACCTGCAACCCCCTTTTAGTTATGAGGACTTCATCCCTCCCTGCCCCTGAGCAGTGTGGGGTGGGAGGTCCCACAGCCCTGGCCCCGTGGAGGGAACAGCACACGAACAGCAGCCCTGGCACAGCAATCCTGCTGCAGGATCCACCACTTCCATGAGGTCTTGTCTTCTTCCATCAGCTGCAAATGCTGCCGGGGAGCTTGTTCAGATGTGATGCCCAACCTCAGGTGACACAAACACCATCTGCAAAGTACAACCCTCCAGGACAGGCTTTTTCCAGCTCATCCTAGTCTGGGGCAAAGCTCTCCCGAAAAGGCAATGTCAGAAACGTCAGGATTTTCCAAAGGACCAGAATTCCCGCTCTTGGTCAGTTCTTGCTGCCTTAAAGAGCTTGTGATCTGAATGACAAAGAGTAAGAATTATAAAATGGTTTGGGTTGGAAGAGACCTCAGAGCCCATCACATTCCCCCCCCTGCCATGGGCAGGGCCACCTCCCACTAGCCCAGGTTGCTCCAAGCCGCATCCAACCTGGCCTTGGACACTTCCAGGGATCCAGGGGCAGCCACAGCTTCTCTGGGCAACCTGGGCCAGGGCCTCCCCACCCTCACAGCCAAGAATTTCTTCCCCATATCCCATCTGAACCTACTCTTTTTCAGTTTAGAGCCATTTCCACTTGTCCTGTCCCTCCCGGCCCTTGTCAATAGTCTCTCTCCATCTTCTTTCAGGCTTCTTCAGCACTGGAAGGCCACAATCGGGTCACCCCAAGGCTTCTCCTCTCCAGGCTGAACAATCCCAGCTCTCTCCCCTCTCCTCCCAGCAGAGCTGCTCATCTCCATTGCACCATTTTCTGTCCCTTGTGCTGTCTCTGAGCCTTGAACTCGTTGCATTGTTTCACTCCCCCATCAGATGGTCCACCCTTGCCTACAAATAATATGAATCCTCTTCTTCCCAAGGAATTTCCTCCCTGTGGTCACTCCCCATGACCCAAATTATTTAAAAGTCAGTGCAGAGATTTCCCCAGGATTCAGGCAGATGTCAGGGACACTTTCAGGGTCTCCTCTGTGGCTGTCACAAATAAAACCTGAACCAGCCCCCTCTCCCCCAGCAGACACATGGACATCTCCACACACAAACACCTGCTAAAAGATCCCTTTCCACACAAACCAACTTGAACCTGGAGGAAAGGCTCCTACAATACCGTAGGAATGAAAGATAAAGTGGTGTGAGTACAATAACCCACAAAACTCAGCAAATCCTCCAGTTAGAATATAATTTTACTGGAGGGAGGAAATAGCTTTTCTCTCAAAGAAAAGGTAGTTTAAAATTAAAATTCATTAAAGAAAGTGAGCTGACACATTTCTGTATTCTTTGAGGAAGTATATCTGATTCATTTAATGCACTGTCCAATTAAAAAGAAGTGGTCCCTTATTACAGATATGATTTATTCTCTGATAAACCACTGATTTATGGCTCACTGGGGTATATATTTAATACTGTCAAAAAAAAAAATAAAAAATGAAAGGACACCCAAAACTATCTGCAGTGCTACAGTGACTCAGTCTGAAAAGGATCTGAGGAAGCAAAGACCCCTGGGAGTTAAATGTAATCTTTGCCTGGGATAAAAGAGCAGAGAACTGCTGATCTTCACAAAAGGATCCTTTGCCACGAGCCCCAGACACCCTCACACACAGGCACACCCCCCTTCCTCTCCTCCTCCTCATCCTCCTTCTCCTCTTCCCCAACTAAAGCTGCTGTGGGAAAACACCAATTTGAAACATGAAAAAAACCCACCCCAAAAATATGGCACTGTTGGATTTTCCCTCCCGAATTCTCGACGCCACCAAAGTGCTGCTTCTTGGTACCCACAGGGAACAACAATCCGTTTGTTAAACTGCAAATTAGAAAACTAATTGGGAGGTTTTTAGGCAGCTCCCATCCACGGATTTATTTTTTTGAAGTGGTTTTGGTTTGGTTTTGGGTTTTTTTTTGTTTCCAAATTGGAAACCTCATTTTGCAGATGGAGAAACAGGGGTCCAGGATAAGGGAAGTGCTTTCCTTCAATCCCCAGCAGAGCTGGGAGCAGCCTTGAGGAGGGACAGCAGGGTTTCTCCACAGGTGGTAGCCAGGCTGCATGTGAGCTTTTCTGGCTTTGAACTTCCTGCTCCTCTTTTAAACTAACCCAAAATTGAGCATTTGTCCTCTCCCAGTGAAAGCACCTGGGAGGGATCAGGAATTTGTTTCCTCCGTGACAGGGGGACAAGAGATGGACACCAGCATCAGGAAGCCCTGAACCCCAGCAAGCTTTGCCACCCAAAGCATTTCAAGGCTCAGCCCTGCCTCCCAGTGATGACAAAAACAGGAGAGGAGGTGAGTTTTTCCCTCCTTTTCCCCCTGTACAAGGACATGGGGCTGGCCCTGTCCTGCAGCAGTACGTCCTTGTCCCCATCTCCATCCCCTTCTCTCCCCCGGTGTCCCAAACTGTTATGACAGAGCACCAATACCCCTAAACATCCCAGAAGTGTTCGCTGGGCCTTACAAACAGATGAAGAATATTAGGTCTTCTATGCTTGGGATTTTACCCCTTCAGAGGGGCAGAGGGCCTGTTTCCCCCTTACCAGTGGGAAAAGTGGAGCCGTCCTGCCAAGCCAAGGACCACCAAAGTCATCTGGTCATTGCCTAATCCTGCCATTAATGACAACATGTGAACCTCTGCAAGGGTAGGAACCAGCATGGAATCCCCTGCTTCTCTGAGCAAACTCCACCTCATCTGTTCGAGATGGGACTGATGAGAAGTGACAGACAGAGAAATGTGTCTTTACTTCTCCCTTCTCCCCAGAGATACCAACCCTAACCCAGAAAACCTCTGCAGATTTAAAAATAAAGGTGTGTTATATTTTCTTTCCACACCAAAAGGATCTATTTCCTTACAGCCAGCCAAGGAGCTTGGATCAAGGATCAAAAATTCAAGATAAAGAACTATCTTGTAAATAGAAAGAAAGCTGTAGGAGTGATTTGCTTCTATCTGCTTCTCATGTGTTCTTGTAAAATCCAGTTCAAATCCAGAACCCTCTGAAAAAAAAAAAACCTGAAGGCATTTCAATTTTCTAGGAATTGTTTTTCTGAACTATCAGTTTCTTGCCAGGTAGGGGAAAATGAGGTGAAACCCAGGCAAGGACCCCATAAAACATGGAAATACCGTACTCAGGGGTGTTCTCCACTGAGAGCAGAGGGGTGTGATGGTGAAACAAGTCTTGGGACAACCTCCATGCTGCTGGTGGTGGCAAAGAGACACGGTGGGCTCAGGTCCTTGTAGGGCTTTCACAGAATCACAGCATCACAGAAAATCTGAGCTGGGAGGGACCCCCAAGCACCATCCAGTCCCACCCTCAGCCCTGCCCCAAGAGTCCCCTCCTGTGTCCCAGAGGATCATCCAACCCCTCCTGGAGCTCTGGCAGCCTTGGGGCTGTGCCCACTGCCCTGGGGAGCCTGGTCAGTGCCAACCAGCCTCTGGGGGAAGATCCTTGTGCTGAGATCCAACCTGAGCCTGCCCTGACACAGCTCCAGCCCTTCCCTGGGTGCTGTTCCTGGTCCCCCCAGAGCAGAGCTCAGTCCTGCCCCTCCTCTGCCCCTGCCCAGGCAGTTGGAACTGCACTGAGGTCTCCCCTCAGCCTCCTCTGCTCCAGCTGAACACCCCAAGTGCCCTCAGTGTCCTCACACGGCTTCAAATCCATGCCCTGCCCCACCTTCAGTCCCTCCTTCGAACACTCTCCAATGGCTTCAGACCTTTCTGATATTGTGGTTTCAGACAGATTTGGAGCTGACTGATAGATCCTGCTCCACTGACCGAGTGTCAGCACTCTCACGGCTGAGGTGGAAGGAGACTTTGCAGACAGACCCTCCACCCTGCTCCTTGCCCTGTGGAGAGCTGACCTCCTCCACCACGACCTTGTGGAGGGGCCTGTCCCCTTCCCTGTCCTGTGCCCTGGCCACAGGCAGATTGGAGCCCAGGAGACAAGCGAGGCTGGCCTCTCCTGCAGTGATTCTCCACACAGAGCATCCTGCCCTGAGCCCAGGAGCCTTAACTGGTTTTTGCAGATACCATCAAATACATTTAAACAAGCCTGATGCTTGAATGCTTTTTGCATCTGGTGTGTTATACATAAAGTATGTCGAGTCAGTGATAGCACCCTTATCTGAAGACAGAAGGCAGGGAAATTCCACCCCGTGCACTTTGTCAGATTGTTCCCTGACACCTCCAGCCCTGGTGGGTGTGATGAGTGGGTGAGCACATAGGGGACAGGGAGAATTCCTGTGCCCTCCCTGTGTCTGGAAAATGGGTGGGAGAGCAAAGAGCACGTTCAGGTGGGCACCACGGGGGAGCAGCGCCTTGGTGAGACTGAGATAGCACAGCTTTCCCCTGGAGGCAGGTTTGGGATGGAGCTTTGGGGCTGTAAGAAGGAATTACAGCCCTATTTTCTTCTACTCAGACAGCAGAATGTTCCTCTTTATCCACAGATTATAAAGCTATTTAGCTCTGGTGCTGACACCCTCTACGTTGCTGCAGCTGCACGAAGTTCCTGCGGCCCTGGTGACCTTCCCACCACTGGAAGCTGCTGCCTGTGGGCATAGCCATGAAGATGTTTCTTGATCACGTGTTCCTGGACAGGAAAGTGGTCTTCTCCAGTTTCTGCTGGGCAGGAATTGCATCTCCCTCCCAGCAACGTCCCTCACAAAGAAACAGTCCCCAGAGAAGCCCCTAAATCCTACTCAAGTGCTGAACACCACAATGGCTCCTACACCTCCAAATGCACTCCTGGCCCCTGCCTAATGCTCCCTGCCACAGGGCCACAGGATTTCCTGGGCCTCAGTTGACTTCCCCGGGAGGAGAAGAGGGTCTGCAGACATGATAAACCTACACAACCTGTCTTTGCAGGTTTTTTGTGCACTTGGTGTTTGTTTTTCTCCTCCTGAGTGTTGAAACAAAGGTTTTAGACACAAGTTTGTTCCTCGGGCTCATTTCTGCTCTACAGCCAGTCCTGTGTGTGACCAGGGTGAAGCCCTGCAGCTTCCCCACCCCGCTGCTCTCGCTTTCTCTCTGTACCTGGGGATGACAGCACTGCTTGCTGGGAAGATAAACACAGTGATGCACCCAGCAATGATGGGAAGGGAAGCAGATAAGCACTCAGGCTGGAGAATATAGGCACAGGAATTATCTGAAGGCAGGAAAAGGATTATTGCTGCGGAATGAGCCCGACTCTGCTGAGCAGGGGAACACCAGAAAAGTCTCTCCTTGGCTCCACCACCAGCACACGGTCCATGCATCCACCCCTCCGCCTGAGAGCGTCTCACTGATGCTCACACCCCCCACCCCCATTTCCTACTGACTTTTGGCTAATTGGAAATAAAGCCACCAGGTGAGCCTTGGACGTGTTGTGACTTCTTCACTTTGAAATTGCAGCTACAGCTCAACCACTCTTTAGTGCAGCTTCTGCTTCCAGTGCCATTTGCAGCCAGGTAATTCCTTTGTGAGCCAGAGCATTTAATGCATTGCACAGACACCTCTTGACCTCTTGGATACCTGGGCTTCTCCCAGCCCCCCTGGCCCAGGCAAAGGGTAAGAATCCACCCAAAGAAGGGTGACAGGGCCGTCCGTTACCGCCAAGAGAGAAGCCTGGCTGTGAAACTCCATAAAGGACCAAGAACTTGCTCTTCATCTCTTCTCCCTCTCTCCCCCTCTCTCGCCTTCTCCCACCTCAGAAAGTAATCTCATCCTTTCGTCACATATTATTGAAATCCCAGCTCTTAAAAAAAAACCTCTCATTTTTTGCCCAGACTGAGAGCATGTCATTCGGAAGTGATGTGCAAGGCAGGAGATAACCAGGTAGAACTCAGCGATTCGCCACAGAAAATGGCTCCATGTATGGTTGTAATGCTATCAGAGCCCGGCCCTCAATAGCTCTTTACCGCTCCCGAGCTCAGAATCTGCTGATTCAAGAACTTTGGCTGCGCGGGCGGAGGAGGAGGGGACTGTGCCGAGGGGAGATGGGAAGGTGTATAAAAATAGAGCATCTGCGGCCTGGACAGAGCACACAGAATAATGCAAAGGCTCTGCTTTCTTTCTGATTTTTTTATTTTATTTTTTTTCGGCCAGAAGCGCCGCGCAGTCCCCTCTGCTCGCGCTGCCGCTCCATGTCCTCATTTCATGCTTTAGTGGTGCTGGTTGGGAGGGCTGAATCCCCTCGGCTCACTGCTTAGTGCCAAACAGTGGCAGTCCCTCTGAAATGGAGGGGGGTTAGGAGCTGGCTCCGTGAGGACAGGGGATTTGGCAGAGGGAAATGGGGTCTCCAAGGGGATGCAGCCACAGGATTCCTTAGGCCAGGAGGTCTCCCGGCACCAAGGAGTTTGGAGGGAAGCGTCCCACCGAGCTCTCATTTATCCCAAAATGGGTCTGTGCTTGTGAAGCAGAAGATGCCTCTCTGTGTTCAGCAGCCTCTCTTTCAGAGGTGGTGCTGCACAAGGCTTTTGAGTGCACACAGAGAAGGAAAGAAAGCCCAACTTTAAGCAGCCAAGTGGTTGGGAGGTGGGGTAGGGCCACACATGGGTGTGTCAGGGTCCCACCAGCATGACCCCAAGACCAGCTCTGTTGGTTAGAAGCCAATTGATGATAATTAATAACACCCAGATTGTGGGTTCAATCCCTTTATGGACCATTCACTTTAGAGTTGGACTCAATGATCCTTGTGGGTCCCTTCCCACTCAGGATACTCTGTGATCTCTGACACCTTCCTGGATTCCAGCCCTGACTCCTTTCTTTTGACTTTAGATGTGACTGAGGACATCCAGAACATTCTGGGTGACTTTGTAAAGCAGTGCATTAAATATCAAACTGTACTTCTGGCAGATGGGGGGACCTGTGGCACAGGGAACTTGGAGTAGCCTCAGGGCTGCTGCAGCAGTAGAGGCAGCACAGTCACCTTCCAAGCAGAGGATCCATCATTTTGGCAAGGGCCTATTCCTTTGCACCATGAATGGGAAATCACTGCAGGCTTCTGCCACCCCATCTGCCCTGGTCTGGATGGACCAGAGGTGCTGCCCAGCCATCCCTGTCAACCTCCCACCTCAGCTCCCAGGCACGTTACCAGGCCACTGACGTTCAGCCACCAACTTGACCATCTCCCAGCTGAAGAGGCAACCAAGAGGTTTGACTGCTCAGAGAAGGTTTTTCCCTCTCTGACAGATCCCACGTGGGGGATTTTTTATGAAGCACGTGATTTCTGGGTCAGGAAGCCACTTACTGGTTTAGTCCCGTCCCCTGCACCCCCGTGGGGTTTCACCCCCATCCGCCCTTCCCATCCAAGGTGAACTGGCAGCCAGGCTTGGCCTTAAGTTTCCTATCAATTTTCCAGTCCTCATAAATTTAGGAGCCGTCAGCAAAGTAAAGGAGGATCACAATACCATACATGGAGAACTGCATAATCTCGAAGACGGGAGTAAAGGAAATGGGATGAAATTTAAGACTACTAAATGCAAGGTCATGCACTTGGGGATTAACAAGAAATTCTGCTCTAAACTGGGAGCTCATCAGTTGGAAACGAGAGAGGAGCAGAGAGATGTGAGTGTATTTGTTAACCAGAGGATGTCTACGAACCACCAGTGAGTTGTACTATGGAAAAGCAGGGGTCTGAGCCTCTTTTGGGTGGAGCATTCCCAGTTCAGACCAGTGGTGTCATGGGCAAGACTTCACCTGGGTAGTTCTCCATAAGGAAAAGGTTGTCCAACCCACAGGGAAGAATGAGCAGGGGAACAGAGGTGGTGTGAGGGAAGGATCTTGACAGCTCTTGGTTTATCTAACAAATAATTTGCTGAGCTGTCTGAGAAAAAACCTGAATGTTTCTTCTTAGAGGCAAATGGAAAGGCTAAAAGGCACTGTTGGTGCCTGAGCAAACGAAAAGAGCATGAAGGAGTATGTTTGGGAAATGGTAAATATATTTGTAGTATCAAAGCAGGGAAACTGGAATGTAACCCACTTGGCCTGTATCCAACAGGGAGATGCACCTCCACGTGCAGCATCCCAGCTGAGAGCCTGTGATAACCTTTGGGAGACAGCCTGAAGCCAACAGCAAACCCTAAACCAGGGATGCAAGTCTGACCCAGTGAGGCAGGAGTACTAGAACCCCCTCCTAAGTCACGGAGCTTTCCTCAGCACCAGGGAGACCGACAATTTTCCGTCAGTGTTTTCCAGAGGTTATGGTCGAGGTGGGATCTGGCCTCTCCAGCCAGGAAAGCTGCTTTCCCTCTGCCAACTTCGCCCTCTCCTCTCTGTGTTCACCTACTTCAAACAGATTAATCTGAACATGAAACAGAGGGGCTGAGAGTGGTACCTGGGAGGGCATTTTCATGGTTTTATTGCTTTTTTTCCTGTTTCCAGTGAGGTTAAAACTTGGGGTTGAGGGCGTGTGGAGGATTCTTTTCAGGCTGCAGCAAAGCCTTTTGCCATGTGTTCGTGCACACACGTCCCTGCCATGGGCTGTCCCCTTCCCCCTGGCCTGGAGGGGTGTCCCATTCTTTGGGGACCTCCCATCCTGCGGCACTTCACCCCCTCTGCAGCCACCTTTCCCTTGGTGCCACGGGGGATTTAGTGTAAGGACCTTGGAATAAAGCAGCACGTGGGGAGCAGGTTTATGGTCTCTATTTACTGGCATACGAGCAATGTTTCAAGCTGTGCTGGGGGGGGGTTTCATCCTCTGTCGTAGTTCTCAGTGCACAGAGAAGTCTTTCCCCTTGCTGCCCTTTTGCATTGCTTTTCCCCTCCATGAACACATCCCTTCTGGTACCTCCCAAGCTGTCCAAAACCTTATTAGGCATCTCCTACTCTGTTTTCATCTTGTTTTAACCAAGTTCTTGAGGAAAACTTTCCCCTAAGCTGCCCTGTGACAACCTCTGCCAGTTTGAGGGTGCTGCAGCTCCTGCCTGATCTATGCAGAGTGTTTTGTGCTGCAATCAGCCACGAGGGTGAAAGAGGGAGGAAGAAATACCAGATTGCAGCAGTATGTCATCTTCTTTTATCCTAATGTTGTTAATTACATGGACAAAAAGTGGTTCACACGCTGAGTTCAGCCAGGTTGGAACAGCATCCAGCCCCAAACCTCCCATATGCTCCTTTGGCCCTGCCAGGGGAGTCCCTGGGCCACAGCATCAAGGTCCCACATTGAGGTCACAAGGCTGCCAGGGTTGAGCCTGAATCCCAAAATAAAGGCCTTGGGAGTCCTTCTCAAGCAGTGTTTCTGTGGCCTCTTAAGTGACTCCAGCTAGTTGTCTCCCCTTTTTTCACAGGCAGAAAAGTCCTGCCAAGAAGGAAGTCTTCAGGGTCTGCTCACATTCCAGCGACACTCTGGCCTCCAGAAGGCCTTTTCACGGCACACAATATGGCATTGTGATTAGATATAAACTGAAAGTGTATTTCCTGCCCTTCAGTAATTACACTGGCTTATGGGAGCTTTATTCAGCATGAAGCTTTATTATTCTGCAGAATGAAATTCTGTATAATTTTCCTCTCCTCCAATGCGCAGATGAAAAATCATATTTTGGTCGGAGTTGGGAAGAAAGGCTCAGTTATCACTTGAGAGCGTGGTGTTATTTTCCCGCGGAATTAAAAACCCCATCTGGGTGTACGACCCCGCTCAGCCTCCTGCCTCTCCATTCAGCCCTTTGTATGCATATGAACCTTATCCATTTCCACCGCTGTGGAAAAGGCAACCAGAGCAGTGTGGCTCCCCAGCCCTCCCCACTCCGATGGAAACACGTGAGCTGCAGCAGTAAATGAGGGCAAAATCCTCCTGCTCCGCTCAGAAGGGGAGGGAGGAATGGATGGAAAGTCTGGTTTGTGGCTGTTGTTCATCAGCATCAGTGTGATCCCACTGCCAGGACAGTCAGGGGTGGGACAGGGCCTTATTTATACAACCCCGGCACCAAGCAAAGCTTAACTCCAAAACCAACCTGGCCACCAAAGGTGGGAGTCCCTCGTGCAGGCACAGCCCAGCTCACTTCTCTCCTGTGAAGACACAGTAGAGCTTTTCTTCCTGGAATCTCCTTCTCTGAGAGAGGACTTGGAAAAGCACTTTGTGTCCATGTGTCCTATGGCCATGAACTGCCATGAACTGTACGAACTGGGAGTCACTCCCTATGCCCTGGGTGCTCAGTGATGCTGCCTGGGCAGGGGTAGAGGAGGGGCAGGACTGAGCTCTGCTCCAGGGGGCCCAGGGACAGCACCCAGGGAAGGGCTGGAGCTGTGTCAGGGCAGGCTCAGGTTGGATCTCAGGGAAAGGTTCTTCCCCCAGAGGGTGGTTGGCACTGACCAGGCTCCCCAGGGCAGTGGGCACAGCCCCAAGGCTGCCAGAGCTCCAGGAGGGTTGGGATGATCCTCTGGGGCACAGGGGGGGACTCTTGGGGATGGGCCTGTGCAGGGCTGAGGGTGGGACTGGATGGTCCTTGTGGGTCCCTCCCAGCTCAGCATATCCTGGGATTCTGTGATTTTTGGAAATAATTAAAGATGATGCTTCCTTTAATAGCAAGAGCTTTTTTCACGGTAGTGGTCATGAAAATTAGCCTAGAAACAGAATCCATCTGCCTAAATGAGGCAGGCACCTAGGTTAAGTGAGTTACATGGGATGAATCCCTTCTGAATGGAGCCCATCTTAGGACTGGATAAGTCCTTGGACACGTCCTTGTTGCCTTTTCCGTGCCATCTCATGTGCATGGGTTGTGCACATCGCAGGAAAACACTGACAGAGGCAGTTATGGCAGAGAAGGAGCTGGGAAAGCACAAAACAAAATATTGATGGTGTACTGAGAATGCCTGGTGGGAGTCCCATGCCAGCACAGGGATCCCTGGAAGCTATGTCTGACCTAGGATCACTCAGGAGAGAGCTGCTCCCCTTGATCTATGTCACATGAGCTGGAGCAGTGGTGACATCCTTCCTCTGGGGATCTTGTGTAGCAGCCACGGCCCAAAGCAGAGTAGAAGACAGTCCCTGTCCTGGAATTCCTCCATGTTCCGTTTTACACATGAGTATTCCAGCTCTCCAGTCTCCTACCTAAGCAGGTGCTCCATCCATCTGTGCACAAACCACCTTGTGTCACCTGCTGTGACCCTGACCAGCCTCCTGTCCTTCCTGCATTTCTGTTCCCTTCAAATATCTACTTCTATCAGCAGTACATCAATTGTATTCAACCCCTGTTTGCTGTCTTCCAGCTGGTGTCCCTCACTCCAAAGCCAGGAAGCCTTGCAGAGGACATCTCCAGTTCCCAGCCTTTCTCTGACCCAAATCTGCCACGACTGTTGGTGTGTCTCATCTTCCTGCACGTCCCCTTGAGGAGTTTAGATGTGATCATAGTTGCTCCCCTCGTTGTCCTGGTTGCAACTGTGTTGATGCCCAATGCATTTATATCCCCTGATGGAGGCACTGAGATGGGTTTGGAAGGTCTTGGAGGTCTGAAACTTCAGCTGGACACTGAATTCCAGAAATAAGGATACTTAAGGGTACAATTCTTTGCTGTTTCATTAACAAGACTCCACAATAATACAGGCAACCTGCTCTAGTGGAAGGCGTCTCTGCCCATGGCAGGAGGGTTGGAACGAGGTGGCCTTTAAGGTCCCTTCCAACCCAAAAAATCCGGTGGTTCTGTGAATGCTGAACGAAAACACCGCGGCTGGAATGTCCTCAGTGGTCCCAGGGCTGCTGGACTGGGTGTGGTGGGGCAGCACAACGAGTGGCATTAATATTCATGCAGCAGACCCGGGGTTGTCAATGGAGATGCATCAATTAAGGGGGAAAAGGAGGAGAAGGGACGGTGGAAAGGGGTTTGTTTCCTGCCTGCTGCCTAAATGAGCGAGCGGGAGGGCAGCGCAGTCCATTTAGCAGGTCAGCGCTATCAGATGCCATGCCGAGCTAATTCCTAATTGGGGCAGTGTTTGTCAACACCGGCAGAGCCTTAATGCACTGTAATCGCCCGAGCCACAAGTTCTGATAGGGATCTAAAGCTCTGCTCCAGCCCTTTCACTCCACGGGAGCGCCTCTGCTGCTGCCCCGGCCCTCACCCCGCGCAGTCACCGAGCTCGGAGCACCCAGAGCCTTCACCAACAGCCGTCGCTTTTTTTTATGACCCGAAAAAGGGAGAGGAAGTAGAACACAGCTGATGAGGGTGGAAAAAAACCACTACAGTGCTGCCAGAGGAATTCTTCAGAGATTTCACAGCTGAAATGGGGTTTGCCTCAGTGGACAGCAAACTCTGCTCGTCAGGATGAACATCTGCCTCCAGAAACAGATGCACAGCACATCACCAGTTGTTTTGGGATCGCCTCATCTCCTCCTACAGTCCTTCCTGTTCTCTGACACAGCCTTCCTGGAAAAGCTTCTACCCACCTTTCCAGAGTCTTCTCCTCACGAGAGGACACAACTGTATAGAGGAGTGTGTCAAGTGTGGAGCAAGGACGAGCTTTGATATAGGTTAGCTTCAAGTTCTGGGATTGAATCAAGTCTTCTGAGTTCAAGAATCTCTCCTGACGCGGGAGATGAGCGAAGGATCCTGTCCTTAACCACTGAGGGCTTTGGGGCTTTCTTCGCTGACAGTAATGGTAAAGGATTTTGTGCTGGGGCAGAAGCCATGAGCACCATTACAAGGGCCGCACATCCTGCTTTTCCTGGGACAAATCTGAAGTTCTGCCCACTGTCCAAATTTACTTCAGGATGCATGGAAAGATCTCATTACTTTATCAGTAAAAATATCCATGGTTTTCTTCTTGAATAAAACAAGCTGCTCCTTGCAGGGTATCACTAAGACAACTAAAATCCTTCTGTGGTTTAGACTGGAGAAAAATAAATGGATCTTCTTCTCCAAGGTGTGATGCTTCCCTGTAGCTCATCTGAAGCATATTTGGATACTGGGATGCAGATCAAACCCTTCCATCTTGCAGGGTTCCACCTCTTACTGATAGATCTGTGGATGCAGGGATGCCTTTCCAAGACAGAAAATTCACATCGTCTTCAGAAGAAACAGGTAGACGTGTCCTAAATCCAGACAAGGACCACTGAGACATCTTGGAAGGAGGAAGAGCCCAGAGGCTCCTGGCAGGTAAGTCTGGCCCTCAAAAATGTCCTCATAACTTTGAGTTACAGGGGCATCACGCGCAGCAAAGTTTGCTGCAGGGCTGCAGAGCCTCACTTAACCCTCCTCATCCATTATCCTGGGCTGCCACTTGGTACCTGCTGTGTCTACGTTCCCTTCGGCAGGCTGCAGAAGGGAAAAAAAACCAAAGACACCCACCCAGGTATGTGCCTTGCAGGGATTTATGGAGAGGTGGGAAATGCATTGCCAGTGTCTGTGAATCCTCGGCGTGACCAGGCGAGGCCGCGGCTGTCCTTGGGCAGGAACAGCACACTGGGTGAGTTATTACCCACCCCAAAGAGCAGAGCCCCACGGTTGGAGCTGCTTTTGTCTTGCCTTCCATGCCAGCTCCGGGAGCCTCTCAGCCAAGCCCCCTCATGGCATGTGCTGTGCTTACCTGTGATTTATTGACGATAATCACGGGGCAAGCCATTTGTAATCAGCTGTACAACAAAGACATTCTCATGCTGAGAGGGAGTGATAACGCACCATTTAGTAATTTTTGTGCAGTCAGTAATTTGGAGAATGAATGATAATTTCCTGAAGTGAAAATCTGCGGTGACAACCCTTAGCTTTATTCACCTCGTGAATAAAGATACCTTCCTCTCCATGTCTTGTGATAAATTCCTTTTATTAGGGCCACTTATGTGGGACTTTATCTTAATCGTCTTAAGTGTGGGGCAGTCGCTGTGCTGAGGTTGGGTCGTTTTTCATTACGACCTCCAAAGTGCTCTACAGAGTAAATAAATACCAGGCAGTGATATGAAAACATATCATTAAATGAAATGGGCTTTGCTAAGGCAATGCTCTGTCTGCAGACAGCACATCTGCACAGCAGGAGATGCTGAGGAAAAGGGAGGTCATCTCTTTAAATCCACACGAGTAGGAAAATCAGATATTTTTGACATCACCATACTGAGCAACGTCAATGCACTGCACTGTTACAGTGTGCATTTTCCCAGTTCCACCAGCATTAGAATCAAAGAACAGAATCATCCAATGGTTTGGGTTGGAAAGGACCTTAAATATCATCTTAAATATGTTCCACCCCCCTGCCATGGGTAGGGACATCTTCCACTGGACCAGTTTGCTCAAAGCCCCGTCCAACCTGGCCTTGAACACTTCCAAGGTTGGGACGTCCACAGCTCCTCATTATTTAGGCCACCAAGGAAACACATCTCCTGCAGCTGTGGATTCTCAGGCGGAAATGTTGCCTCAAAAGCCGAGGTAATTTTAGGAACTCCCAGGAGCTCTGCTTGATGACCCTCCTTGCTGGGATGCTCCATGGAGTCTCTGTCCAGAACTGCAGGATGGAGCTCTGGAGGGGGTTGGTTTTGAGCCAAACTGATGTTCCTGTCCGTGTCACAAATCCAGGCTGGGACATGCCATCCAACAGGAAATGAGTGACCTCATCCTCCACTTCTGAGCTTCTTGGACACCATCACCAGAGCTGGCAGGATGGCCAGTCCTGGAGGATCAGTGATCCCCTCCTCTGCTGTACCTCCCAAACACGAGTCACACAACGTCTGTGTGATCCAACAGGAGAAACGCGTCCCATCCCCCAGTGCCACAGCAGTGACAGCTCCGTCCTAGGGTTGGATAAAACCCTGCCCAGGGCAGAAACGGGGGGTGCTTTTTCCTGAAGGCAACAGGAGGACGCACAGGGAATCCTGTTTCTGCCACAGGGTTGACATCTGGCCTTCATTGGTATTTCCAGCACGAACAGGGATTTGATTTCTACGCCACCAAGAGCATTTCTGCAACAAGCTCCAGTGAATGTGGCCTGGAAAAAAGCAGCACAGGGAATAAACAGTGAGGGCATGACACAGAATGCCAACCCCTCTCCCAGGTAGTTTGGACTTTGGTCACCTACTGAGGGCCAAATACTTGCTGGAATTGTTGCCCGGTGGTGTTCTGGTAGAGCGTTTCTTTGCTGGGAGCACACAGCTCCCCACTCCTCTCTTCCTTTTCCTCATTGCAGCTGCGATTTAATTCCAGACAGGCAGCAAAGTTTGGGAACACGCAGATTATTCCAGTTCTATCTTAATCGTCCTCACCAGGGAGAAATAGAAGAGGAGAGCTTTTTAAAACACATGGATAAAATGAAGTGAAATGATGAAATACATTAAAGCAGGAAAATCTAAATGAGGTGGAAATAACGTCTTCATTGGAAGGACACATTTTAATCTCTGTCTCCTGCACTTACACGAACACACCTGATGCTGGTGCAGCAGAATAAGGTATAACCTGGGAGGCTGCCTTGGTGCTCAGCCTTTGCCAGCCATGCCTGGCATACTTCCCAAATCCTTCAAACCAATGGCAAGAATCTGCCATGGAAGAATCACCGAACCCTGGAATATCCTGCACGAGGCCCATCGAGTCCAATGCCAACGGAATGCCACTGGAAGCTGCTCCCATCATGTTGCTCAGACAGATGGAGAGTGCTCACCTCGCTGAGCTGACCCAAGACAACACCTCTCACCATCAAATTCCATGGCCAAGATGGGATTCAGCTGGGTGTCCACACGAGGTAGGTGCCTCTATCACCGTCATGGTCAACAACTGGGGCAGTCCATGAAGGTGTTTTGTTGAGCAGCTGTAGATGTCAACTTTGAGGTGCACTGAGCTGGGAATTTGTGAGCCTGAGGAGTAAAATGCGTCACACTTCAATAACTCCATTTTTAGGTGAAGTCTACAGGTGTCTTCAAACAAGCTGCACCTCCTGCAGTATTATTAAATCTGGTTTTTGAAGAGAACCAGATTTTCAGTTAAAGGTAACACAGCAACAGCACAGATACAGATTTCCTGAACAACAGTATAACTGTTTGGATCCCAATCACTCAGTTCCAGCTTTATTTTGCAATCAGTCCCTGCATGCTTTCACTTGCCAAAGTTTACCAAAGTTTATCTGAACCCGAGAGCCTGAGTGAGAGCCAAAAGTGGTGGTTTCTAAACGGTGAATTCATGATGCTGCCCCCAAAAGCCCCAACCATCATCTGCCAGCAGGGTTAGGCCTTTTGACCTGATCAGAAAAGGGATCCTGTACCTAGAAAAGATATCAAATATGACATGTGACTCCCTCCATTGGCCTGAACAGAGGCAGTCACTGGGATTTTAATGTTATGAACATCAAAATTTGGGATTTTATTGTGGCGAATCATCTTTTGAACGTTGCTCATTGTAGAGCTGGATAGAGGCTGTTTCTTTCTCAATCCCACTGATTAAATATTTCCTAAAGGAGCTCTCATTTCTAACTCTCTACTGTTATTCCAAGTGATTAATTGAAGTCATTGCTCAGACCTGTATCTGGATATCAGCTTTAACCACGTATGTGCCATCCTGAACTCATGGTCTTGACCTGTGTTTCCCGAGGCACAGGGTAGCATCCAACATTTTTGAGACCCCAGTGGTTACATTTCCACAACAGACAATGCAATAAGAGGGAAAAACAAACAGATGTAATCAACCTTTTTCTGGATCTGCTACAAGTCCACTTAGGAGAGAAGGTTAGGAGAGAAGGTGCAGAAGGAGAGCAAATAACTGGGAGAGGTATTTTAGCTGTAATATCCTAGGCAATCATGGAACATCCTGAGTTGGAAGGGAACCACAAGGATCATCCAGTCCAACTCCTGGTCCTGCACACACCCAACACCCCCACCCTGTGCCCCAGAGGATCATCCCAACCCTCCTGGAGCTCTGGCAGCCTTGGGGCTGTGCCCACTGCCCTGGGGAGCCTGGTCAGTGCCAACCACCCTCTGGGGGAAGAACCTTGTCCTGAGATCCAACCTGAGCCTGCCCTGACACAGCTCCAGCCCTTCCCTGGGCCCTGTCCCTGCTCACACAGAGAATTGGATTGGAAGGAACCTCACGGGATCTTGTGCCAAACCCCCTGCCACAGGCAGGGACACCTTCACTAGACCAGGTTGCTCCAAGCCCCATCCGATCTGGCCTTGGACACTTCCAGGGGTGGGTCAGGAGGACTGGACTCAACATCTCTTCTCCATTTCTAATAATGCACATTCCTAAGTGAATCATTACCAAAACAACACTAAAGGTACAATTTGCTCCACTCTGGTCCCTAGAAATGCAATTATGATGGTTCCACCAGCAGGGTAGGAGTGATCACCTGGATATCCCGTTTCATATGGGATTGATGGAGGATGTGACGGTATCAGGAGTTGACATTAACATTGCTGTGACAGTTATTTGAAAGATGGTGACAGGGACCTGCAGTTTGTAGAGGGTGCCAGCCAGGGGTGGGCTGCTGTCATCTTATCCCACACTGTGACCTGCTGTCTTTACATGGAGGTGCTGCTGATAGGACAAGAGGACACGGCCTCAGGTTGCACCAGAGGAGATTTAGATTGGATATTAGGGAAAATTTCTTTCCTGAAAGAGTGGTCAGAAAGTGGCACAGCTGCTCAAGGCAGTGGTGGAATCACTGTCCCTGGAGGGGTTTAAAAGCCAAGTGGTTATGGCACTTGGGGACACGGGTTAGTGGTGGCCTTGGCAGTGCCCTCAGTTCCAACTGCCTGGGCAGGGGCAGAGGAGGGGCAGGGACTGAGCTCTGCCCCGTGGGGACCAGGGACAGCACCCAGGGAAGGGCTGGAGCTGTGTCAGGGCAGGCTCAGGTTGGATCTCAGGACAAGGTTCTTCCCCCAGAGGCTGGTTGGCACTGACCAGGCTCCCCAGGGCAGTGGGCACAGCCCCAAGGCTGCCAGAGCTCCAGGAGGGTTGGGATGATCCTCTGGGGCACAGGGGGGGACTGCTGGGGATGGTCCATGGCTGAGGGTGGGACTGGATGGTCCTTGTGGGTCCCTTCCATCTCAGCATATCCTGGGATTCTGTGGGTTAACGGGTGGGCTCGGTGATCTTAGAGGGCTTTTCCAACCTTAATGTTCCCATGACTCCATGCTCAAGGTGGACACGGCAGGGATCTCTCCCCATGGAGACACCCCAGCCCTCATTCCTCGAGTGGCCAAGACCAGCCCCGTGCTTTCATCGCAGTGGAAGGAATCCCAGTCGAAGAGCGGCGTGAGGAGCAGGGAGCGGGGCGGGAGCAGGGCCGGGTGCTTGAGCCTTCCTCCCCAACAAAGTGCTGAGACAACAAACTTAACCTCCCTGTCCACAGCGCTCCTATCAGCCCTGCTTATTAAATGCCACAAAGGGAAGAAGAGGAGAAGTGAATAGGGCTGAAAGAAAAAGCACTTTCCCCATTTGGATTACCTCCTACAGAACAGGACCTGCCAGTGAAAGGCGGAGAGTGTAATTGCTGGCCTGAAAGAGAGAGGGGAAAAAAGGAAAAAAAAGACTATGAAAGGAAAGAAAGAAAGAAGGAGGGG